>CM055910.1:7617450-7994950 GCA_029582155.1 Panopea generosa
TTGTGGGCAGAGGTTGCAAATATTGTTGTGTATGGGTGCTAGGCCAGTTAGTATAGTTTGTGGAGTGTGGGAAATGAGTCAGTTGGTACATATTGTTGTGTATGGGAGATAGGCCAGTTAGTATAGTTTGTGAAGTATGGGAAATGAGTCAGTTGGTACATATTGTTGTGTATGGGAGATAGGCCAGTAAGTGTAGTTTGTAAAGTGTGGGAAAAGAGTCAGTTGGTACATAATGTTGCGTATGGGAGGTAGGCCAGTAAGAATAGTTTGTGGAGTGTGGGAAGTGAGCAAGTTGGTACATATTGTTGTGTATGGGAGTTAGGCCAGTTAGAATAGTTTGTGGAGTGTGGAAAGTGAGTCAGTTTGGTACATATTGTTGTGTATGGGAGATAGGCCAGTTAGTATAGTTTGTGGAATGGGGGAAGTGAGTCAGTTGGCACATAAGGTTGTGTATGGGAGATAGGCCAGTTGGTACAGTTTGAGGAGTGGGGGAAGTGAGTCAGTTGGCACATACGGTTGTGTATGGGAGATAGGCCAGTTAGTATAGTTTGTGGAGTGGCGGAGTGAGTCAGTTGGTACATATTGTTGTGTATGGGAGATAGGCCAGTTAGTATAGTTTGTGGAATGGGGGAAGTGAGTCAGTTGGCACATAAGGTTGTGTATGGGAGATAGTCCAATTAGTATAGTTTGTGGAATGGGGGAAGTGAGTCAGTTGGTACATAATGTTATGTATGGGATATAGGCCAGTTAGTATAGTTTGTGGAATGGGGGAAGTGAGTCAGTTGGTACATAATGTTGTGTGTATGGGAGATACGCCAGTTAGTATAGTTTGTGGAATGGGGGAAGTGAGTCAGTTGGTACATAATGTTGTGTATGGGAGATAGGCCATTTAGTACAGTTTATGGAGTCGGGGAGTGAATCAGTTGGTACATATTGTTGTGTATGGGAGATAGGCCAATTAGTATAGTTTGTGGAATGGGGTAAGTGAGTCAGTTGGCACATAAGGTTGTGTATGGGAGATAGACCAGTTAGTATAGTTTGTGGAATGGGGAAAGTGAGTCAGTTGGTACATATTGTTGCGTATGGGAGGTAGACCAGTTAGTATAGTTTGTGAAGTGTGGGAAGTGAGCAAGTTGGTACATAATGTTGTGTATTGGAGATAGGCCAGTTAGTATAGTTTGTGGAATGGGGGAAGTGAGTCAGTTGGTACATATTGTTGAGTATGGGATATAGGCCAGTTAGTATAGTTTATGGAATTGGGGAAGTAAGGCAGTTGGTATATATTGTTGAGTATGGGAGATAGGCCAGTTAGTATAGTTTGTGGAATGGGGGAAGTGAGTCAGTTTGTACATTAAGAATGTGTATGGGATATAGGCAAGTTAGTATAGTTTGTTGAATGGGGGAAGTGAGTCAGTTGGTACATAATGTTGTGTATGGGAGATAGGCCAGTTAGTATAGTTTGTGGAATGGGGGAAGTGAGTCAGTTGGTACATATTGTTGAGTATGGGAGATAGGCCAGTTAGTATAGTTTAGGGAATGGGGGAAGTAAGGCAGTTGGTACATAATGTTGTGTATGGGAGATAGGCCAGTTAGCATAGTTTGTGGAATGGGGGGAAGTGAGTCAGTTGGTACATAAGGTTGTGTATGGGAGATAGGCCAGTTAGCATAGTTTGTGGAATGGGGGAAGTGAGCCAGTTGGTACATAATGTTGTGTATGGGAGATAGGCCAGTTAGCATAGTTTGTGGAATGGGGGAAGTGAGCCAGTTGGTACATGATGTTGTGTATGGGAGATAGGCCAGTTAGTATAGTTTGTGGAGTGGGGGAAGTAAGCCAGTTGGTACATTATGTTGTGTATGGGAGATAGGCCAGTTAGCATAGTTTGTGGAATGGGGGAAGTGAGCCAGTTGGTACATAATGTTGTGTATGGGAGATACGCCAGTAAGTATAGTTTGTGGAATGGGGGATGTGAGCCAGTTGGTACATAATGTTGTGTATGGGAGATAGGCCATTAAGCATAGTTTGTGGAATGGGGGAAGTGAGCCAGTTGGTACATAATGTTGTGTATGGGAGATAGGCCAGTTAGTATAGCTTGTGGAATGGGGGAAGTGAGTCAGTTGGTACATAATGTTGTGTATGGGAGATAGGCCAGTTAGCATAGCTTGTGGAATGGGGGAAGTGAGCCAGTTGGTACATAAGGTTATGTATGGGAGATAGGCCAGTTAGTATAGCTTGTGGAATGTGGGAAGTGAGTCAGTTAGTACATAATGTTGTGTATGGGAGATAGGCCAGTTAGCATAGCTTGTGGAATGGGGGGTGTGAGCCAGTTGGTACATAAGGTTATGTATGGGAGATAGGCCAGTTAGCATAGTTTGTGGAGTTGGGGAGTGAGTCAGTTGGTACATAATGTTGTGTATGGGAGATAGGCCAGTTAGTATAGTTTGTGGAATGGGGGAAGTGAGTCAGTTGGCACATAAGGTTGTGTATGGGAGATAGGCCAGTTTGTATAGTTTGTGGAGTGGGGGAGTGAATCAGTTGGTACATATTGTTGTGTATGGGAGATAGACCAGTTAGTATAGTTTGTGGAATGGGGGAAGTCAGTCAGTTGGCATATACAGGTGTGTATGGGAGATAGGCCAGTTGGTACAGTTTGTGGAGGTGGGGAAGTGAGTCAGTTGGCACATAAGGTTGTGTATGGGAGATAGGCCAGTTAGTATAGTTTGTTGAATGGGTGAAGTAAGTCAGTTGGCACATAAGGTTGTGTATGGGAGATAGGCCAGTTAGTATAGTTTGTGGAGTGGGGGAGTGAGTCAGTGGGTACGTAAGGTTGTGTATGGGAGATAGGCCAGTTAGTTTAGTTTGTGGAATGGGGGAAGTGAGTCAGTGGGTACATATTGTTGTGTATGGAAGATAGGCCAGTTAGTATAGTTTGTGGAATGGGGGAAGTGAGTCAGTTGGCACATAAGGTTGTGTATGGGAGATAGACCAGTTAGTATAGTTTGTGGAATGGGGGAAGTGAGTCAGTTGGCACATATTGTTGTGTATGGAAGATAGACCAGTTAGTATAGTTTGTGGAATGGGGGAAGTGAGTCAGTTGGCACATAACGTTGTGTATGGGAGATAGGCCTGTTAGTATAGTTTGTGGAATGGGGGAAGTGAGTCAGTTGGCACATAAGGTTGTGTATGGGAGATAGACCAGTTAGTATAGTTTGTGGAATGGGGGAAGTGAGTCTGTTGGCACATAAGGTTGTGTATGGGAGATAGGCCAGTTAGTATAGTTTGTGGAATGGGGGAAGTGAGTCAGTTGGCACATATTGTTGTGTTTGGGAGATAGGCCAGTTAGTATAGTTTGTGGAATGGGGGAAGTGAGCCATTTGGTACATAAGGTTATGTATGGGAGATAGGCCAGTTAGTATAGCTTGTGGAATGTGGGAAGTGAGCCAGTTGGTACATAAAGTTATGTATTGGAGATAGGCCAGTTAGTATAGTTTGTGGAGTGGGGGAGTGAATCAGTTGGTACATATTGTTGTGTATGGGAGATAGGCCAGTTAGTATAGTTTGTGGAATGGGGGAAGTGAGTCAGTTGGTACTTAATGTTGTGTATGGGAGATAGGCCAGTTAGTACAGTTTGTGGAGTGGGGGAGTGAATCAGTTGGTACATATTGTTGTGTATGGAAGATAGGCCAGTTAGTATAGTTTGTGGAATGGGGGAAGTGAGTCAGTTGGCACATAAGGTTGTGTATGGGAGATAGGCCAGTTAGTATAGTTTGTTGAATGGGAGAAGTGAGTCAATTAGTACATAGTGTTGTGTATGGGAGATAGGCCAGTTAGTATAGTTTGTTGAATGGGGGAAGTGAGTCAGTTGGTACATAGTGTTGTGTATGGGAGATAGGCCAGTTAGTATAGTTTGTGGAATGGGGGAAGTGAGTCAGTTGGCACATAAGGTTGTGTATGGGAGATAGACCAGTTAGTATAGTTTGTGGAATGGGGGAAGTGAGTCAGTTGGCACATATTGTTGTGTTTGGGAGATAGGCCAGTTAGTATAGTTTGTGGAATGGGGGAAGTGAGCCATTTGGTACATAAGGTTATGTATTGGAGATAGGCCAGTTAGTATAGTTTGTGGAATGGGGGAAGTGAGCCAGTTGGTACATAAGGTTATGTATGGGAGATAGGCCAGTTAGCATAGTTTGTGGAATGGTGGAAGTGAGCCAGTTGGTACATAATGTTGTGTATGGGAGAAAGGCCAGTTAGTATAGTTTGTGGAGAGTGGGAAGTGAGTCAGTTGGTACATAAAGTTATGTATTGGAGATAGGCCAGTTAGTATAGTTTGTGGAATGGGGGAAGTGAGCCAGTTGGTACATAAGGTTATGTATGGGAGATAGGCCAGTTAGCATAGTTTGTGGAATGGTGGAAGTGAGCCAGTTGGTACATAATGTTGTGTATGGGAGATAGGCCAGTTAGTATAGTTTGTGGAGAGTGGGAAGTGAGTAAGTTGGTACATATTGTTGTATATGGGAGATAGGCCAGTTAGTATAGTTTGTGAAGTGTGGGAAGTGAGTCAGTTGGCACATATTGTTGTGTATGGGAGATAGACCAGTTAGTATAGTTTGTGGAATGGGGGAAGTGAGCCAGTTGGTACATAAGGTTATGTATGGGAGATAGGCCAGTTAGTATAGCTTGTGGAATGTGGGAAGTGAGCCAGTTGGTACATAAGGTTATGTATGGGAGATAGGCCAGTTAGTATAGCTTGTGGAATGGGGGAAGTGAGCCAGTTGGTACATAAGGTTATGTATGGGAGATAGGCCAGTTAGCATAGTTTGTGGAATGGGAGAAGTGAGCCAGTTGGTACATAATGTTGTGTATGGGAGATAGGCCAGTTAGCATAGTTTGTGGAATGGGGGAAGTAAGCCAGTTGGTACATAATGTTGTGTATGGGAGATAGGCCAGTTAGCATAGTTTGTGGAATGGGGGACATAGTGTTGTGTATGGGAGATAGGCCATTTAGCATGAAGTTTGTGGACTGGGGGAAGTGAGTCAGTTGGTACATAAGGTTGTGTATGGGAGATATGCCAGTCAATTGAGTGAGGGCAGTTAGTATAGTTTGTGGAATAGGGGAAGTAAGCCAGTTGGTACATAATGTTGTGTATGGGAGATAGGCAGTAGCATCGGAATTTGTCGCAGATATTTCTACATGAAGTTGAGCAATTCAGCGTCATTAAAACTCTCCTATCACCAGACGCTTTCTAGTGCAACATATTATTGTAAATATCTCCAAGGCTGTGTTGCATGCTGCGATTCCAGACTTTATTGATCGAACATTCTTTCATCTATTTCAATTGTTTGTCACGTACTGTCAGAAACACAAACTGGGGAAAAGATGTTTAAATTTCATGAAAAAATTATTGTTACACACAATGGACAACTTTACCATTTTATTTCGTATTCATTCATACACCGTTATTGTTTTGTTTCGTAACATAATTATTGCGTTGATGCAAATAATGTATACATGTTGGAGAGTTTCGTGGAATCTGTTTGAAGTGTCATATTAAGCTTAGCTTTTTTCTGTTTTAGAACAAACTACTTATGATATAGTGACTGAATTTCATAAACGCATTCTTCTTTTTCTTGTTCTTCTTCTTCCAAATACAGATCAGGAGTATTTTAGACTGATGGATTCGTATAATGTTGAACAATTTATGTAGCTAAGACGTATATCTAATTGACTAAGTTTCATATTTTAGGCTCTAAAATCTAAGGTTAAAGTGTTTTGTCTAAGTTTTATGTTTATTTTCTCTGTTTCTGAACAAACTACTTAATATGCTATAGTGACTTAACTCCATAACATCCATAGTTTGCCATGCAATGTATATACCTAGGTTACACAAAGTTCCATACTTAAGGCTCTTTACATTCGGTTAAATGTTTTGTTTAGCTGTATTTTTTTAAATAATAAATTTTGTTTTTCAGTAATAGTATTGACAAATTACGTGAAAAAAAGTTGACTACTTCACTAACCTTGATCTACTTAATGAACTAAAGACTACACCCGCTTGCGGTGCTCTTGTTATTATATTATTATTATAAAAAGTTTCAACGCTGTGCTTATGAACCTTTGAACACATTTGATCCTGACGGGAATAGAATCTATGACACCCGAATCCTGTGTCCGATGCTCGACAACACATTCCTCTTAAATAAGATGTGAAGTTGACAGTCGGATGTTGATTGAGGCTGATGGTATACCATCTTCTTACTTAATTCCTTACGAGGAAGTACTTGTTATCACAGGCAACTGTTATGTTGTATTATCTACGAGGCAGCGTTTGATTGGCTAAGTATAGACAATACTCGTACGCTGATTGGTTAGATAACACTCAACCAAAAGTGGTCACCAATGACCTGCGGTTGTTTGTTTTGTTAATACTTCCGGTATGCATTACTTGGCGTCTTAAGTACATTGAGTAGTGTACAAGTTAAACGTTTATTACATAATAAAAGCTTGTGATTTGTATAGCGACATTTGAGTAAACCTGAAGACATGTATGTTTTGCCACCCAGCTGCTGCACCATGTATAGTCGGGTCCAAATTAAGCACGTTTCGCCTACTGTTGGTTAATCGACGTTCCGCCGACATATATTGTCGTCTGAATGCTGAATTAGATTGAAACCGTTTTTTTTCTCAGACAGCTGGCAGACAAGACAACTGAGATGGTATTTTTGTCAGACCATTGTTAGAGGTGTACGTATGGTTCGATGTCAGGGATTTTTGTACTAGATAAAGACTGAATGGAGAAAAGGAAAACAATACCGTATTCATATAATCCATTTACATTCATTGCAAATGTTAATGCTTGAAAATGTGTTGCTTTCCGGTTACACCGGAGGGAACTATAGGCTTAACATTTTTCCTTCTGTCCGTCCGGCATTCACATATGTCCAGCGTCCGTCCGGAGTGTATACAAGCTAGGCTGCAATAAGGAGATAATGCAGGTCATTTAACTATTTCAGTCGGAGAAAATATGGTGCTATGGCAACAAAAATATGTAAAATTACAGATTCAGCCTGGATCCAGTGGTAACACAAAAAAGTATCCAAGCTACACATGTGAAACATTTCATGTAAATAGATGACAATAAGGAGATCATGCATGTCGTCAATTTTTTGTCGGACAAAAATTGAGGTTGCTATTGCAACAGAATGATAAACCAGCCAACTGGTAGGGACCTCAATCACATGCTTATTTGCGGCACCGCAGTCTCTTGTTACTATAAGAATTGAGCTTTACAGAACATTTGTTTTATTTGCATATATTTCGAGCTCCTCGGACTATTTATGAATGTGTTCCAGGATAAAGCGATTGGCGTTACCTATTTAACGAGACGATGGTTGTGCCGGCGTATTTGTTTTTAAAATATTCTCTGCGTACTGTTAATAACAAACTGCCAAAATGATTTCAGAACTGCAGGGTTAATTTGAAAGAAAATGGAGGCATTTGTATTCATTACACAAATATGAGAGCCCGACCTAATCCAACACGTGTGCACACCTCCCCAGCTCACATATCCCTATGTCAGCCTGGGTTTGCAGATTCTTTTGATAACAAAGCCACAAATACATTATTTTTATTACATATTTGACGATACAGTATGACAGCACAATTATATGCCAATGTAAATTGCAAGCAGACGGAGTATTCTGCTTGAGGTGACCACAAAATGCCGTTCTTGGCCCCTTTTGTTATACTTTTTCATTCATTAAAAGCCCGAGCAAATGTATTGAATGAAGTAAATTAAGCATTAAAACTATCCCAATTTCAGAACTTGTGCATGAATGAGGGAATTAAACATGTCTATGATATGTACTTCGTGAACTGACATGGCCTTATTGTTTTAATGTGTGAGAAAAAAAAGAACATTTTAGATTTCAGAGATGATAAACTATATCAAATATCTGTATGAATGAGAAGGGAATACTTAATGAAAAAAAAACAACAACATTTATCCAAGTTTTACATCTAAGAAACAAAGGAAGCAATTTGCCTTTTTAGTAGCTGTGTTCACGGAGTACAATGTAGCATTTAAACCGGCATGTGAATTAGATATCTACAAGAAGAGCATGCGCCGGACACGGTTAGCGCAGTCGGTAGTAGCACGTCCAACTATCAAGTTTAAGACACTATCTCAAGATCATAGCTTTTAAATGCGGTTCGGATGGATCCAAGTTTTATTGCGCATTCTTTATCGTCAGAAATCAAACTTTGGTGCTATGACCTTTGGGACAAGCACCAGGCCAAAAACTGGATATACATGTGTGTATAACCTGATCTGTGTTGAAAATGGCGTTAAACCCCACTGGAATGAACATGTTAGAGATATAACATGAAACATGTTCAGCTTTTGTTATCGTTTCTTTGTAAATGATACATCGACGGATGACGCAAACCAGTTTAGTGCGCAGAAGTACCTCAGGTTTCTCGTTATGTCAGGTGCTTGTGACCCGTATCGGGCGATGACGTCGATTAATCTAATTAGTGCGCTATTTCACTAATCATTGAGCAGTATCGGATCCACTAAAATGGACCTGGCAGACGATCTGCCGGGCTGCATTATTCATTTGACTGCATGTGCACTGGTTATGTACTGGAGGGGGTAAATGTGTATGTCAAATGGTATGGTACTTGATGGTCAGCACCAGCATTGAGACGGGCTCCCTGATTGGTTGAAACAGTTAAGGGATGTTCAGGGCATATATTTTGATAGTAAGCTTATTTCTGTGTTGATGAAAATATCAAACTGGCATAGATCACAGTAAAATGTTTGTGTCAATAGCAATAACATTTAAACTGGGTGATGCCTTCATGCTAAAAGCCACGGTACGCAACTTAAGGTGTCAAAAAAGTGATAAAAATGACACTTTTGATCTCATGTTTAACATTTTTATTTGAGTTTAGGATAGTTGATGGAAAATGCAATAGTGGTAGCTGACCGGGTACTATGAAGAGTAAACTCACTTTAAGTTCGATTCTATTCCCCTGCGCGCCCTCATGAATATATGCACTTTAATAACAATGCTTCAGATACGAACGAACGCGCACCATCTACACTTCTTACGCCGTCATTCTCTTCAAATAAAAATGTTCCTTTTGGGAGCTCGAATGACGCGATAATGTTTAGCTCTACTGGCCAAAGACTTCGTCCGTCGTCTGTCGTCCAAAGTCTCTCGTCTGTCGTACGTCGTCTGTCGTCCGTTTCAGTACTTTCTCTGAAACCACTAAGCCAATTAAACTCAAACTTCATATGGATGTTTCTACTGCGTCGAAGACTATACAAAAGATTTTTTTTTCGATCTGAAATTCAAGATGACCGCCGTTATGAAAAATAGTCTAAAACTTGAAAAATATTTTTCGCTTGAACCGATTAACAGATTATGTAGTAAGGATAACCAATTATTGTTCTATTAGATTTGTTTAAATAGTGTCCCTGGGGTTAAAAATGACCCGCCTGATGGTTCAGTTAAGGGACGCATGTCATTTTAATAAACTATTAGTTGATTTTTTTTATTGTTGTTGTTTTAAAAAAAAGGATCTGACTTTGACTATATTTTCACAGAAGCATTGTTAGGTCAAGGAGGTTCAGTAAGGAGAAATGACTCCATAAGGGGCCAGGGTGAGACAATATGGTTAAAATTGGGAATTTTCATAAATCTTCCTCTCAATAACTTTTATGTCAAACTTGTTCATATCGGTTTATGATATAATTTACCTTATATCAGCAAAAGAGCAATTGAAGAGTCTGCAAATTAAGGGACTTGAATATATAGCGACCCTGCAAGATGCCTTTTTTACATTGGAGTATTATAGGAAAAACTGAAAATTTGCATTTTCGCATCCATGTGTACAAAAAAATTGCTATATAAAACATAAAAATTTTTTGCTCATAACAAAACCCTAGGTGTGGGTGAATGAAGTTTAGACAAAGCAATATATATAAGGGTCCTGTACGGGGTACATATTTTTTAATAGATAAATGGTATAGGAATTTAAAGTATTTTCTTTTTATAGCAAGTAACTTTTTTTGTTCAGTGTAATAGTGGTGGGAATATTTATCCAAAAGGGGTTAAGACGACACCAAAGATGGTTAATATTGTGAAATTTCAAAAATTGGTATGACCACAGTAGAGCGTCGTTATTGCCTTCTTGGGCCTCTTGTTTGGAGACGGACATTTCAAGTAGCCTGAATTTTGAAAATTAACAGGAGAAACATTATATCATCTTATGATATTATAATTCTAGTAGTAGTAGTAGTAGTAGTAGTAGTAGTAGTAGTAGTAGTAGTAGTAGTAGTAGTAGCAGTATAATTTAACCACTGATAATATAAAGAAGATGCCCGACATCTTTCGTGTTTAACATTAGAATACTAGGTCCAGGGTGGAGACAAAAGGTTAATCCCCGTCCGTCCGTTCGCCCGTCCGGCATGCTGTCGGACCATGCAATAACAAAATGTATTTTTATGAAAACGATACAAATTTGGTTGCTGTGGTAACAATTATAGTATAAAATTTGCTACAATTGCCGATGATTGCTTTGCACGGCCGCCTTTTTGGTCAGATTATCACCAATTTTCACACAGTTGCTCAGCGGGACCTTACTAATATTTAAAAAAAACACACTATTAGGAGTGTTTAGAGGGTGAGGATTAGTGAGAATAAGAGTTATTCTGCAGAGGACGCTAGCTTCGTAGGAAGATATGAAGATATAATGTGCTCCTAGCCTATATATATATATTATTTGGAACGTTATGTGGGATAATTTTATCAGCTGTTTCGAAAAAAAACGTAACCTTTCAACGTAACGCACGTTTGCGGACTGTGTACTTATGTAACAGGTGTGTACTGCGGCGGTGGGGACTGGCATTTAATTGTTGCCGACCTCGGTATGAACAGTTGAAACACCCACGACGCTTTAAATACAGTCAGGTCATTGCATTATGTAAACCAAGAGGATTAAAAGAAACACCGGGCGAACTTCAGAGCCACATTATCAAAAACTATATTAGCGATACTTACAGTTTTAGAACATGTATGTAATGGTATTTTTTTAATGACTTTGTAAGTAAGTAATTTCTTTATTTGAAGAAGGTTATTTAATTAGTGAACCCAATCTCTATAAATGAACAAGTACATAGACATTGTCAGAAAGATAGGGAAAAACTTGTCTTCAACTTGTACACATATCACACATTAGAGATGATTAAACTTGTCAGTGTGAGCATTACAATCAATAATAAAAAAAAACCTTAACTGTCATATTCCAAACGTGTTAATATCGCTTAAAATATTTTGATACTTTGCTCTGTACTATTTCATATATTAAACAAATCATAATCGGAAGACGTTCATACAGCTATGTTTAAAAATTGACACGGACATTACATCATATCAGTAGCGAATAACGTTCATGTTTTTTTTTTGTTCTGTCGCGTATTTAACACCATAGCAATATGCAATGATGTTCAGGTTTCTGTCTGTATATTGACACGGACATTACATCACATCAGTAGCGAATAGCGTTCATATTTTTGTTTGTTTTGTCACGTATATAACACCATAGCAATATGAAATGATGTTCAGGTTTCTGTCTGTATATTGACACGAACATTACATCACATCAGTAGCGAATAGCGTTCATATTTTTGTTTGTTTTGTTACGTATATAACACCATTGCAGTATGGAATGATGTTCAGGTTTCTGTCTGTATATTGACACGGACATTACATCACATCAGTAGCGAATAGCGTTCATATTTTTGTTTGTTTTGTCACGTATATAATCACCATAGCAGTATGGAAAGATGTTCAGGTTTTTGTCTGTTTATAGTCACGGACATTACATCGTATCAGTAGCGAATAGAATATGATTGATATACGATATTGTGTCTCATTAATATTCGTCTATCACCGCTGATTTAAGTGGGAAAGTTATCAGCTACTTGCGGAGATGGGGTGTGCTCGAAACAGTAGTTAGGTTAACTGGTCGTTTGTTAGCCCTCAATGGCGTAAAAGTGACGCTAAATATTCAATCAATCAACCAATCAACCATATTGTATGATAAAAGCAAGATAGATTGTGTACTTTTATAACTATTCAAGTATCAGGGATACATGTACGTAACACATATTGACAAGTTTCCTATAACAAATTAGACATATCTACTTACATACTTAAAAAGATTTATTTATAACCTTTAATATTAACCATTACATTGAACTAAATCTAATCAAACTGCTTATGTTATCCACATACAGTTAAACCAATTTTTACACCCTATGTGACATATGATGCTGCAGTCAGTTCCACCAGATACATCTGTTGTTGACAAAAGCCGTTCCTTCGTTGTTGTCAATTGTTATTATTAAAGTTGCAGTGGGCGGCATATTGCCAATATACACTTGTATCGCATATTATGGATTTTCAAATACCAAATACTTTTTCGCCAGGGCCACGTGTGTTATATTTACGCAGTAACATCTGTTGCATATATAACGGGTTAATTCACTGGATGACGCACTTTGTGCCATAGTGGCATTGTACAGATGCCGTAAAGTGCTTTGATGAAACACTACGTATGTTAACATTACGCAATACCTTAAGTGAGATTGGTTACTTGGCGTTCTGTTTATATTCTTGAGGTATTCTATTTTCATTTTTAAGTTCATACACAGATTACCAGAATCGTTGGCATACTTCATAATAGTTCAAACGAATAAGATTTGTGTTGCTTTGTTTTGGAATGCGCTCCGTAACATTTTGGTATTGAATTTGGATGATTAATGAAAATTCCAGAAAATTCTTCTTTTGTTGCCGGAGGATCGAACTTAAATGGTTTGGGTATATACTTCTGTGACATAGTGTTTAATCGATTGAGGTACCGGGACCGATCAAAGCGCCCATAATATATGGTGGGTATGTTACGTGACGTATCAATAATATGTTACGTAACTCCAATATTATGCTTTTAATCGTAGCGGTGTTCTAAGAATCAGGAGTGCGGAAGGTTGTGGGTTCGATCTCCGACTGGGCTATACCACAGATTTGAGAAATGGTACTATAAGCTTCTGCGCTTGATTTAGACATCTGTCCTGCGGACAAGTATCTATGACGATTTAGACATCTGTTCTTTGGAGAAGTACCTATAATGATTAGGACGTCAGTAGCTATAACGATTAAGACATCTGTCCTGTAGACAAGTACTTATAACGATTAAGACATCTATCCTGTGGACAAGTACCTATAATGATAAAGACGTATGTCCTGTGTACAAGTAGCTATAATGATAAAGACATATGTCCTGTAGACAAGTAACTGTAATGATTAAGACATCTGTCCTGTGGACAAGTTACTATAACGATTTAAACATCTGTCAAGTGGATAAGTAACTAAAACGATTTAAACATCTGCCATGTGGACAAGTAACTATAAGGATTTAGACATCTGTCCTGTGGACAAGTAGCTATAACGATTTAAACATCTGCCATGCAGACAATTAACTATAAGGATTTAGACATCTGTCCTGTGGACAAGTAGCTATAACGATTTAAACATCTGTCAAGTGGATAAGTAACTAAAACGATTTAGACATCTGTCATGTGGACAAGTAGCTGTAACGATTTAAATATCTGTCATGTGGATAAGTAACTATAACGATTTAGACATCTGTCATGTAGACAGTTAGCTATAACGATTTAAACATATGTCATGTGGACAAGTAACTATAAGGATTTAGACATCTGTCCTGCTGACAAGTAGCTATAACGATTTAAACATCTGCCATGCGGACAGGTAACTATAAGGATTTAGACATATGTCCTGTGGACAAGTAGCTATAACGATTTAAACATCTGTCATGTGGATAAGTAACTATAACGATTTAGACATCTGTCATGTGGACAAGTAGCTGTAACGATTTAAATATCTGTCATGTGGATAAGTAACTATAACGATTTAGACATCTGTCATGTAGACAGTTAGCTATAACGATTTAAACATATGTCATGTGGACAAGTAACTATAAGAATTTAGACATCTGTCCTACGGACAAGCAGCTATAACGATTTAGACATGTGTCATGTAGACAAATGAGGGTCTGTTGGTGTTTGTTGCATATGCCATATAGGCGAAATATGTTTTAGCTTTTTCCATATCAGGTTATTGATTTTTTTTCATATACTATTCGAAAAAAGTATTTTTTGCATATGCCATATGAGGTCACTTATATTTCGCATGATGCCATATGGGTACCCACACATACACACACTAACAGTACCTCACAAGAAGCTATAACGATTAAAACATATGTCCTGTGGACAATTATCTATAACGATTAAGACATAACATTGTTTTATATCTGTGGACAATTAGCTATAACGATTAAGACATCTCTCTTGTTGGCAAGTGACTATAATGATTAAGATATCTGTCCTGTGTACTATTAGCTATAACGATTTAGAAATCTCTTTTGTTGCCAAGTGACTAACGATTTAGACATCTATTACGATTAAGACATCTGTCCTGTAGACAAGTAGCTATAACGATTAAGACATATGTCCTGTAGACAAGTAGCTATAATGATTAAGACATACGTCCTGTAGACAAGTAAGACATCTGTCCTGTGGACAAGTAGCTATAACGATAAAGACATCTGTCCTGTGGACAAGTAGCTATAACGATTAAGACGTATCCCGTTCTATTTATTTGGATACAGTGAATAGTGTTCAGGCCCACCTTTTATTTAAGATTATTTGTTTGTTTGTTTGAATATTTAGCGTTAATTTGTTCCTGGTAGTCTAAAAGGTTAACCATTATTCGAGCGCACCAGTATCCTTGAGTGACTGATAACTTTCCCACTTGAATCATCGGTATGAGACGAATGACAATGAGTCGCAATGCCATATATCAATTATCACGGAGATTTTGGCCAGGCGGGGATTCGAACATTCGATGTTTGAATATATAGTCAGACGCTTTACCGACTGAGCTAACCGGTCCCGGCTATTAGGATTAGGTATGGTAACAACATATGCCGAATGTTAAAAGCTGTGATCTGTATCGACAATGGAAAGTCTGAATTCAAATTCTTTTAGACAGACATTCAGTACAGTAGTTTGCTATTCGTTGTAATCTGCCGCTGTGGACCATGGCGGCCCTCTTAATCGTTTCCAATGTGCTTGTATTGAACGGTGTATAAAGCAGGAGAGTTTATATTGTTTGTTCCAGATTGCAACTGCACATTATTGACAGTGCAGATTTTTGCATCAATCTATACTGACTGCATCCCGACTTTCGTTGGCAACAAGTTAGATGCTGACTGCGCAGCAAGTATATAGTGACAATATCGTCTGCCAATATTTTTTTAATCTCTTCCCTGGAGAGAGCACGTCTCGCCTGGTGCAGACCTGGTGCAGCAGAGGTTCCGAGGTTTCCAGATAATCGACGGTTCCTGGAATTCGTTTGTCCCGTCGCTAAATAATATGCAAAAGCTTATTCTTTGAAAGGCTCTAGTTTTATGTTTTACAAGAATTGCTTTATGGCGTTTATTTTTGCGACATAACGTCTTCGAAGCACAGTTTCCAGTTATTTAAGTATTTTTGATGGAATTGTACATTTTGTGTACTCCTTGGTAACATACAACTTAGGAAATGGTCACACACTGTCTATGCAACATGGTATTCCATTCTACAGTGGTGCCATTGTGTTTATGAAGGTAATAATTCTATCTTTTGGAAATGAATGCATCATGAATACTTATTCATATAAACATATAATAATGCCGATGCTGCTTAAATCATTGGTGGTATTTGACGAGTGGAAATATCGCAGTGGAATAATGATCCACATGCCCACCCACACCACCCGTCTGTGTGCATGGTAAGGCAGTTTGTTTATGTATCGGTGATTCCACAATAAGTGGTTGTTGTTTTGCGCGCTGTTTTCACAAGACAACATTTATGTTATTGCTGACAATTAATGACACGACCAGACGAAGAGATGGATGCCGGGAAGAACATTAATGGATTTGTGTGCAATCAAATATCTGCTGCAAGTTTCTCTAATGGAGAAGGGAGTACCATATGTAAGAAATAAATAGCGGCAGCGGCGAAGGCGGAGACGACGACGGCAACCACAACAACTAAAACAACAACGACGATAACTACCACTGCAACAACAACAGCAGCAGTAGCAGCAGCAGCAGCAACAACAACAACAACAAAGTAGGACATAATTACGAAACCACGTCCCAAAATACTTCTCTGTACACACTTTACATAATTATTGATTTGAAGCAAAAAAATTCAAGCGATAATAGTCTTTAAATTTGGAGAAAAGAAAGAGAAAGAAAACGGTAGTAAATAGTCTGCCGCGATAAAACAATCATTCAAATGTAAAATATGAACATTTTAAATGTATATTTGGAATGTATTCACTTTTATTGCAATTTACAGCTTGTGTGACCTTCAGTTAATATTTTCTAATATAACCATCCATAATCTAGTAACATTCGTTAGTTTTGAATGCCGCGGTTTGCTATATATTACAATGTAAACTATATAGCGAACTTAAGTTTAGTGGTTGTGGATAAGAAACGAACATAGTTTATTACTTAATTACATCTAATGACATAAAATAGTATTGATGATATAGTTTGTGGTGTAATAACTATATCAGAGAGATTATGCAAGCGCATGCAGCATACGTAAATCAATGTCGCTATACATACACTCCAAACATCAGACATGCACAGGTGGAATACGTTTCCATGAGTTGATTGACAGGTTGTAAACCACCAACTGTCTGTTTGCTAATTTCGTCAACTTTTCCTCAATGGAAAATAACTGACTGATGACGAAATGCTCTATATTGTAAGCGCCGCCATTGTGTGCTATGTATAAACACTCTGGTAGAAAAGAAATTTCATTTCTTTACTTTTAGCAAGATCTTGTTCCTGTCTTGCCTTAAGCCTGTGTAAGCGGTCACCTCTGTTAAGCAGCCACTTGTCTAAAACAGCCATATTTGTTATTTCCCTACTTATGGTTTCAGATCAAATTATACCTGTCTTAAAGGTCACCTTTTCTTCTTCCCTTGACAGGTTTGATTGTACTTAAAAACTTACCTTAATTTTGACTGGTTTTTAATCTAATATATAATGAATATCAATGAAATCAAACGATTTTTTAACTAAAACCAGTCTAAAATCATGACCACTTGGCTGCTTTTCTTAGATTGAAGTTTTTAAGTATTTAAAGGGATTATATTGGCATATTACGGTCAATTCCCTGTCCTAAATACACACGCCCAGCATATAGATACACTTATAACTTAGAGATATACGCGTCTATGGTGTCTAATTGCATTGCCTCTTTTTTACAAACATCGGGTTTCTGAAGCCACGTTTTTGTTTTTGTTTACATTCGCCATTTTCAACAAACCGCTTTCGGGTTTCCGATCAATCATCGGATAACATCGTGAAGACTCGTTCCCGATTTCGTTTTCGAGGCTTTGTTCGGGAAGTTTACGGAGTTCAATGTCAACATTGCGCAATACTTTATTGGGGGACGTATTAAAGTTTTGGCCAATATTCAATCACTATTAATTTGAAACTTTCAAGTAGATAAAGGTTATACGTCAATACATAAGCATTATTTTGTGCACACTGCATACAGGAAAAGTCTGGATGAACAGCGTGTTTGTGTTACTTGCCAATATAATACTGATGAAACATGTGCCTGATCATTGATAACGTCACAACTGTGATGTTTGCATTATGAGTATTATGACGAGTTCTGCTTTAATTGGGAAGCGTGGTTTTATTGGGAATGTTTTTAGATATTATGGAAAGTTTGAGGATATGTTGGGAATAATTGTTTATATTTGGAGTATGCTTATATTCGGACAAACGTTTTGTTTTATGACTGCGTGATTATATTGAGAATGTCACAATGTATAGAGTTACAAAAAGGTGTGCTTTATATTTTACTATAATTATAAAATTTCATTTTAATGATCTTGGTGAGGTAATGGTCATACGTTGCTGGTTTGTAAAGATATTAAATATCAAAGTAATAGAAAATGTCTGCGTTACGAAGAAAAAAACTGCGTATTTATAAAGTGTCAATCTCATCGATATTTACGTATTATTTCACGTTCTATCGAATAAGAAACTACTACTGCTACTGCTACTACTACTACTACTACTACTGCTACTGCTACTGCTACTGCTACTGCTACTGCTACTGCTACTACTACTGCTGCTGCTCTGCTGCTGCTACTTCTACTACTACTACTACACTATTACTACGACTAGTGTTACTGTTGTTATTGCTACTACTACTACTATTACTACTACTTCTACTACTACTACTACTACTACTACTACTACTACTACTACTATTACTTCTACTACAACAACTACTACTACTACTACTATTACTACTACTACTACTACTACTACTACTACTACTACTACTACTACTACTACTACAACAACTACTACTACTTCCTCTACAACTATTGCTACTACTGCTATTGCTGCTACTACTACTACTACTGCTACTGTTACTGCTAATATTACTACTTCTACTACTGTTACTGTTAATATTACTACTACTACTACTACTACTACTACTACTACTACTACAACAACAACTATTGCTACTGCTGCTACTTCTACTATTGTTACTGCTAATATTACAACTTCTTTTACTTTAACAACAATAAGCATAACAATTATTGTCTTCATTGATGTCCTTAAACGTACATAAGAGTGCTAAATAACGCAACAAGTCACAGTATCGAATATAGGTACTTATCAATCAAACGTGAAGCATGACTGTACCTTTAAATGACTATTCGGTTGTTATTAGTGATATGGATGGGCAGATGCAAAATGTTCGCTCGTTCATATTCAACAGGGCTGTGTTTTAGTTAAAGTACAAGACTAATCGCATATTCATAGACGAAAAAAAAATAATAAAAACTCGCATTACGAGAATATATTTAAAGTCATCTTTTATAAATTGTCACGAAATTACGTAGGCGTGATTAATCGAATTCATTTTGAATGTTTTCTGAAATTGGATTTGACACCATTTTCGACACATTTCATGTTATACATGGCATATCCAGTTTTACTGGTTGAGGGAGTCATCAGAATGAATCTGAATTGAACCATCGTTCTTCCGCAAGAAACTGACACAGTTTCTCATATAAAGTTTTTTTTTAGCCATTGGATGGGACTCGAACCTGCGATCTTAGCGGTGTGAGGTAGGTGATATTGAGACGGTACCTTGGACTACTCGGCCACGCAGAACCCAGGCCTCAGTTTCAGAGTAACAGTCAACTCGGCAAGACATTTGCTTTCGGTCATTTACAAAGATTACAGGCAGGGTGTTTTACAGTATTAAACAGAGGCCGATATTCGACTTCTTCCCAATTTAAAAAAGTCGGAATTTCATGATTTTTTTTAGCTTTTTAGTCTCTTCCTTATTTACAGGAGAAAAGCGCTGACAGAAATATACCAAACACAATAATTATATAAAGTTAAATATAATGCAAATACATATAATATAAAAGTGGAATGAAAGTGGCCATGATTATCATTTAGGAAACAGTCAATGTTTCGCGCGCTATGTTTTAAGGTATTATTTCAATAAATTATTCTTGAAACATTATATGTTATATTATTCAAATTCGCGCGACGTTGTACACATTACTTTTTATTTAATGTATTACTTTTGGTTATTGAAATATAATAAGATAGTAGCATTACATAAAATCATTTTATTGCACAAGGCAACGGAAATACATGATTATGTTTAACTAGTTAGTTTTGTGCCTTAAGGAAAAACAAGGACAGGGGTAAAATTGAAATGTCAGCTAAGATGGACAGTTTCCTGGTTTATATCCTGGACGATTGTGTATAAATATTATTTGTGTTCAGTCACTTAGTAAATACAATCGTACGTGGGATATGAATTTCAGTTATCATTTGGTTATCAACAATAACAACGACAACGACGGCGATGACGACGACGACGACGACGACAACAACAACTAGTCCAAATAATAAATAAACAAGATCAGAACTGAGAAAAGAACGTTTTGAAAGATGTGTGAACCTTACCTATTACATGAAAATTGTTTTCTCAGTGCATTGTTATTTATTTTATCAAAGTATTCTTTATAAAAAACGAGGTCTTAAATTTTGTATAATAATCAAGTTAAGCCATATACTGTAATATATACATGCTTTCCACTCTTGAATGAAATGTTCACGTGATCGTCCCTTTAATAATGGCGAATACAGTCAAACCTGTCTTAAGCAGCCTGTCAAGGGAATGAGCAAAAGTAGCCTTTTAAGTCAGGTGGTTTGCTTAATACAGGTTAATTTACTCTGAAATCATAAAAATGAGAAATAGAAAATATGATCGTTTGAAACAGGTGGTATGTAAATACAAGTTTGACTTTATAGTATTCTCATTAAAGTTCTAAAATACATTTGTGAATCCCAAGTGCTCAATTATTGAGTTCTTGCTATTTTCCCAGCAGCTCCTCACTATGTTTCACATTGTATTATTTCAACACAGCGGTAGTCTATGGGGGTAAAGCGTACGCATCACATGCGGAAGGTCGTGGGTTCGATCACGGACCGGGTCATACCAAATGCTTGAAAAATAGTACTAGAAGCTCCCTCGCTTGACGCTCAGCATTTAGAGGAGAGTTCTAGTTCTGGTTGGACCGATGTCAGTAAAATGTGACAGGGTGGGGTTTCATACCATGTGTCTGCGACATGAAACTTCAGTGTGACAGCACTCAAAATACTGTCTCAAGTAGACACCGTCGCGATATAACTGAATAATTGTTAAAAGCGACACCATAAAACAACAACAGTGTGTTATTTTTAATCAGATGTTATCGAACGTTCTGTACTGATAATTGATAACGGGAGTCTGAAAAAACTCCATAAATTTTTATGTGTAACGGAAAAACATAGCGACCTTTCGGTGTAAAAATGTATCAAGAGCCTTCTTATTTCAATTACACTTGATACCTTATTGCTCTAATTTGACAAAAGAAAGTGCGAAAACGCCCAAACTGAACAAAAGAAAGCATTTTAGTTTAAAACAATACATCTTATGTATGCAAATGAGACTTACAAATACAGCACATCTAGACACTACATCAACACTAATTAGGCAAATAGGATTGCCAGTGTTACATGTGTGATATTTCCTTCAGGCATTAGGTCAACCTTCATTCATTCAATTTTAACCAGATTTGAATGAATGCGTGACCGTGCCCTGTATTTCACGTCTTCCTGAACACGCGACATAACAACAGCCGGAAACATTTACCGACAGTTCATTATAATACACGTTCGTCAGTATGTTTTATTAATATTTTTTTGGGGTCGCCTATGCTTCCGGTGACTACCAGCATATATCAGACGACTTATCATGGACATACGAAACATGAAACATTAACTCGTCCCCAATGACTCTTTTTAAGAATTGAGTATTCATTCTACGTCATTAGAACATATTACTGATAGCGATGCTAATCACCATGTCAAGACAAGACAAATCGCAATCTTACTTGTTGATCAACCCCCAGAGTTCCCAACCACAAAACACGTTCACTCAAGGCACCGTCTCAAGATATCACTTACGTCTCACTGCTTAGGTCGTAGGTTCGAGTCCTGCTCCGTCCAAAAACTTTATGTGATAAAGTTTACTAGTTACTGGCGGAGGGACGGTGGTTCAACTTAGATTCATTAGCAAAAACCGCAGCGGCGGTCTAGTGGTAAAGATACCGCCTTGTATGCGGAACGTCGTGAGCTCGATCCCCGACCGGGTCGTACCAAAGACTTGAAAAATGGTACTAGACACTTTCTTGCTTTGCACTCAGCATTTAGAGGATAGTTCTAGGTCGAGTCGGCCCGGTGTAAGTACATTGTAACTGGGTGGGGTATCATTCCGTGTGTCTGCGATATGATACTTCAGTGTGGCAGCGCTCAGAATCCTGTCTTAAGTAGACGCAGTCACGATATGACTGACATATGGTTGGCAGCGACACCATACAACACCCTACAACAACAACTTATTAGCTATGGCTATATTTTTTCATAGTACATGTATCTGTAAATCTGAAATATCGAGGTCATTGACGCTTCCCTTTGTCTGCCATTGTGTATCTGTTGTGAATGGAACTTGATCCCCAATCGTCTGATGGAAATATCCGGAGGTTAATATTTTCATTTAATTAATCGAAAAGCTTTTGTCTCGCATTATTGGTAGAGCTTCAAAGTAAAAACAAAAATAAAAAACAAAAAAAACAACGCGAGTAAACAATTGAATGGATGCAAATACTAATGAATGAATGAATGAATGAATGAATGAATGAATGAATGAATGAATGAATGAATGAATGAATGAATGAATGAATGGGGATTTAAGTCATTGTCTCGCATGCATGGGCATGACTCATGGTGTACATATTTACTAATAATGAATAAGATATGTTATACCAATTAATGTCCTCGGTCGTATTTAACAGGTAACCAGAGTTGTTGTTTGCGTACCATCCATGGGCGTAGGAGCGTTTCAATCAATATGGGGGTGGTGGTTGAGAGGTGGGGGTGGGTGTTGGGCAACCTGAAAAGAGAGTGTATGAGGATGTATTTCCGGGCTCCAAAGTATATGCTGAAACTAAATATTGGGCCCCCATCGGCTTCTACGCCTATGCCATCGTCGGCTATCCCAGGTGTCAATTCTGATCTCTCCATCCACCATGCATGGAGAATATGGGAATGGGTGTTCCGTGGATTTCGACGGTGTTTGCGTTACCGCCATTTATGATCGGCGGTTTGTTTAATCTGCAATAAATAAATAATGCATTTTATTTCATATGCTAGTATAATTAATTTGGCAACACAATTCAGAGCATTTGTTTTAACGTTTGGTTCTGTGAAGCACAACCCCAATCTGACAACGAAATGCTCACTGCCCAAACTGCCATACAAAAACCTCCAGATGGCTCTGGGGCAGGTTTTATAATATTGTAATTCTGTACATGATTCAAATAGGAGGTCCCTTTTATCAACATTTCACAGTCACCAATGCATTGTTTTTGTTATGATTTGGCATACAACAAGATTATTGTTAATGCAATTGGCAAAAAATATCTTTTCCAAAAGGTGTTTGTTATTATTATGCAGTTTGAAAACAAATATTCTAAGGAGGAGCCTAAGAGTGAATGTACTCTAAATTGTAAACTAATAAACATGGATTTGTTTTATACACCTTCAGCAGGCTTCAAGCAGCCGATTAATGGGTCTATTTTTAGCAACGTGAAATCAAACTGACGGAATACAACTTTCGTATGTAATCCAATTTAAAGCAACACATCCACGTTTAAACTTTTTTAAAAAGTTTTTCAATTGAATTGTGAGCACATTTCCCATACATAAATATATGGTCAGTGAGCTGTATATGTGCTAACAAACACTATCCAGAACGCTTTAGAATCATAAAAAAAGATGTCCAAATTATAAAGCGTGACAAACGCTTTATAAATTATTTTTAAATTGCCGAGGATTCCAACTTGGCTTCAAATTGAATTACTGAATTATGCGAGTCGTATTAAAAAACTTCACGTGCATAGTGTACTTTACCAGCCTTGAAAGCCATTTTGACAATTTTTTTTGACTCGGGTGAGTTACACGCTTGTTTTATAAAGTGTTAGTCACGCATTATAATTTGGGCATCATTTTGTTCCGGATTGTGTTTATATGCTCATATACAGCTAATTGATCATATGTGTGTATGGGAAATGTGCTCATAACTCAATTAATTTTTTTTTTTTAAAGTTCAAACGTGGATGTGTTGCTTTAAAGACAAGTTGTATATCTGGCCAGAGCGGGATTATAATACAATTTAAATCCCTGAGTGGCGGGGTTACAGACGGTGTTTTTCCAATACCCCTTCCAATACCCCGTACTTGTATATAAAACAATAACATATGAAAGCAAACATACGCTCAATCAACCAACCTGAAGTTCTGTATTTTTCCATTATTTTTGCGACGACCAGAAAGTGTTTATAAATAGCTACAATTTAATTACTTTATCTATCCTAGATGTAGACTATTTGGTCCACGTATACAATGCGTTTAATTGATCCGGAATAAATTCTAAATACGGCATCAGTAATCTAGACGTTTTTCTTTTATAGACCTGTAAATGTCACATATGTTATTAGCCCCATAAATCAGTTGATTGCATAAGGTAAGCGGAAATTGATAAATCAGTCTTAAAACAAACTTACTGAGACACTAATTTCCCTCCGTTCGGTACTAACCCACTGCCCCAGATTCCTGTCTGTGATTTATACACTTGGGGCCACTAAAACGACATTCTGGTTGTCTGTAACCACGTCTGCGCAATGAGCAGAATGCACATCCGTAATAAAACCAACTTTCAGGTGATTTACTTTATAAAGAGAGGGGGGGGGGGGGGGGGGGAGGTTCAGCATGTTCAAGTCCGTGTGGTTCCGACTAAGAATAGAAACGCTGTCAATCTCTGCAGAGGTGTAGGAATTCTCAGAATTAGTGTCATAAATCATTTTATCACTTTTTGTCATGTGCATTATTATGGTTATATTACCAACCACTGTGTGGTTCCAGGGAGTCATATGAGTGATGGCAAGAATAGGATCACTGTGGCTCATGGGTGTCGTAGGAAGCGATACTTTGAGTAATACGATACAATTTGCTGGAACTCTGAAGTTCTGCAGGCATCAAGGTTCTAGGTTCATTGTGCATATTCATTTGTTGATGTTTGTGTTATATGTATGTGTATTTGTCGTGTTTTACATGTAGAGTGAACCTGGTCTCTTCCTTCCTGTTGGCGTCGAATAACCTATAATGTGTTGGTGCGCCGAAAAACACCATACATTCATTCATTCATTCATTCATTCATTCATTCAGGATGTTCATTAATACTTTATTCGAAACTCAATTGCGTTTCTTTGTTCTTAGTTTTTGTTGATGCTGATGTTGATGCTGATGTAGATGCTGATGTAGATGCTGATGTAGAAGACAAAAGCCATATAATATGTGAGGCCATTGATAAGAATTGTTTGCCGTGCTCCTCCCTACCCGCTTAAAATTGCAGCTACCCAATTTTGTTTATTGATTTTCAAAGTGTTTATTTGTTTTCATGATTTCTGTCCATTTCTTTTTACAATGACTTTGGAAAAAGTCAAAATCGGGCAAAACAATTAGCTACCAACTTACCTGCCTACCTGCCCACACTACGGAGCACAACAGCACATATTTGTCGGCTGGTCTAACGGCTATTTTAACTTCGCTTCCTCCATCAATAAAACTGGATACGTCAATTATTTAACCTGTAATGTGTTGAAAATATCGTTAAACACCATTTTATAAAATTGAACTACAACGATTAGAGCTTACAAACTGCCCTTTTTGCACCGGTAACAACGTTACCAAATTGTTGTTTTTTTTCTTTTGATGAATGAAAGTTTAGATAATTGAAAACGAGATATTGCGAGAGTTTGTGTGAATACGCTAACTTTCATACAAAAAATCTCAATTAATTGCCTTTTCTTCTCTATAAAATTGACTAACAACTGGACCGTTATTATCATCGCTTTACAATAAACAAACACACCTAAAAGACTCGTTATCAAAATCGCCCTGTAAGGGGTGGACTTACAACACATCGCATCGTTTTTCTTGTGTCAAACAATCCAAAGCATTAATGTTACCAAAATCGTTCTGCTAGCAACAAATTGCATCGCTCCTGTGGTGCCAGAGACAAGCAACTGCGACGGTCGCTATTCTGGTACTCGGCCAACAAAAAAATCGCTCTGAAGAACGCTGCTGTAGTTAATAAAAAAACTATTTACCCAGAATGCCTTTTTGTTTCCTATACGGTCATCCCGATGTCGTTATAGTTACACGACCTGTTGGTCCCTTTCTTATACAGACACGTTTTAACACATGAATTAGTCTAAAAAAGAAGATTATAGACTCCCTGCCGTCCCGCACTACTTAGTTTAAGTCATAATCCTGAAGCTGTGGAGAAGAATATAACTGCCGGGTGTTGCAGAGATATAGAGTGGAATATGTCCTTAGACTATACACCCTGCTGATCTCTTATTTATTACACACGTGACAGTCGTCCATTCTGTTAGTATTACACACGTGACAGTCGACCTCTAGAGCTTCCCAATATATACTTTGTTATCTGTTATATATTACATTTGTATACTATTGTATTTATGCTGCATGTTATATTTATATTATACATAACATTCATATACTGTTAGATTTATGTTGTATGTTATATTTATATTATACATTACATTTATATACTGTTAGATTTATGTTGTATGTTATATTTATGTTATACATTACATTTATATACTGTTATGTTTATGTTGTATGTTATATTTATGTTATACATTACATTTATATACTGTTATGTTTATGTTGTATGTTATATTTGTGTTATGCATTACATTTATATACTGTTATGTTTATGTTGTATGTTATATTTGTGTTATACATTACATTCATATATTGTTATATGTATGCTGTGTTATATATTAATGCTGTATGTTGTATTTATGTTATATATTATATTTATATACTGTCATATTTATGATGTATGATACATTTATAATCTGTCATATATATATGATGTATATGCTAGTAAATGTCTGTCATACAATCCTACATTTTGCAGTAACTAACTGTTATATGTATACTACATAATATATATTTTTTTCTGTAAAATATTAACTGCCATATAATATATATAACTATATCACAGTTAGAAACTGCCACTTATACATTTTATACTACATTTATAAACTGTTATATACATTAATTATGTAATTTATATCAGTTATATGTTACTTAATATAAATTGTACACTACATTTATAAACTGTTATATACATTATGTAAATTATATAATTTATATATTACTTAATATAAATTGTACACTTCATTTATAAACTGTTATATACATTATGTACATTATTTCAGTTATATATTACTTAATATAAATTGTACACTTCATTTATAAACTGTTATATACATTATGTACATTATTTCAGTTATATATTACTTAATAGAAGTTGTACACTACATTTAAAAACTGTTGTATACATTTTGTAAATTATTTCAGTTATATATTTCATAATATAAATTGTACACTTCATTTATAAACTGTTATATACATTATGTAAAATATTTCAGTTATATATTACTTAATATAAATTGTACACTACATTTATATACTGTTATATACATTACGTAATTTATATCAGTTATATATTACTTAATATCAATTGTACACTACATTTATAAACTGTTATATACATTACCCAAATTATATCAGTTATATATAACTTAATATAAATTGCATACTACAGTTGTAAACTGTTATTTACATACATTATGTAAATTATATCAGTTATATATTACTTCATATAAATTGTATACTACAGTTATAAACTGTTATTTACATACATTATGTAAATTATATCAGTTATATATTACTTCATATAAATTGCATACTACAGTTGTAAACTGTTATTTACATACATTATGTTAATTATATCCGTTATATATTACTTAATATAAATTGATTGCATACTACAGTTGCAAACTGTTATTTACATACATTATGTAAATTATTTCAGTTATATATTACTTTATATAAATTATACACTTCAGTTATAAACTGTATATACAAGCATAATATAAAGTAGTACAGTTATAAACTGTCACATATAATATATTATACATAACTATATTACAGCTATAAACTGTCACATATATACTATATAATATGTTATATATGCCATATATTAGAGTTAGAATGGTTATATCCTGTAGTAATTAACAATATATCACTATGAACTAAGCCTGCTAACGATGATATTAAATGTTCATTAATTGTTTTTATGATCAAACATTTCTGCATGTTTTGGTCGTTATACAGTCTGATATGTCTGCTTTGATATATTCCATTGATTTAAACGTATAATTACCTTTCACTAAATGCATTACTAATTATATTCTCATGTCTGGGTCGAACATTCTTCTTATTTTTGTTTTGTTTAAAGTTAAAATAAACGTAATCGTGGGCGTGATTGAGGGACTAACATCATTATTTTGATGTTTAACGTCGTCAAATATTAAATATAAAAGTAAATATTGATTTGTTTGACCATTTTTGTCCTTCTCTCCCATGGTGCCCTGCGTTTCGTTCAACTGTTTTAATCTCCTTTTACAAGACTCTTGAAATATCAACTGTACGTCCACAATTAGGAAGATCGTGACAAGATAGTTTTGCATTAATTTTTCATACCAAATTCACGCCTTTACTTCAATTTTTGCTTCAATATACTTTTTATAGATAAGGTTTAAACGTTGGATAATTCTACGCGGCAGTAAATGTAAGCAAACTGGGTCCGGTTTCACTAAACATCTCACGCTGAGATTTTCCTCAACTCAAAAATTTCAATTTCTCTAAACTATTACTTGAACTCATTATACACTGAATGACCATACAGAACTGAAGTCTGAACACATGTTTACTCATTAGTTAAGGATAACATGCAGACATGACCAATGTAAATGTAAATTCATTATACACTGAATGTCCATACAGAACTGAAGTCGGAACACATTTGCACTCATTAGTTAAGGATAACATGCAGACATGACCAATGTAAATGTAGTTGCTGCATTTCAAAAGTTTGAATTGAGGAAAATCTCAAGGTGAGATGTTTAGTAAGACTTTGGCCTGCTGGTATGTTAAAACAAAGTACAGATTTAATTTTAATGGAATATGTTGAAATGGTCATGTCTTAATTGTGTCGTTTGTGAGAGTGATCATGTAGCTAATTGTCCAAAGTAGATGCCCTCGACGTCTCAATACCTTTTCAGCCAATCAGCAGTCTTGTCTCATATGTGATATGCCGCTATTATTAACGAAAAAGGATGATCTTAGTCTACCACAGAACCTGACATCTTCTGAGTCATGTCTATTAACCACCAATGAAAAAAGCGGAATTCTATGCCTGTCCCACAATTCATTGCAATTGAACGCTTACTAAATTATGACGTCATTCAAACTCCCTGAAGCAACTGACCAATCAGCGTGCTCGTGACAATTGCTATTTAACGGACCCAATCGGGAGAGCTGGGTTCATTCTACAGACTAAGGATAATCTGCACGACATACTGTACGTCGTCACATGCAACAAGAAACATTAGTTTGAATAATTATATATATTTATATACATGCATTGTGATCAAATATTTTAGTGTACTGTTTTAGTACGTTTACACATAGTTAAGACGGATCACGAACTGCGAGCAGTATTTTTCGATTACTTATAGTATACCCTTGTTAAACACTTTTATTCAACATGGAGGAAGTGTGCGTGACTGCGTGGTTTGCTCCGACATGAATTGTAAAGTCTCGTCTGCTGCATAACATCAGCATACAGATTATTTTCACAAACCTATAACAATAACTGCTGTTCTTACTTCTGTATCCGATTTCCCGCCATTTTCCCGATCGTTCTGCAGCACAGACTGATCCAGTCCGTCTGGAACACGTTATAACAACTTGAATAAATAACCATACACAAGCTGTTGTAACGTATAAAACATGAATATTTAAGTAGGAGGTTACCATAATTGATCTTAAATTCAATTAATCAATTGGCTAATTTATGTAATGACGTCAATGGCTGCTGTTGTGCGGAGACACTGCAGTTGTCAATGCGATATCGTATTGTGAATTTGTATCGATTCCCGCGATATACGATACGCGCCATTGTTGACTTGATTTCCTTTTATCACAAGCTTGCAATTATTGGCCATTTTTATTTATGTACGCATGTAATTGTGCGTTACGAGTATTCAAGTTTCCAATAATCATGAGATAAAACATTTATAGGATTTGAAGTGGGTAGACTATTTGAGTACCCGCCTCTATGGTGTCGCGGTGATTTATGACATTCTATAGAATTCTAAAGTACGCTAACCGACAAACAGGATGATGCAATACGACCTACGCGTACCAATTGGCTTTATCATAAGGTTTTCTCATTAGTCTAATTATTCTTAATTGTTTCTCGATCCCTTGCAAAACTGCAGCGGTTACCCAGAGGTAAAGCGTCCGCCGCGAATAAAGGTTCTGGGTTCGATGCCTGGTCGGGTCATACCAAAGGCTTGAAAAATGGTATTAGAAGCTTTTTTGCTTGGCGCTCAACATTAAGATGATATTTCTAGGTCTCGGCATAGATGTTTCAAGAAGAACTCGTTTTTAATATGTTATATATGTTTTATTTATTTTAAGCCTAATATGGCCCATGGATATAATTATGTGTACATGATACAAATATCATAACACAATTATCGATAGTGGGATGGTATGACACAAAATACACTTGGTCATAAACATTTGCAATGTTCAGTTTTACATGGCACGTGATTGACTCATTATTAATGGTACCATTGTCTTTATTATGCACATATCGCCATGTAATTTGTCTGCGGTATTATATAGACCTGGGAATGTTAGGTCTGTTATTTACTTGGGTAACACGAACAAACACGACCGAGATATGGGTTCTTTTAACTTTTGTCAGTCCAACAATCTCATAACAAATGTTTACTTGATCGAAGTTGACTTGTCATTCTACCCGAAATTCCCATAATAGCTCAAATAATAACGCTTGGAATTCGGTTAAAGTGTTACGTGTCGTTATTGTATACATTTCGATGCATATCACCCAAAGTGGAACGCGCAATTGTAAAAAAGAAGGACAAAACAAGTATTGAATTAAGCCCATCACAATTATGTCTCCTATGATTGCATTATCTGATAGAAAATAAAATAGTTAAAACCTTTGTAAACTTGATCGTAGGTTTATTGTGTACAATCTCATTTTGAAGGCCTCGGTATGCCGTGCCGCAACATGATTTGATACATTTGTTTACAAACAATTAATGTTTACGGACGTTTATTTTTTGTTTATATTGCTTGTCTCTTTTTCAACAATATTTCAGTACCATCGTACCTGTGATTCGCTCGACACTGCTAGTCACTGACTACTTACCCACATTTTTGAATGTGGGAGTTTCATATTTTATGTCCGTATAATAAAGCTCATTGCAAATCACGATAGAGAACAGCCGGGTTTTACCTGACTGAGCTAGTATATCGTCATATGTTCAACAAATAAACAAATGAAGTGTAATTTCTCCAATTAAACAGACGCGTTTAGAAAACCAGTCATGTATAGTTTAAGTAATAATTGAATAATCATGCGTTAGATAATTGTCGTCGATATTAAACAGAAATGCATACTCGGTGCATGTTGCTGGCAAAGGGAGAGAAGTTTTCCTTACATCGGCTCACGTGCGATTGGCCGATTTGGACTAGCTAAAATAATTTGAATATACGTCAATCACTACACCGAAGACATCGAGTTTAAGTACGACGTTTCTTAAAAGAAAAGTAGAAATCACAGAAAAATCTGCCAGAACCTGGTTCTGTATCCAGTTCTTTACACTTTACCGTATACTGTATTGTGATTGATATGTTGGTTTTAGTGACAGTCACGTGATCATTGCTGACCCTCAAACGCAGTTTGAGATGGGGTTATATAAGAGGCACTGTGTCGGTCGGTCGAATTACTTTCATGGTTGTGTTCAGGCAATATTGAGTTAAAACTTTGTTTACATAGGCAACATCAAGTATATATTTGTCTTAGGCAACTCTTGTGACTCTGACTTTATTCCATGAGTTATTGCCCTTGTATTTGATTTTCTTGTAGAGCGAACTTCTTCCACAGGTTTCAGTCAATGGATTTGAAACTTTGCATACATGGCCAACATTATGTGTAGATTTGCCTGACGCAAATCACGTGACCCTGACTTAATTACATGCAGTGTTATTGCCCTTGCACTAAGTAGAATTATTGTATTTACCATATTGCAAATGTATAAAAAGGCAATGTTTTTAGCATCCTATGTTAGTCAAAAAGTTGCTTTGAGTTATTGCTCATGTTAGAAAAAATAAAATGGTGTTTGACGCCATTTTCAACACATTTCGGTTACACATGGTATATCTAGTTTTATTGGTGGAGGAAAACCTCAGAATGAATATGAGCAGAACCGCCGTCCTTCCACAAGTAACTGGCAAACGACCTTACCGCTGAAAGTAATTTTGATACAACGCCTTAAACCACTCGGCCACGGAGGACCCCTAAAATAAAACAGAACGCGTTACTTTAAAAAAAACTCGATATATGTTGTAGTTGTTTTTGCATCTTAACCTCTTTTTATTTGATTTGCCTTTTTTTGCACTAAAGACAAAAAAGTCAACGACCCCGTTTATACTGACTATATACGTGTTAAAGTCGCTCATTAAATTTACTTACTGCCTAAGAAACCTGTTTTATTTCAGTATTCGTCACAAAGATAGAGAATACAGTTTCAAATTATCACAAAAAAGTCAGCTATATATTACAGTGATTTGTCTTCTAGAATGATTAATGTTTTTGATATTAAAAAGATGGCTTGCTTCTGTATTGTACTAGTTATTAATGTGGGTCAAATGATACATTTGTTATTCTCGCCTATGTATCGTATAGTGTGTATGACTTCTTTTGTAGTTTTCGAGTTGAGCGTTAAATTATCGGGAACATTAATTTTGTAGCTCTACTCAGCCAAAGATTTGCCACATTGCTGGTCTAGTGGTAGAGGATTCGTCTTCTATAAGAGCCAAATAACATACATAACATTCTGTTTTGCCTAGATGAAGGGACAGTTTATTATCAACTAGCCATGTAGAACAATTATCCATGATACGACTAAGCCTACCTGCAATAACATTAGTGTCTTTGTCAGCGAACAATATTACACTGTCGTCAGCATATACTAATAATTTACAATCGGAGTCGATGAACGTAGGCAAATCATTGACATAACATAAAAATAAAAGAGGGCCCATGATCTTTACATGTGATATGCCGCAAGTAACTTGGGTAGATTTTGATGAAACTTTGTTTATCTTCACTAACTGTGATCTTTCGTTGAGATAAGATTTGAACCAATTTATCGACGCGATACCCATTTCAGAGAGGTTATTGAATAGAATAACGTGGTCAACGGTAACAAACACCTTCTATAGATCGAGTAAAACCATTCCGGTATAAAGACCATTTGCATTGTTATGTTTAATAAAATGAAAAAGGTGAATAAGAAAATGTATCAGTGGAGTATTTACTCCTAAAACCGGACTGAAACTCATACAGAAGAGAATTTTTATCTAAAAAATCCGCAAATTGATTATATACAGAACGCTCTAAAACTTTTGATATAACATTAAGTATGCTTAGTGGCCTATAATAACCAAATTCCAAATGACTAGAATTTTTGTAAATCGGGCTGACTCTTGCAGTTTTTATTTCATCAGGAACAATGCCTGAGTCAATAGACATATTTATAATAAAAGAAACAATTCTTTTTAGAAAAATTGCACTATCTCTGACAAATTTAGGTGGAATACCATCTAGTCCAGTGCTTTTAGCAGCATTTAACTTTTTTAATTCCTCGAAAACAAAATCCTCAGTGATATGATTAAATTTAAAAAGAGTGACCGGAGACTTCTTCGAGTTATAAAAATTCTTAGAAATTTGTGAAGATGTAGCAAAAATATGTATAGGGTTCGGCAGCTTATTAACAAGATTTGCCGCGACTGTAGTAAAAATATCATTAAAATGATTCGCGATTGTCAAAGGATCATGACAAACCTCATTATCAATATTTAAAACAATATTCGAACTTTTGTTTGTCTTATATTTGTAACCCAGCTTTTTCAACTGCTGCCATAGACCTTTCACGTCATACTTATGTTATTCCACTTTATCCGAGAAATAGTTAGATTTGTTAAATATTGAACCTTGTTTCAAAAGCTACAAAATTGCTTATAATAATCAGTAGACTTATGGGTTTTTTTTTATAATTGTATAAGGCATTGTATCTTGGTTTAATTAATTCGAGAATTTCAGAGGTCATCCACGGTTATGTACGCTGCTTTAATCTGACCCTTTATTGTTTAATACATTCATAAAATATAATGAAAACATGACCAAGCATCGTTTACACATGTCGAGTTAAAACATGCGCTCCAGTCAGCACTCGTGAAATTATGAATGAAATCTTGTTTAGTATAATTTTTCATTGACCTAATTTTAACGGTTTTATGTAAATTAAAATAACATTTCGGTACCTTCCTTGAACAAAACGTCATAAAATGATCGCTAACACCTATAGGGATAGTACCAGACTGGAAAATTCGGTCTTTATTAATAATCTATAAGGGTACTTGAAGTGTGCGATACACGCTTGTTTTCGGTTATGATTTGATCTTGGTTAAAAATGCGTAACATATTGATATATGCTTTATACAATGAACTTTCTTTTTTAAAACAACAAATATATTAATCACCTAATATAATAGTTTCACTATCGGATCGTATATTAAATAGATTTTCCTCAAACCTATCGGTAAAATTAGACTGATTAGGCGGCCTATAACACGTACAAATAGTTATAGGCTTTGTTTTCGGTAACAATAGCTCGATCCATAAAAAATCGTCAGTATGGTCACTTATATCTGTCCTAATATTAAAAGCTAAATCGTTTCGGATATAGGTGCATATACCACCTCCATTTCGATCCTTACGGACAATACAATAATCTATTGATACCTCTACGTCTGTAATAATATCATCTAGCCAAGTTTCAGTAATGGAAATAACAGCGGCCCTAGCTTTGTCAGCAAAGAAACGAATTTGGAACATTTTAGGAAATAACGAGCGTGCATTTAGATGAACAAAGTGCAATCCTTTCCTGGTAAAACATTGAAAAAGGTCACTTGTAACATTAGTAGGTAAATCGTTTGAAGAATCATTTTATGCTCATTTGCTAATTAATCTAATTCAGAATTTTAAAATTCAGAGTCACCAGGTAATAATTTAAAAGTACATTGAACGCAGTAAAACAGATTGTCTTTATCGTTACATGAAAACAGTTCATAGTCATTGGCTGTGATGTAGCCGGTACACTTTATGTGCGTCTTTGAATAACAGGAATCACAGGTTACTGCTTTGCTGGTTGAAATAACTCGCCTCTGACATACTGTACAGGGAAATTTCGGCTGACGGGATTTTCGAGTAGACACGGATCCAGTACAGGCCCAGGGTTGGACTTTATATCACCACATTGCAGTAGGCACAATATGAAAATATTCTTGTGGTTTGGACGAAATGTTGAATATATGACGACGGAACGTACTTCTGGGTCATAGTGAAGGCGATCTATAGTTACAAGTTGTGGCTGTGTCAGTAATAAACCACTCAACGATGTAAACTCATGATAATTACTACTGTTAATGATATAAAATCCAGCATCAAGATGATTACATTCAAATGTTATTGAACTGGTGCAGTTAGATATATGACACACAAACACTAAAGCTGTACATATTATGTAGATTATATTATATAGCGACATGTTAACATGTTCTGTATGTCCCTTCTGTGCTTCCGTAGTTTTTATATTAAACGTGAAATGTTCACGTGCATACACTTATAACAATAGGGCGATGGGCGTGTGTTACAGGTTATGTATATAAATGTCCAATTAACATATGTTGGGTAAAAAGTTTATGCTTTTAAAACTACTTTTTTTAAGTTTTAAAGAAATTATAAAAACCGTAAACACAAATTCCGTTTAATATTAATAAATTCCGTGCACTTTCGTAATTCTAATAAATGAAATTAATCGTCACCGAGGTAAACACTGCCTAACCGTTCACGTTCACAGCTGATGTCCTATTACTTGCAAAAGGACGGTGGTTCTACTCAATTTCATTCCTGGGTCTGCCTTAACGAATAAAACTGGACAATGTAATATATAACCAGAAATGTGTTGAAATAGGCGTTAATCATAATTATTTTCCCTTAACCCTTTACTTCATAAAGACGCCTTTGGACACCTCAAACAAAGCACCTTTGGACACCTCTAATATAGAAGGCTTTTGAATAATTGGGTGAAGTATGTTTATATTAACTGACAGAGTGGAAAACAGTGCAGGAAGTGTTCAGATTGCTCGTTACGAGCAATCTGAACTCTTCCTGCACTGTTTTCAAAGGCCTTCTGTAATTGGTATCTATGGAGTAAAGGGTTAAGTTAGCTGACACAGGTGAGCGATATAAGGGCCATCGTGACTCTCTTGTAATGTAAATTAAGTATACTCACAATCTACACAAAGTGCACGAAAAACAAAGTGCACATAGTGCACAGATAAAATACACGTGTAAAGTGTGTTAATCTGGTTATATAGTAATGACTATCACCACAGTGCATTTGGGTCACGAAAATACACGAGAATTGACATAAGCCGGTGACCGGTCGATGGATTTACGTCTTCTCCCAAAACAAACCAGCATGCCAAGTTCAGATGGCACGTGTCCTGCAGGTTTATTTTGTCGCTATGGCGCAGAGAAATGTCATTTGATGAATTGCACAAAATACTAGTAACCTAATGTCATTATCAAAGGTCTAATGGTGCTGTAGAAACTGAGAAGCATAGATCTAGGGCAGTAATGCAGATTTCCATCGACACCAGATATACCACTTGCGACCATCTGCAAAACTGCACTCTGTAAAGCTTTTTTTGTTTTTTGTTTTGATCGCTAAATTCAAGGACTTGTATAGAAGGATAGGAAACTATATCTCCTTACTAATTGTTGATAACATAGCAGTATGTGGGGAATAAAACATCTAAAGTAAACTGAATTATTATATAGAACGTGTAAGTTGTATGTAACATTAGATTTTTAAAAGACCATTATAAATAATTCTAGATTCTCATCCATTTTTTTTTACTTTAAAAAAAAAGGAGGAGGAGGCTTTGTGGGGCAAGAATTTTATTACTTATTTTTTTTATTATTATTATTTTTTTTTTGACATGAAAATTAGGGGACCGATGGGATGAAAAAAGCAATAGATTTATTATGGCCTGCTGTTTTACACGTTGTAAAACATGTTTTGGCACATATCCGAATATGGGTGAACTCAATTTTAACATTGCCGTGTTTCCTTTTGAACTGAGACTTTATTTTATTGCAGTTTGCGAAAAATATTAACTTCTTGCTATTGATATCATTATGTTTAGCTGCTCACGAATATCTCATTTTCTGGCAGCAGGGAAAATATGCCGACCTTAGAAAACTTGTAAGCAGAAAATGAAAACTATGTAGTAGTCCTAACGCCTGTGCGTGTTATCTGTTTATATTTTAAACTAACCGTTGCCATGGAAACATATATGATGTAAAACAGTTTCAATGACATTAAATCTATGTGGCATGCTACTTAAGAACAACGCAATAGCTACAATAGGAATCAGTTCATGTAGCTTAAAAGATCATGTGATCACAATGTTAGACAGGTTCCAGTGGATAATTAATTTAGAAAGAATGAAAACAAAAGTTCACGGTTAAATATTATGATAAGTCGAGTAAAAAGGTGATCTAATAGTAAAGATTCCGCCTCGCAGGCATACGGACGGTTGTTGGTTCGATTTGCGACCTGGACATACCAGAATGCTAAAGTGTAGTTCCAGAAGTTCCTCACTTAGCGTCCATTACTATATGATAGTTTTGGTTCCGAGATTATATGACTTGTCCCATGCTCAACTAAAGCACGAATGAACTCATTATATAGTATTACCCAAAACCTCATATCCCCAGAATCAGGTTTACTAACCTCAATAAAAATTCAGGGAATTCAATGCCTGTCCAACAATTCGTAGCTTACTAAACTGTGAGATCATTCAAACTTTCAGTAGAAACAACTGACCAATCAACTTCAAATGTAGCTTTCCTAACATTGCTTTTTAACAGATCCATTCGGGAGATACAGAGTAACTCATTATAACAGAATGGATGCATATAATTTGACATTAACAATCTGCATGCGTACTTTCAAATATATAATATATAATAAATACAGGTCAAGGTATTTGTCAGCGTCGGTCAAATTTTATAAAATTTTATAGCCCACTTTCCACTTACCTTTTGCTTAAATTTACTATAATATAGCGGGGACATCCGTGTCATATGATCACATTTCTTGTTAGCGCTGTCAATATCGCCGTCTGCCAGAGCATATTTAGATAATTAACGAGGGACACCATCCTTCTGTGATGGTTTCATACCTAGTCAACAACAACACGAACATAAACAATCAGTGTTGATTACATTTAATCAATATTTGTAAAAAAAAACAACAAGTGCAATAATTGAACTTAATTACATGTGTGCCAACACGACGCACTTATCAAAGTGCAGAATAATGCGCGTGGCTTGTATGGTATTTACAATAGTAAATATATGAATACCTTTTAGACATGGGTTTTATTCCATCAAGTTAGGGACCAATTTTACGTCTAACACCACTTGTTCACCGGGGCCTTGGGTAGGGACCAAAACTGTCAAATTCAAGGTAAACCTTAAAACATCTTCTTACTATCGAAAGCACTGGGTAACAGTTGGTGAGCAGTCTTATTGGCATCTCTTGGTCCATTATAAAAATTGTGAATTTCATGTCTCTGTGTTTCACAGTTTGGCATGAGGACAGGCCTACTTTGGTAAATTTATATAAGAGAAAATGACAAAAATCGTCATTTATAATGACTGAATAGTCTCATTTGAATGGTGTTTGGTATGATTTGTTGCTGCTGACATGACGGTTAATGCTTATATTTTATTGAGTGGTGCCCCCGTCCCCTCTGTAATATTGGGTCTGGGCCAAAACAGTCAAGTTTATGATAAATTCTAAAAAATCTTCTTCTGAGTATAGGAAGCACTGGAAAACAAATTGTAAGCATAATTAATGAGGCCTATGAGTCTGTCATAAAAAATGTGAATTTCATGCACCTGGGTCTCACGGTTGGACCCTTTGGGTGAATACTACTTTACTAAATATATAACGGTTTTTGTAATTTTCTGTCTTATATATAAGAGAAAATGATATGATTTGTTGATGCAGCTGTGACATTCAAAATCCATGTATGGACAAAAGTTGGAAAATAGATTCATATAGCTTGATGTTATCAAGGACAGTCATGTGACCGTTAAGTTCATATTCAGTGACAGTATCGATTCTGTTAACTAATCGTCTTCAAAACAAAGTACATCATTGATATTGACCTACTTAATGTACTTTTAAACAAGACGAGCGTCTGTGCGGGCTCGTAGTGCTCTTATGTAAACTTATATAATTTGGTAAGCATGGAGTGCAATATGGTAGCATACTGTATTGTTTTTACATTAATGAAGATAGTTCTTTAATTATCAAGTCATCTGAAGTTCAGTATGTCGGTCAAAAGATACACGCAGCTGTCAGTTAATAAATCTTATGGTATTATTAATACACGATGTGGTTATTTGACTCTTCATTGTCTTGTCATAAATTATACTTACAAATCATTAAAGACGACGGGAAAAACATGACATGAAGGTATTAATTTTGTTTATAGATACAAATACATTTATACATTTTTTTCTGGTATTAATGGTGATGCATTAGGTGGTACGAACTGGTCTTTTGTTCTTTATTGTTCAAAGTAGACGCAGACTGATCTCAGGAATGTATTGAGTGGTCTACTTCCTGGAAGATGATTTAAATGGGGAAAGTTATCAGTTACTTGCGGAGATGAGTGTACTCGAGTACTGGTAAACCTTTCAGGATACAAGAATATAAGGAAACAAGGATATAATGATACCATGATATAAGGAAACAGCGATACAAGAATATAAGGATACCATGATATAAGGAAACAGCGATACAAGAATATAAGGGAAAATGATATAAGGATACAATGATATAAGGACATAGGGATTGAATGGTATAATGATACAAAGGTATCAGGATACAAGAATACACACATATAAGGATAAAAGGATACACGGATGCAGTGGTATAAGGACACAATGATATAAGGATACAAATATATAAGAATACAAGAACATTAGGATACAAGAACATAAGGATACAAAGATGTAAGAATACAAGAACATAAAGACACAAGGATTTAAGGATTCAAGGATCTAAGGATACAAAGATATAAGGATGCAATATATAAGAATACCAGAGTATAAGGATCTAAGGGTATTGAGTTACGTATTTCTACAACAATGTACGAGATACATGTATCCCGGATGTAGACTACCTGAATGTTGTCCCTTATCGGCTGAGCACACACATAATAAAATTTTACATTCATACCTTACTTTCTTGTCATTATGGATAGTAAAAGGATACGAAATAAATGATTTGTTTTTACAAGTACTGTAGGAGATTAAACAGAAACCGTTTCCTGAATGTATCATAGTTGTCCCCTCTCTGTTGAGCTGACATAACGTAACATTTTGCATTCATACAACGTTTTCTTGTAATAATGAAATCTACAAAGATAAGATACGAAGTTATTGATTTACTTACTGGTATATGAAAACTTTCTCTGAAGCAACTACCTAATCAACGTCCTCAAATGTTGTTTTCCTAACATTGCAATCGAGAAAGCTGGGTCCGTTCTACGGGCTAGTGAAACTTTTTATGTCATTTACTTGATTTTTTTTCTGAAATAATGTCCTAAACAACCATAACAAGCAGTTAATGTACATGGTTATATCCTTCCTGGGTCTTTTTCAACTACTACTACTTCTATAACTGTTACTGCTACTGCTGCTGCTGCTGCTGCTACTACTACTACGACGACGACGACGACGACGACTACTACTACTACACAACTACTACTGCTAATACTACTTCTACTGCTTCTATATTTACTACTACTTCTACTACTGCTACTTCTGCTTCTACTACTACTACTACTACTACTACTACTACTACTACTACTACTACTACTACTACTACTACTACTTCTACTTCTACTACTACTATACTACTACTGCTGCTACTACTACTACTATACTACTACTGCTGCTACTACTACTGCTGCTGCTGCTGCTTCTACTAGCTACTACTACTACTACTTCTACTACTACTACTACTATTATTATTACTACTACTACTTATACTACTACTACAACTACTACTACAGCTACTGCTACTGATTCTACTACTACTGCTACTACTACTACTACTGCTACTGCCGCGACTACAACAACTACTTCTGCTTCTACTACTTCTGCTACTACTACTACTACTACTACTACTACTACTACTACTACTACTACTACTATTACTTCTACTACTGCTACTACTACTTCTACTGCTTCTACTACTACTACAACAACTACTACTACTACTACTACTACTACTACTACTTCTACTACTACTACTACTACTACTACTACTACTACTACTACTACTACTACGACTTTTGCTACTTCTGCTTCTACTTCTACTACTACTATTTCTACTACTACTATACTACTACTTCTGTTGCTGCTGCTACTACTAATACTACTTCTTCTACTACTACTACTACTACTACTAGTACTACTACTACTACCACTACTACTACTACTACTACTACTACTACTATTACTTCTACTACTTATACTGCTACTTCAAGTACAACTACAGCTGCTGCTGCGACTACGACCACTACTACTACTTCTATTACTACTACTATACTACTACTACTGCTGCTACTACTACTACTACTACTGCTGCTGCTGCTGCTGCTACTGCTACTACTACTGCTACTACTACTACTACTACTTATAGTAGTACTACAACTACTACTACAGCTACTGCTACTTCTTCTACAACTACTGCTCTGCTGCGACTACAACAACTACTTCTGCTTCTACTACTTCTGCTACTACTACTACTACTACTACAACTACTACTACTACTACTACTACTACTATTACTACTACTACTACTGCTACTACTGCTACTACTACTTCTACTGCTTCTACTAATACTACTACTACTTCTACTACTACTACTACTTCTACTACTACTGTTGCTGCTGCTTCTACTACTACTACTACTTCTACTATGCTAGTACTTCTGTTGCTGCTACTACTACTACTACTGCTACTGTTGCTGCTGCTGCTGCTACTACTACTACTACTACTACAACTACTACTACAGCTACTGCTTCTACTACTGCTGCTACTACTACTACTACTGCTACTACTGTTGCTGCTGCGACTACAACAACTACTACTACTACTGCTTCTACTACTTCTGCTACTACTACTACTACTACAACTACTAATACTTCTATTACTACTACTATTACTACTACTACTACTACCACTACTACTAGTACTACTACTACTACATATACTACTACTTCTACTACTACTACTACTACTACTACTACTACTACTACTACTACTACTACTGCTACTAATGCTAATGCTAATGCTAAAACACTAATAATCAAAAATACTTTTTTAATTAACGAGAGAACTCATTTGAACTCCTTCAATCTTCCATGAGGCCTTCAACATATTTACAAAGTACAACATTTGTTTAACATATGAACACACGAGTAAAGTAACAAGAATATATCTATATGTTTGTGTGTATGTCAATATTGATGAGAGCTATCCGACTTTAGTAGAGTTGCTACGAACTTTTACTCCAATGAAAATATAAAGCTTTGAACTGATTAATGTCTGGTTAATCCAAAATATTTTTTTCTGTTCAGTTTGTTTTGTTGACAAAGAGAGAGTGTGAAATTAGTCATAGTCCCCGTCACCAGGTGTATATTTTCCCATTTCCTAAGCATTCCAAATAGATATGAAAGCTAAGAGAATCATAAAATGACCAAACATCAATAAGGGAAATAACTTGTATTTATTATTTATAAACATCATTATTCAATGCTCTAAGCGAGGTCTTTAAGATACATACATCGTTTGGGAAAGACAGCGTCGACGTCAGAAATGAGTTTTCGTGGAAATATTCAGCCATTTCGGATATATCTACTTACGGATATTCATTCATTCCGTTTCTAAGAAGTATGTGAGTACTTAGAACAACTAAAGCATCGTTTAGAAACCTGTTGGTCGATAAATTTGGCATGGAATATGTTTCCAGAAAAAGTTTATGAGGGCGGTGCTTTAGCAACTGCTCTCAAAGCTAACATGATTATTTTCCTATACTGCAAATTTACAACCGTGTATCGAACTCACCATAAACAGTAGATTCGCCTATTTCAACGAAAACATTAACATTAACATTTATACCTATAAAGTTATGAATAATGTCAGTGCTGTTTTATTGTGATTAAATAAATATTTCAATATATTTCCAATAATTGGAACGGTAGATAATTTCCATTCAAACATGTTAGAGTTGAAGCATTTGTATTTCCTTAGCAAAAATACGCAAACATCCAGATGTATCTAAAAATTGGCGCCATTACATATTGGCTAGTGCAGTTCCGTTTATGGGGTGATATAGGGCTCCAGAACATATAAATGTAAGAATCAATTAAATAATTTCGACATACACATTTCTACTTCGTCTTTTAAACGAATTGTTTCACTGTTGCACTAGTGAAATCAATAAAGAAAATAGTAAATGAATATACTCAAAGTGGAATTCATCGTGCTAGATTCAGAGCAGTTTGATATTTTTGTATGTGATAGAAAGCTTGTCATTTATGAAAATATCACGAGTTGAGTTGAAGATACAAATCTCATATCAATGAGTTGAACTAATATCTTGAAGTTGGACATTTGTCAAATTTAACAGTTAAACATATAACCGGCTTAAATGTTGATATACTTTCTGGTTCCTGGAGCGATTTAATTGGCCAGTAGAAAATTCCATGAAACTTATAACCGGATTAAATGTAGACCTTCTTTCTCATTCCTGGAGCGATTTTATTGGCTGAGGAAAGAGTCCGACATCTATTGATTATCATAACGTTCCAAGTAATATAGAAAGTTTTCGTTTGGAAAAATCTGAGCGATTTTATTGGCTGAGAAATTGGGACAACATTTCCGAGTATTCTTAGTAACCTCATAATTCTTAGAAAAGGGAAACGTCATGCATAAAATGCATTTTACTTCGTGTATATTCCCTGTATATATGTGAAATATTAACAAAGTTTTACGTTCATTATGGAAAAAAAATCTGAAATCTGGGACTTTTCCAATGAAAATTACCATCTATGATGACAAACAACTACGTAATAGTGAGTTTTGGCAATGCTGTTTTAATGAAACTTATTACAAAGTATAAAAACGATGTGTTTACATCAGTATCTGCGAGTTTTCTTTATACATAACAGCTTTTATGAAGTTAAATGCTGGTGTTACCCCTGTCCCTTTTTCATATTCTGCTGTTCTGCTGAGTTGCACGGGATGAAATTTGATCAGATTAAATGTTACTACCTATATCTGTATAACAACTCAAACGAAAGCGGTGTTATAGTGTAGTGAATAGAGTATCGGCCACTCATGCCAGGTTGCTGCTTTGATCATTAGCTCGATCCGATTACTCTTAAAAAACCTCTCAGCACCGGTTATGCTCAGGAAGATTACTCGAGAGCTTTTTATCGCAATCGAGCTAAACAAATTACTATAAACTAAACGTATTTATGCGGGTATGTTTATTATTCATCGACACTAGCCCATTGACGATTCCTTAAGTGTAACGTTACGCTCATGAATTCCCATAAGTTTTCATAGAATAAAAAAATACTTTCCGTGCCGTAATGAATCCGGCTCCTACTTTGAAGTTCCGATCCCGGCGCCTGCATCAAAGTTCCGATCCCGGCGCCTGCATCAAAGTTTCGATCCCGGTGCATGCATCAAAGTTTCGATCCCGGCGCCTGCATCAAAGTTTCGATCCCGGTGCCTGCATCAAAGTTTCGATCCCGGCGCCTGCATCAAAGTTTCGATCTCGGTGCCTGCATCAAAGTTCCGATCCCGGCGCCTGCATCAAAGTTCCGATCCCGGCGCCTGCATCAAAGTTTCGATCCCGGTGCCTGCATAGAAAATCAGCTTAAACTCAAAATAATATTTATTCAGGAGATGTTTTAACAATATATGTATCAATACATGAGTGAGGTTGAACATAAAAATGACTAAAACTTTGTAAGTTATTGAAATTTTTCAATCAAATGTAACAGTTTGGAGTTTCAGTATTCTTAACATTAAAATTAACAATAAATCGATGAGGAACCTTTATCATTCATCGAAATGCATTTGTCCCAAAGGCAATGTTCTTCAGTTTATATTACCGGCAGAATAACTAAAGTCCTATACATTTGCTTATAACTTTGTTACTTTGTTGAAAAATTATGCAGCGGTAGTCTAGTGGTAGCGTCTCCGCCCCGCATGCGTAAGATCGAGGGTTCGATCCCAGGCCGGGTCATACCAAAGACTTGAAAAATGGAACCAGAAGCTTCCTCGCTTGATTTGATCAATCAATCGAAAATAAAGTTAAGAGACAGCATAAACTTCTAATATACAAGATGCATGTACAAAATATTTGAAAACGACGGTAAACATCAACAACAGATATACAGAAAACCAATTACACAGAGCCATACCGATACTCTAAGACGCCTGCTATCAGCGATCCCTCAAGTATTAATATAGGTATCGTGTATTCAATTATAAGCAGTATTAATATTATATCTGACTTGTGTCAACAACTTTATTGTTAGTCTCAATGACACCATTAACCTATTTCACCCGAAGATTGCACCTGACACCGTTTACTGTATTCTTTATAGCTGTAAACCCACCTTTGATTTGTGTTCTTTATTCTATAGTAAATAATAAAAGTTTGAAGGCTTGTCATTCATAGAGAACCCCAAATGGTAGAAGTGAAACCTACATTTTACTGTTTTTCAACCTCTGCACTATCAAAATATGATGAGAAAAGTAGAGGTCATGTGTCATATAAGAGATTTTTTTCTGGTCAGTGTGTACACTGATAACAAAATGAAAGAAGACTTCCGAAACCATGTACTCATACCCTAATTTCCAAGCATCAATTTCTTTTTCTAAATTCACAATTCAAACATGACAATGCTATCAAAATGTTCAAAATACATCAATAATGCCATTCAAATAAAAAAATGAGCATTAAAATAAGGAAAATACATTTTTAAAGAAGAAGAAATGAGGATTATTTATAACCGTCATTATGCGACTACCCCACCCCACGGAAGCACTTCCTTTTGCAATGGTGGTACTGTGCCTAAAGGGACATGTGACCATTTTGGAAAATGTTTGCTTACTTTTATTTCTGAAATAATTATTTATTTATCTAGAGCTTCTTAATGTAAATTTGAATACCCTGGTGTGCAGGCTTTTCAATATACATTGTACACGTATCTTGTATATTAAAAGGTTTATGCTGTCTCTTAACTTTATTTTCGATTGATTGATTGACCGGTTGAATATTTAGCGTCTTTTAATGCCATCGATGACTAACAGACGATCAGTTAACCTAACTACTGTTTCCTGGGATCCTGGAAGGTTAACCAGAACTCGAGCACATCCCATCTCTGCAAGTAACTGATAACTTTTCCACTTAAATCAGCGGTGAGAAATGAATGCTATTGAGATGCAATGTCGTCTATCAGTATTTAATTACCATGGAGACTGTGGCCGGGCAGGTATTCGAACTCACGACCTCTTGATTGAAAGTCAGACGCGCTACCGACTGAGCCTATCGGACCCTGATTTACTTTTGAAAGGAGTATAGCTGCTAATTATGGTTGAACGGATTAGCATGTTGCAAATGTGTCAATTTTCGCTGACCAAATATTCTAAACAATGTTTTTAATTTCATCAGTTTTTATTGGCATTATAGACAATATAATTTATTTTTGAATATATGCAACTAAAATTTTCAAACAAGTGTGACATCACGAGCTTTTGCGAAAGGAAATAGTAACTTATCAAATATGGATATTTCATATACTGATACAACTCGTTCAAATGCACTTATTTGTACACAGGAGTATTTTTTTGTATAAAAGCAAATTGACTCACATGAGCAAATATGGTCACGTATAATAAATTATGTGAGTAAGTTTTATTTCATGTACAAATTTGTAACTTTTGGGAACCACTGTATTTGCAGTATAGATACAAAAGTAAGTTGTGAGCAATTCTTGTCATAGCAAACATCCTTGTGTACATGGAAGGAAAATTAACATATATGTATAATTAGTATTATTTATTTTAGTTTGATTGCGAAGTCAGCTCAAAGCTGGTACGAACCGCTATCGATCCCTCTTTCTGGGTAGAACTAGTATATACACTATATATATAATTAGTTTTGTTTGTTTTTGTATAATTTGTTTTGATTCGTCAAACGGTAAATTTCATTTCAACATTGCCGGGTAGTCCCTTGAACAACATCTGGGTAGTCGGATTACTAAGACGCATATCATTTTTTCGCCTAGATTTTATTATGACGGTTTAGTTTACATCATATAATGACACCGTATACCGTAAGTACGTCATACATATAGGACAAATAGGCAACCGCTGTGCAGAAAGTTAATTGGTATATGATGGCACCGTTTAAAGTTTGGTCACGTTGGCAGAATAGCAGAATGAAATTTTCTCATTTTGCATGCAGAACGAAAACAAAATGTTGACAGAATGAGAAAATGTCATTCTGCTAACTCGACCAGGCTAACTGTTTAGCGTTTTTGAAATCTGCGGATGAACAACGGAACATATATAAACTCGCTTGAAACTGACGATTCCAAGACGGTGACTTCTTGTATGCATTATAACTATTTCTTATATTTATTATGCTCATATTGCTTTGGTTGCTGTGGCCGTTTCGCATGTTCGTACGTGTCGTGTATATACCCGACGGGGGATGTCTCGGAATTAACGTAGCTTTTTGCCATAACTTACAAATGGACTGGACTTTCTCCAATTGCGTCCGTTACATAGCAGTGAGATATGAGCACGTTGCTCATGCGAGAAAGATGAATGACGTTACAGTTTTGTGTTATTAATTGTATGACAGGCATATAATTCCCTGATTTTTCTGTGGGGTTGGGCAGACCTGATCCGGGGGTTGGCGGGTACTGGGCAAGTCGGAGTAACGGTCCTTGCCTGTGTCCAGTCTGTGACATTTACTCTGCTTCCCTGGGTTCATTAGACGGGAATGGTACAGATCTGTGAGCAGTTTGATGCTGTTAAAATAGCCGTCTGTATCCAGTCTGTCGAAGTAGAAGTGCTAACTTTGGCCCAGTCTATCATGTCATATATTATTAAGTTTAAACTTCTGTATTTTACTTCGATTGCGAAATAAGTTATAACAATTTATACTTATCGCGCTCGAAGCCTTCCTGGGTAGGACCAGTACCAAGCATATGCGGAAAAGTGTCTTGCTCAAGGACACCACACATAGCCGTTTGGGAAGATCGAACCCACGACCTTCCGATCTTGGGTTCGATGCTCTACCACTGGACCATGCGCTCGTTCATCATGGCAAATTAGCAAGTAGAGCGTCAACGTCCTTTTGGACCTCATGTTTACCGGGTTGATGTGATCGAGATTGAAATTTATTCATTCTATTCACAGTCAATAAATACTAAATTGTTAAACAAACACGACATTTTTCACATTAATTTAATGTTTCTTACTACTTGTGTTCTGTACTTGCAGGTGTTCGAACAGACCGATTTCAACAAAAAGCACAAGGCCATCAGCTTCAAACCGTTCAACTTCGCATGTATTCTGAAACTTTCAAAGACACAGTTGCAAGAAAAATCGTTCAAGGTAATGTAATATTTTGAATAAGGTTGACGCCCTTCTAATGCCCCCGCCATTTGAATAATGGTTAAGGGGAATAAGGGTTGCCTTTGTCCGTCCGTCCGAGTTAAAAAAAGGTTTCCGATCAATAACTTCTGAAGAGGTCTATGTATTTGATTAATATTTTGTGTGTAGCTGTATAATTTTAAAATACAGGTGAGTCGATATTTGTCTACGTCTGTCAAATTTTACAGGAGTTATGACGGAGAGTGGTTCAATTCACAGTTCGTCTTTGTTTCGTGTATTTTCATGAAATATTAAGAATTATCTGCAAAACTTTTACCTGAAACGGACACTTGCCCTCCACTTTTCGCACCACTACGTGTCATTAGGTCATGTAAGTTCTCCAACCGTGTTTTACCTGATATTGCCAGAAGTATCTGCATTAACAAAGTAATTATCGTCTTCTGGGGACCATCGATGATGCTTTATTGCATCATTCTGTATTTGCTAAGGGGTATTCAAATAGCGCTAACAATTATATTTAAGTTAATTCAATGTTGTTGTTTTTTGTTTTGTTTTTTTAACTTTAGAACTACAATATTGTGTGATTTACCCTGAAGTTTGCTCACATGATTTCAGATACCAACCACAGGAACCAGCGCAAGTTACTTTAATAATAACATTAACCGTGAATAATGACATAAGGGAGATAACTAATGTATACTTAGCGCTTACTGCTGCATGTATTATTTCCCATGATTTCAGTTCCCTATATATATTTCATACAGGATGGCGTGATTGACCAACTGTACGAGTTGTTACTTGAACATTTCCATGTGCATGCGCACACCATCGGGTTCCCAGAACTGGCTCTTCCGGCGATTCTTCAGGTACGTGTATATTGATGACATCAGTTCCCGGAAACTTCCGAAGTATATGTTTCAGAAGTAATAGACCAGGGATCCAGCCGCCCAATTTCCATATATCTGCCGATTCAGATATGTTATATCCCATTGCACAATCATTGAATTTCCTGCCTGTCCCACAATTCATAGCAATCTAACACGTTTGCGTGACGTATATCAACTTCCGCCGCAGCAACTGACCAACCAGTATGCGCGTAATAAGCTGCTATATAACGGTCCTTATTGGGAAGAGAGAGCTAGGACCGTTTCTACACCTTAGATATACATAGAAACAGACATATCCAAAAGGGACATGCTAAATTGTAGTAGTGTAGTATTCCATGAATCTGATCATCAGGAGGGTAACACTCGTCCATTATTTTGTTCAGGATGAGTGACTGACACTATCATAGTAACATACACGTTTGTTAATAAGTTGCCTTTTGACAGATTGGACATACCATGCGAATGTGTTTTATCAACAGTATACAGACAAGTAACATATGTAACCCGAATGTCAAATGTTACATAAAATAAATTTGTAGAATCATATACTCTAGTATTATACAAATGATATATGTGGAGCTTCCACGTGGTCTGTAATGGCGCTTGGAGCTAGCTTTGTTTTAAAGTTAATTTATAGCGGTAAGTGTTATTGTCGCTCCTCTGTTAATTTTATTTCTTATATAGTGTAACCTTATTATGCAGCCAGTCAAAGGAAACTTTAAGACAGGTTGTTGCTTATTACAGGTTAATTTGCTCTGAACACATAGACATTAGAAATAGCAAATGTTGCTGCTTAAGACAAGTGGCCGGTTAATAGATGTCAATGTTTACGCAGGTTTGGATGTATTATTCGTGTTTTATTTTAGATGAAGGAATTCCTGAAGAAATGTAAGGTTGGCAACTTTACTAAGCAAATCAAGCAGATTGTAGATAAAGTGGACGAGAACAGTAAATTCATCACCGCTAGACGTCGCTCTACCACCATCTCTCTCTCCGATACGAAGGCCATTGTGAGTTATTTTGAACAAAAAGTTTAGCTTTATTGCATTAAATTGTCGTTATATTGAAAACAATGTTATATTGACAGCTGACTCGATGTTGAAATGACACCGCTAACCAGGGACGAAGTATGAGGAATTGTTTTATATTGATTTAACATCACACATGGGCTATCAATTAAAATGATAACTGAGAACACGTACAGGGTCAAATACGGTATTGTTATCGTGGATTTCTTGGATTGTTTCTGTTTCATTACGAGGGTCCTTCGTGGTCTAAGGGGCCGTCTCAAGGTCACTATCCTTTCGCCGCTAAGGTCGTAGGTTCGTGTCCTGCTCGCTTGGAAAACGGTGTTAACCATCATTAAAAAATGTTCCTTGTTTTTGGAGTTTCCTATGCAAAAACTATATATAGAACGCATTGGTACAACATACTAGTATTATACATAAACCAGAAACGGGAAAGGTTTGCTTTTTGTATATTTAACCAAAGTGATAAAACAGCCTATGAGAGCGAGAATATATCTTGAACTCATATCTTATTATATATGCTTCAGATACAATGGGAGAGAATGTGCGAGACCTCTGGAACACCATTGGGCAAATTCTACACAACCTGGAGAAAACTTAGAGACAGAGAATTAATGCATCAAATAGCAGCACGTGACCAGGTTAGCTTCTTATATGTATCAATATGTATTACGATTTGGTTGACATGGCAACAGTAATCAGTTTATACCACCAGCAAAGTGAACCCTTATTTAACTATCAGTGGCCGGTTTCACCAAACATCTCAAGATGCGATTCAACCTCAACTAAAATAATCCAATTTCTCCAAATGCTTATTACATATTAAATGATCGCCCAGAATAAAAGTCGGAACAAGCATTTGCCCATTGGTAAAGGAGAACATGCACTCTTGCCAGTGCAAGTAAAGTTAGAACATTTCAAAAATTCAGTTGAGGAAAATCTCAAGTTGAGATATTTAGTGTAACGAGGGCTCGATCATTGTCCCCCTGTTTACACTCAATGCTAGTCTCGCAGTACAATGTCAATATGTTTGATGCAATGGTTACAGACCGTTTAAGCCATTCGCATAATGCAATGTGTTTAATTCTATAATAATAGTAATAATAAAAATAATCCACCACAATGACTTCTTTAAGATATATACATTATATGTTAAACATATTTAATATCAGAAACAACAGTTATCTCCAGATGTACTAACATATATATTCATATATTACAAATATTTATGACGGGAAAGAGTGGTTAGGTAAACGGATTGCCTGTTGGCACTCGATGGCATAAAAATGACGTGAAATATTCAAACACACACACACACATATATATATATATATATATATATATATATATATATATACATTTACACATTTACTTTGTTACAGATCGTGGGCGACGACGGCTTGCCACAACTTGTTAAGCCCAAGGGACCACAGAGAGCTACCGATGATGAGAAGAAGGAATTCTCTGCCTTGTTTGACAGTGACAGTGATGACAATGACCAAGACCTTACCGACAGGTACGCCATCTCATCATCTTATTACTAACATTTTTTTGGAATATAAACACATCCTTGTTAATGGGGTTTAACGACATTTTCACCCCACGTCAGGTTATATATGGCATATCTAGTTTTAGTGGCGGAGGAAAACCTAAGATAGAATCTGGGTAGAACCGCCGTACTGGCAACATATCTCAAATAAAGTTTTTGGGCTGAGCTGGACTCGAAACGAGTGTAAGAGAGACTTGTGTTCAAAACATGATCAAATATATCCAAATATTCATTTAATGGTTTATTTTAGTTAGTTCTATTTAGTGTATGACGAACGTGTTTTCACTCTTGAAAAAAAGTTTAAAGACGTTTTTTGTCTTTTGGCTACAATTTGATGAAACTCCCCATATAGTTTTTCTTGTTATTACCTCACCAAATACGTACCCGTCTTTGAACTGAGTCTTAAAATGTAGGTTTCATAAGAAAAACACAAAAATATTCAAAATTGGTTACATGTTTTACTTATTTCATAACAAATGCATGACTGCATGCTGATAATAATGAGGATAGTTTTAAACTTTTATTAAACCATTTGGATTTTTTTAAATTCATTAACTCTGGCCACGTGTCTGTGATGTTTCGCCAAATTCTTTCTTTCGGGGAAAATATGGTAAAAACTATAGATATCGTCATTGAGTGTGTTTGTTTGGAACCATTGGTATCAGTTTTAGATGTCGAAGTTTCTAGATATGTTAGAGAATACTTCTACTCATCTGATTTTTAGATTTTTGCCTCCTGATGAAAAGAAGAAATTAAAGAAGGAGAAGAAGCAGACAAATAAACGGAAGGAAGAGAGCGACAGTGACGACGATTACAGGTATATTGAAATTTCAAGAAAACATACATGAATGAAACAAAACATAACACCCCTCCCCCATAAAAAAATAGAAAAAAAAGAATTGAACAGTTTCCTTAATGGGTTTGTTGTATGCGGTCGGGTAAGGTGTGCTCAGTCGGTAGTGCATTCAACTATCAATTCAGGGATCGTGAGTTCGAAATACCCGCCCGTCCACAGTTTATGTGATGATTGAAAAAATACAACATTGCTCTTCATTGTCATTCATCTCTCACCACTGATTCAATTGCGAAAGTTGTCAATTTCTTGCGTAGATGGGTGTGCCCGAGTGCTGGTTTATCTTCCAGTATTCGCCAGGAAACAGTGGCTATGTTAGCAAAGACAGTGTGACATATAAAGTAGTCTGAAAATGTGTATTTTATGCGAATATTTGAACATCGGTAACTCGAAACATCGGGAAACTTCGAACGTTTTGAGTTACCGAAGTTCCATGTTGTCATCGATATGATCTTTGTTATATACACTTAAAGTTTGATCATGTTTATTTTGTGAATCTGCCTTTTTGATCCTGTACTGCCATAATGATATATGTTCAAACAAACCAAAATCATATATTGGAAAGGGATTTCTTGTTTTCTATCTGTTTTACTAAATAAATTTTATTTAGCTACAATGATATGCTTTTATCCTTATATGCTTTGATATACTGTCTGGACTGGGTGTAATGTTTTGCACTTCGGCACGTGTTTCCGTTTTGTTTCAACGGTTGTTCCCATTTTTTGAAGAAATTATACATACCCAGCTGATGTTTTTGCATGAACTACTAAAATCCCTAATAATCGTTCTTATGATCAGCAGCTGTTAAATGCGTTTGCCTTGATTTATCTTAGCAGTTCGATAAACCAGGTACATGTTGCTCTGACTCTTACCACTATACACATGTGTTGGATTCTTATGTAATCCCCGGTCATCCACAGTCACCGTGACGGTTGACCGTAAATGACATTGCGTCTCATTGTCATTTGTCTGTCACCGCTGATTCACGTGGGATGTCAGTTACTTAACGGCGATAGGTATGTTTCAGTACTGGTTACCAGGAAATATTGGTAAGGTTAACTGATCATCTGTTAATTGATCGTTTGTTAGCGCTCGGTGGCTTAAACACAACGCTAAATTTTCAAACAAAGTTAATTTATTCAGAAAATGAACCTACTTCTAACAATTTACTTAAACACTCTACAAAAGGTTCGCGTATCAGGTCAACACACTTGTGCTAATAAAAGGTATGAATATATTTTATATTTCAGCGACTTCGACAGTGATGATCTAGAGCAGCTAGCGGGGTCCGCACCAGAGGATTCTGATGATGACGAAGATAATGAAATGGATGATGGAATGGACAACGAAAGTGACGATGACGATGATAGTGAAGATGTCAGGAAGGAGGTGAATGAAGAGGGAAGCGATGACGAGGGAGCAGAAGACATTGTGCAAGAGTTTACTATGTCTTCTGACGACGAAGATGATTAAGAAGTGGTGCTTGAAGGAACGGATTAATGGAAAAACGCCGTTAGTTTTATGTACAATCACCTTGTCGTCGCAAGTACAGTCAATTAGTCCTATGTACGGTTATTCCATCTTATGTAGTCAGTTAATAATATGTACAGTAAGTCCATCGTGTGCACTGTCAGCCAATCGTATGTACAGTAATCCCATCTTGTGTACAGTTAGTTCACCTAAAAGGAGGTTGGTGCCTGCTTGCAGTAGCCATTCAAATATCTGAAGATATATTTTTTAAAGCAAAAACATTTTTATATTTATGTTTAAGAAAAGTTGTTATTAATCAAATTTAGCTTTTAAATTTTAATTGTGAAAAAGGGAAAAAAACGATTTCCGTTCATGCTTCTCGGATTGTGTGATTTTACATTTTGTGAATTTATTTATGACGCAGGTCTTTCTGCGGAAAATGTATTTAAAACTAAATGGTCTTGTACCTGTGGGACATTTTACACATCTTTACTGGTGAAAAAATAAATTAAACTTTCCAGTCAGATTTCAGTTTTGTTTTTGTTTATTCAGCACCGTATTAACTGTTCAAAACAGATGGCCGTAATTGACCTAATTAGTTAATTATTGAAAAAGAATTTTAAAAGCACAGTTGAAACAATCATGTTCCTGATAGCGAATTCTGCATACAAGTGACATGTCCTGTATAAGTCAGAGTAGATACACTGCTTTAGTTCTAACTTTTTTTATTTTACTTCGATCGTGAAACAAGTTATTACAAATTATACAGATCAATTTCGAAGTCTTCCTTGGATTAACCAGTTCTAAACATATGCAGAAAATGTGTCTTGCTCAAGGACACCACACATAATCGTAACGGAGAATCGAGGCCACGACCCTCAGATCATGGGGCCGATGCCCTACCACTGGACCACGTGCACCACAGTGAAAAACATTATCATAATTCATCATTATCAGTTTATATTCACTGAAATATAGTATCAGTCTTTAAAAGTTTAAATAAACAAAAATGATAGTGGAGGCGTTAAGCTAACGTATCTTTTAAGAAAAACGAAAACTCAATATTGATAAGATTGCATCAAGTTAGAAACTGTTCTCTTGCTATGTATATGCTTATTTTTATCAGCTGTAACAATAAAGCACCCAGCACTAAAACAAAAATAAAGTCTATCCTAGATATCTTCGGAATCAGATCTATTAACCACCAATGAAAAAAATTCTCTGCCTGCCCGACAATTCATAGTAATTAAACGCTTATTAAACTGTGACGGCATTTAAACTTTCAGTTGAAGCAATTGACTAATAAACATGCCCGAATGCGGCTTTCCCAACATTACAATTTAACGGACCCAATCGAGAGAGCTGGATCCGTCCTACAGACTAACAAAAATAGCTAAAAAGTTTTAAAAGATTTTCATAACCAAGCGCACATGTTCTGGCTAGATATATTCAGCACAATACGTCTTTCATATCTTTTTTCGAATCCTCCAATATGAATAAGCTGTAGATAGTGTGACGTTGTCCAATAAAATTTGAATACCAGTCCGCTGTTTCATCACATGACGGTCCATTTACCGTTTTCTTCCAAGCAGCATTTGCTCAGCAGATCGGTTTATTGCAAAATCCAGAATTTCAAACACCGTCATCACACTGGCGCCGATGAATAATCCGATTGAACCGCCGATATCGCCTGAAAATACATGAAATTAAATATAGTCTCAAATTGTCCTCCCATCCTGTAACACGTGGAAATAACGGGCCCCTTTTCGTGTGTTTTAATGGGGTTTAACAGAATTTTCAACACACAACAGGTTATTTTTGGCATCTCAGTTTTATTGGTGGTGGAATACCCGAGTATGAATCTGAGTAGAAACACTGTCCTTCCGCAAGTAACTGGCAAACTTTTGAATCAAGCGCGGCCAAAAACCGCGACCCAGGACCCAGTTGTTCAATTCTCTGTTAACTTGATCACTTGTTAAGTGAAATTTTGTAACTTCATTAATTTCTATACTTAATGATTTATGGCAATTTAAATGCATATTTAGAAACAACTGCTGAAATTGCATATTTTCATATTTTGCCAATGAAATTATAACCTTAAATGTTGTGAATCTCAAATTTGAAAATTTCACTTAACCCAGGGTTAAGCTAACCAATCTTTGAACAACTGAGTCCTTAGCGGTTGGGTCGTGTTTTAATTACCGACTTTATAAAATAACCTATATACAGAACAGACCAGATACGTCATCGAAGATATATACTGAACGGAACAGCTAAACCGCCACTTGACATTTTATGTACCTGATTTTGTGCATTTTCTCAAAATCTAAAAAAGTTTCTAAACAATTTCCTAAAAGTTTCGATTCGAATAAGAACGAACATTTATGGTATGTAAAATCAACACATCAATGTCTGTTAATATAGGATTAAATTCTTTTTTATTGTTTTTTATGTATGTGTAAAGAATGTCGAATCACGCACAAATCAAATAAAATCCAAAAGATTGTATTTTATCATTAAAATAAACGTGGAACCGTTGTGCACGTCATTTAAGTTCGTATAGTGTTAAACCGACATCAAAATGTCGATGCTTCTTTGTTTACGTGAGAAACGTAAAAGTACTCCGGCTCAAGGGTTTTATCGAAAAATAAAAGTCTTAAATTTACGTTATCCAATGAAAATGCCTTAAGTACATACATGATAATGAGATTGGAATTATTGTCGTATACAAATATTGATAACGCTAATTATAATTAATTTTGCACAATATATTGGAAATAAAAAAGGTGTCGGGGTTAGCTGTTCCGTTAAGTATACATAGGAAAGTGTGTAATTATCAACGAAATCACAAATAAACATGACAAATAAATATATTGAATACAATGGTCACGTGTCTACTGTTAAAATTTCCGGTCATTTCAGAAATCCAGCTTATATTCAATATGCTTGTGTATCACACGCCTATTTTTACAACTTCATAATTATTTGATGCTCATCGACAGACAGGTTGGTTCTCTTAACATTGTATTAAAATATGTTCGCCAACAGTTTGAATTGTTGCTATTGAACTTGTATACAGCTAATGCGTGTACTTGTTCTCGTCATTTTACCAGTTAACCTCTGATGTGTTCCACCGCTTGCCATTTTTTCAAAAGAGAGGTTTAATCGATAATGAAAAAAATTTATAGATCTCTCTCTCCAAAAAGATAAAATATATTTATATACATACAAAGTAAAGCTATAGGATCGTAGGCCTTCTGCTGGTCGATCTGCTCGTGACGTAATTCTTTGTAGTATATGTCTAGCTGCAGGAAGTTCTCTCTGTAAAACAGTTTAACTCTGTTTTTAAGCTTTTCAGTAAGGCCTTATGTGAAATTGTAATATTTTGTAAGTAAAGTGTTGTAGAGTACAAATACTTTATTCAATTATATTCATATATAAAAAAGTATTTGACTGCTTACTGTATGAGCGCACTTCACTCCTGCTTTACGGTGCCAACATACCCATTTGGGAACAGGGAGTGCTTCCGTGGGGTAAGTCCTTCCCGGGGGTAGTTGCATAATGGCGGGGATAATTATTTTAGTGGATTTTTATTTAAGAATCCATTTTCCTTATTGTAATTTGAATAGCATTAATATATGTAGCATTGATATGTTTGAATTGAGAATTTACAAAATAACGATGCTTGGGAATTGAGAAATTATTTTTGAAGACTATTTTCTCTGTATTGACCCTCAACAATGTACTCATCAACATAAAAAACATATCTTGAATGAAAACGAGCCCTAAGTTTGTATTGAAATAAGTTTCCTTTCTTAAATTTTGAATAACAAGCCTTAAAATGTTTTAATCGCGATAGAAATAAAAAAAGAAAATCAATGAGACGAGGGTTGCTTTTTAAGTTATTATATTTTAACTCGTTTGCGAAGAGCGCTCATATGAATCGCTATTGAGTCCGTTTTCTGAGTAAAACGTTAGATTCACACGCGCTCCCGATAGTCAACGCGTGTGGATCAGCCGTTGGGTCATGAGTTTCACACGCGGAAAAATACGGTGGTAGTAGTAGTAGTAGTAATATTAGTAGTAGGAATGTTGATGGTGGTAGTAATATAAGTAATAATAGTTGTAGTAGTAGTAGTAGGTGTGTTGATGGTGGTAGTAGTAGTAGTAGTAGTAGTAGTAGTAGTAGTAGTAGTAGTAGTAGTAATAGTATGGTGGTGGTGGTGGTAGTAGTAGTGGTAGTTGTAGTAGTAATAGTAGTAACAGTAGTAGTAGTAGTAGAAGTAGTAGTAGTAGTAGTAGTAGTAGTAGTAGTAGTAGTAGTAGTAGTAGAAGTCATAGCAGTTGTGGTTGTGGTAGTCGTAGTAGTAGTAGTAGCAGCAGTGTTGGTGGTGATGGTGGTGGTGGTGGTGGTGGTGGTAGAACCCCCTCTTGTAAATTGATGACCTGACAAATCAAGAGATTAAATTCAAAAATAATAAATAAAAGCAACCTTAATACTCATTTCAGTTAAATTGATGACAAGCAGTCTAGAACTTGTCCTCGTGCTTGGATTTAGAAGGTAGTCGTCACTCTATAGGTATTCATATGAAACGTGCAACACTCCTCACTCACACTAATACGGGCTTAAGCAACATCTATTTGCAAGCAACACTATATCAGGTCCGTGATTCCAAGAAATAATAATAACACTGGAAAGGCAAAAGTCTAACTGTCTTAAATCTGACAACGGACAATCAAAACATATATATCACTTGTTTTCGACGGAACGTTTGTGTTACACTTGACGATTCTATTATTCCTAGACTGATTACATCCCATTTGATGACATGTTACTTTGAACCAACTAGACAAGATACCTAACTGCAAAGACAAAATTTAAAAAAGCTTAGGGTGTCACTGCATCCTCTTAAAAGACACAAGCTGGTCAACCTACCAGTTAGTGTGCATATTTATATGGGGATACATTCCTGTTATGAAAAAAAAATACTTGAAAAAGATTCTATGTGGAATATTTTACCGTTGAAATTCTAAACATTCTTTTATATAGAACAAAGCATAAAATTCAACTGTGTAGTGAGGCCTTTGTTGGAGATGATGTCACGAGGCTCAAATTCTGACGTAGACATGTTTATATCTCCGTGTTAATACTGGAAGTAAATTAAAAAAAAGGAACATTTTACGCTTAAATATCGATTAATAGTCGAGATAAACTATACGACAGTGTTAAAGCGAAACTTTTTTATGTGAAAATGGCTGGAAAGGGACAAAATAAAACTCAACGCCCGCGTCTCAAGCGAACAATGGAGATAACCAAAATGGCGGCATCCAGAATAGTAGACATCATAACATGCTAGGTGAGCAGAGTTTCTATCTCTTAAACAATGTTGCACAGTGCCAGACGTTACAAAGTGCACTGTCCGAAAACAATTGCTTTAATGTTCAGCAACCATTGCCGGCATATAACACACAACAAAGCCAGACTCAGTTTTTCCCCCATTACCAAAATATAACAAAAACAATAGCAGCGGTCATCAACTAGTACATAATTCTTCAAATCAAAACATGAACCAAAGCTATTTAACCGGTCCAGTGAACGCTTCTAGTCAATTTGCCAGACAGCAAAATAACGGATTATTTGAACTTATTCAACATATCCAACAAACAAATATAAGTGTGCTATCTAGAATGTCATCAATAGAAGGCAATGTAACAAAACTCTCGGCAATTGAGCAGGAAATAAGAGAATAACTCGAAGTCAAAAAAAAAATAGATGTTGAAAGCTCATGTCAAGTCATAAGTTGTATCTTCGACCAGTACATGGAGTCAAAACAAAAAAAATGAAAATGACATAAGTGACCTCAAAAAAGAAAATGCCTTATTGAAAGATGAAATAAAAAGATCAAATGAAAATAACGAAAAAATGTATGACGACCTACAAGAGCTCAAGGACCGCTTCATGCAAGGAAAGCTTTTGTTTTTCGGAATAAGCGAGTCAAATGGAAACGAAAGGGAAGACACTGAGTCAGTTTACGTGAATTTATGAAATGTGGGATATTTCCGGAATCTACCTTGTTTACCCTAAACAGAGTTAATTTTCCCAAATATACCCGAATACCAAATATAAGAAAACTATTCTGTTGAAAAACTATAGAAAATTGAAAATTAACATGCTTGAGAAATCGCCATATTCTTAGGCCAATAGCCTAATTTCGTGACCTTACCACTTTGTTTTACATAATTTCAAGAACAAGGAAAAACTTATTACCGTATAAAATCATCTTCCATCTTAATTCCTTTTAAGAATGCCATCAGATCTTCAATCACAGTATTTACTGCCTGCTCAAACACACTGTCTTTAAGGCCAATGATAAAACGTAAATCGTTGTCGTCGCGAATTTGTCTAAATAAGGTTTTTAATTCGGCTGATACGTTAGAATAATTATCAAGAAACTGTGTCAAGTTTTTATATTTGTAATAATCCAAACTGTCTGTGTCTCTCAAGATTTTCTTCCAAATCTGATGACACCATCTTTGTAGTTCGTTCCAACTGTCGTATACATACTGACCTCGCTGTCTCAAATCATTGAAGAAAAGATTCATGGACTGAAGATTGTCACTGAAAGACTTCGAGGTGAATATGTTGGCCAGTTCTAATTTTGTCACATTGTCATTTTCAGATTCGTTGAAATATTGTTTAGCAAGTAATATGTAACCGGTGAGATTTGATAAGAACCGGTCACGTATGTCTTTTAGAGACTCGTTTAGACCTTTAAGGGCAGTCTGCAAATCGCTAAAGCTCTGCTTGTATCCAAGTTTTAAATCTTCAAATATCTGAATTCTCTTTTCTATAATTCTTAGCGGTCTGTCGATGGTTTCAAAATAAAATGTGCTTTTGCTATGAAAGAAATCTTCACATGCATCGATAAAATCTCCGCTTAAAAGATTCATTCGTCTTTCCTCGAATGTTTTGCTGGAGTTTTCATACATTTCCTCGACAAATTTGTCAAACGCCAAAGTCGTGTTCATGACCCGGATGATGTCCGTTTCAACTCGTGGCGCGTATTTCCTCGCGTATTTATTATGAAACAAGGATGCGTTTAGAAGCGGTCTCGGTGTAATGAAGTCATTATCTGTCCTACTATTCTGGTAATATTTGTAATTAAAAATTCTTTCCCCTGTCTCATAGGCGTTATAAAGCTGCGTATAATTGGCATGCGCTCGTGTCGCAGTTTCAATTTTACTTTCTAACGCGTTTTTAATCAAAAAATACAAAATATCGGCGTCGCTAGAGTTGCGACGCTTCGACGCGTGCATCTGTCTAACCTTAAACTCTGTATTAAATACATGCTCGTGAAAACCTAAACACAACACACTCAATGTACGCTCTTCCATAGCGTCACGAGCACGCATAAAATTCTTCTGTAACGTATATCGTTGATATCTATACATATGTTCCTTCTTGTTAACAATTCTCGACATATTCCTTTGTATATCCATTAGAACGTCTAGTTGACTTTCCAATCGCTCCTGGATGTCGCTTTCTAGTAAGATCTTGAGATTATCAAATAAGTTTGACGTATGCACCACTTTCTTTTCAAATTTATGAAATGTATCCTTGTTCATTTTCTCAGTTGTCTCCCTTGCTTCATAAAATCTGAAATGTGTGACAAACCGTGTGTAAAACGTTTTATGACGACTGTAGAAGAGTGACCTAAATATATACGACATTGCATTCCCAACGAACTGTCGGAATGGAAGTTATTAGGGCAATTTTATTTCCAAAATTCATAACCGTATGAATACAATTTATTTTAACGCTGCAATTTCCAAGGGCATGTAAACCCGAAATGCAATTTATTACGACATTTCTATTTCTAAAGGACCATATAATACAACTGGTCACGACAATTCCTATAGGACCATAGGACTGCAACTTTAACGAATTTAAGAAATGCAATGTATTACGACAGTGTTACTTTCAGCACGATGTTACTATTTACACAGCAGCATTACTGTGAGGTGAAATGATCAATAATAGTATTGTAATGTGTACCTTACACAGCAATTAATACTGCCATAGCACAATCTTAAACGCTTATACTGCAATAGTATAACATTAAATACCAGCACGGACATAGTAAGAAATTAAAGTCAACCAATACTGCCATAGCACAACCTTAAACGCTAATACTGCAATAGTATAACATTAAATACCAGCGTGGACATAGTAAAAAATAAAAGTCAACCAATACTGCCATAGCACAACCTTAAACGCTAATACTGCAATAGTATAACATTAAATACCAGCACGGACATAGTAAGAAATTAAAGTCAACCAATACTGCCATAGCACAACCTTAAACGCTAATACTGCAATAGTATAACATTAAATACCAGCACGGACATAGTAAAAAATAAAAGTCAACCAATATTGCCATAGCACAACCTTAAACGCTTATACTGCAATAGTATAACATTAAATACCAGCACGGACATAGTAAAAAATAAAAGTCAACCAATACTCCTATAGCACAACTTTAAACGCTAATACTGCAATAGTATAACATTAATTACCAGCACAGACATAGTATAAAATAAAAGTGAACCAATACTGCCATAGCACAACCTTTAACGTTAATACTACAATAGTATAACATAAAATATCAGTATGGACATAGTAAAAAATAAAAGTCAACCAATACTGCCATAGCACAACCTTTAACGTTAATACTGCAATAGTATAACATTAAATACCAGCACGGACAAAGCAAAAAAAAGGTCAACCAATACTGCCATAGTACAACCATAAACGTTAATACTGCAATAGTTTAACATTAAATGCCAGCAAGGACTTAGTAAAAAATAAAAGTCAACCAATACTGCCATAGCACAACCTTTAACGTTAATACTGCAACAGTATAACATTAAAAGCCAGCATGTACATTGTATAAAATAAAAGTCAACCAATACTGCCATAACACAACGTTAAACGCTAATACTGCAATAGTATAACATAAAATGCCAGCACAGACATAGTAAAAAATAAAAGTCAACCAATACTGCCATAGCACAACGTTAAACGCTAATACTGCAATAGTATAACATTAAATACTAGCACGGACATAGTAAAAAATAAAAGTGAACCAATACTGCCATAACACAACCTTAAACGTTAATTCTGCAATAATATAACATTAAATACCAGCACGGACATTGTAAAAAATAAAAGTCAACCAATACTGCCATAGCACAACCTTAAACGCTAATACTGCAATAGTATAACATTTAATACCAGCATGGACATAGTAAAAAATAAAAGTCAACCAATACTGCCATAGCACAACCTTAAACGCTAATACTGCAACAGTATAACATTAAATACCAGCACAGACATAGTAAAAAATAAAAGTCAACCAATACTGCCATAGCACAACCTTAAACGTTAATACTGCAATAGTATAACATCAAATGCCAGCACGGACATAGTATAAAATAAAAGTGAACCAATACTGCCATAGCACAACCTTAAACGCTAATAGTGCAATAGTATACCCATAAATACCATCACGGACATAGTAAAAAATAAAAGTCAACCAATACTGCCATAGCACAACCTTAAACGCTAATACTGCACTAGTATAACATTAAATACCAGCACGGGCATAGTAAAAAATAAAAGTCAACCAATACTGCCATAGCACAACCTTAAACGCTAATACTGCAATAGTATAACATAAAATGCCAGCACGGACATAGTAAAAAATAAAAGTCAACCAATACTGCCATAGCACAACCTTTAACGTTAATACTGCAACAGTATAACATTAAAAGCCAGCATGGACATAGTATAAAATAAAAGTCAACCAATACTGCCATAACACAACGTTAAACGCTAATACTGCAATAGTATAACATAAAATGCCAGCACAGACATAGTAAAAAATAAAAGTCAACCAATACTGCCATAGCACAACGTTAAACGCTAATACTGCAATAGTATAACATTAAATACTAGCACGGACATAGTAAAAAATAAAAGTGAACCAATACTGCCATAACACAACCTTAAACGTTAATTCTGCAATAATATAACATTAAATACCAGCACGGACATAGTAAAAAATAAAAGTCAACCAATACTGCCATAGCACAACCTTAAACGCTAATACTGCAACAGTATAACATTAAATACCAGCACGGACATAGTAAAAAATAAAAGTCAACCAATACTGCCATAGCACAACCTTAAACGTTAATACTGCAATAGTATAACATCAAATGCCAGCACGGACATAGTATAAAATAAAAGTCAACCAATACTGCCATAGCACAACCTTAAACGCTAATAGTGCAATAGTATACCATTAAATACCATCACGGACATAGTTAAAAAAAAAGTCAACCAATACTGCCATAGCACAACCTTAAACGCTAATACTGCACTAGTATAACATTAAATACCAGCACGGACATAGTAAAAAATAAAAGTCAACCAATACTGCCATAGCACAACCTTAAACGCTAATACTGCAATAGTATAACATAAAATGCCAGCACGGACATAGTAAAAAATAAAAGTCAACCAATACTGCCATAGCACAACGTTAAACGTTAATACTGCAATAGTATAACATTAAATACCAGCACGGACATAGTAAAAAATAAAAGTCAACCAATACTGCCATAGCACAACGATAAACGTTAATACTGCAATAGTATAACATTAGATACCAGCACGGACATAGTATAAAATAAAAGTCAACCAATACTGCCACAATATACATTAAAATGTCAATTGTACTGCAATCTTATAACCTTAAATGACATTACTGCCATAATAAAATAAATGTCAATACTATTTCTATAAGATAACCTTTAATGTCAATACTGTCAGTGGATAAACGTTAAGTACCCACACTATTATCAACACACCTGGTTTTCAGCGATTCTGATTTTGCAGCCTCCAACAAATGTCCCTTCATATATTTGGAGGTTGTGGCATATGATATGGACGGTTCGTATATCATATAGTTACATGAAGTTGGACACTCACACATCTCTACAGCTTCCCTGTGGATAACATCTGGAAATATATCAATTCAAAATGCTTTTTTCGAGTATTGTAAAAAAAGTTTGTTGACATTTGTATTGTTTTTATCGTACAGTTATTTTTTAAAAAAAAAAAGTTTAACGCCATTTTCCAACACATTTTAGGTTATATATGGCATATCCAGTTTTACTGATGGAGGAAGATCTCAGACTGAGTCAGACTGAGCAGAACCACCGTCCTTCCGCAAGAAACTGGAAACTTTCTCACATCAAGTTTTTGGAGCGAGCGGGACTCGAACCTATGACCTTAGCATGAGATGTAAGTGATCTTAAGACGGCACCTTAGACCACTCGGACACGGAGGACCCTCGTACAATAAGTAGAATTTTACTGTTAATTACGTGGTTGCACCTATGCGTACATGTCAGTTAATGGTTTATCATTGTATTGAACAATGAACAGGGGAAAAGAATAGCATAATAGTAAGTTACGTTATTGCATATTTCACAAAGGACTTACTTGTATATGACTGTATATAGATTGATATAGTTTCATAGCTTTATATAGATTGATATAGCTTCATAGCTTTATATAGATAGATATAGCTTCATAGCTTTATATAGATTGATATAGCTTCATAGCTTTATATAGATAGATATAGCTTCATAGCTTTATATAGATAGATATAGCTTCATAGCTTTATATAGATTGATATAGCTTCATAGATTTATATAGAAAGATATAGGTTCATAGCTTTATAAAGATAGATAAAGCTTCATAGCTTTATATAGATAGATATAGCTTCATAGCTTTATAAAGATAGATATGGCTTCATAGATTCATAAAGATTGATATAGCTTCATAGATTTATATAGAAAGATATGGCTTCATAGCTTTATATAGAGTGATATAGATTCATAGATTTATATAAATAGATATAGCTTCATAGATTTATATAGATAGATATAGCTTCATAGCTTCATATAGATAGATGTAGCTTCATATCTTTATATAGAGAGACATAGCTTCATAGCTTCATATAGATAGATGTAGCTTCATAGCTTTATATAGATTCTCACTTAACATGATACTTAACAAATACAAAATATACATATAAAACTTATAATGCAAACCTTTCATATAAGAAATATAAGACAAATCACAAATATATCATACCCCCGGGGTGGGGGTGGGGTTGTGAGTGGGGGTGGGAGGGAGGCTTGGCGTAAAAGGGACAGACAGCTATTTTATTCACCTATTTTATTCACATAATTTTTGAAAGTTATAATTGTTATTATACTAGTATACATGATGCAAATATGAAATAAAAGTGTGTGTGAATGTCTCAGAATCATAATATCATTTCATTTCTATTTTGAAAAGTGCCAAAAATATATTAAATCATTATCATCGTACTATTAATTAGTTGATTTTTATCGGTAAAATAGAAACGATTTCAAGAAGATTTCAATTTGTATGTTAATGTATTTTTTTACTCATATTTTGAATTTCAGAACTGGCTAGACAACACCAGATTTGTCAATAAAACAATACGGAAAAATATTTGTTATTTATGAAATAGGAAATTTTGATATTGTAATATTTTGAGAATTCTAAGGGGGTGTTGCAGTATCGGAAGATAGATATTTAAACAATGAGACATTCCACATTTAATATATTTACCACGTGCTCCAACAAAACATTCAAAGTACTGTCGAACACTGCAAACCGGAGCGTTTCCTGTAAAACAGAATAGGCAAACGTTAAAATATAAGAATTAATGATACTATATATATATAGTTAAAAACCTCGTTTCCGGATGATGGAATACGCGTTAAAAATATCTGCTTTTTTACATCTAACATATATCAAAATAACAGACTAAACTTTTCATATATTTGATTAACCTATTTGTGATTTATGTGCACAATATAAACTGTAATATATGTTTATGGACTACTAAAACATTTTACACTGTCACATCACGTTATATAATATCTTTATAAATTATTTATAAACATTTCAAACTTTATAAACAGTAAATTGGTTTTATTTCATTTTTGTATTCACTCAATAATTAGGGCATTTGAGCGGGTTGCTCATGAATAAAAAAATCAACCTAGCTCTACTAAAATAAAAATCTATTTTTCAATATCTGGTAACCAGTTATTCTGGTAGGGGTGGACAATTATTCAATACACCTGTTTAAAACATTTTTAAACAGATAACTTATGTTTAAGTGTATCATTATAAATATGTATATTTGTAAAGGAAAAATGTGTAGTTTTTGTATTATTTCATTTTTTCTACTCTTTCTATCCGCGATGTTGTTTTGTAGTGTATGTATCTTTTATATAATGTTAATTCAGATTTAAGATTTAATTTCTTTTATATTAAGTGATATTTTTACTTTTTTTCTATCATTGCTCGCAAAAATAAGATCTTAACTGCCCGAATGCCAACAAAGGATTCTTTCATCCTACGTTTAGAGCCATACCGTAACCGTATAGAAAAAGTATGGCACTATAGCGAGGAATTATATAGAGAAGGAAAGGAAACTGACTGCGATTTCGTGAACGCTCACGTATTCACGCAAAATCTCGCAATATCTCGTTTTCAATTATCTTAACTTCCATTCATCTCAGGAACACAAATCAAAATTCTTACATTGCTGAATGAAACTGTCATCAAAACAATACCATTCCAAGAAATGTGTGTTTAAAATTATTGAAGTACTTGTTATTACAAATTTGTATTCTGCATCTAAAATAACGGCAAGTTGCGATACATTTTCATTAAAACCTCAATATCTTTAATTCATAATCATTTTGCGTGACTGGAATATGCCAAAACATCTAAGATAACACATAACTTACAATTAATGTACATGAAATCAGTTGCCTGTGAATTATCAATGATTAATTTGCAAATTATGAATCCTTCGCGTGCTATTTCATCAACATTTTGTCAGAAGATGCAAGTTTCATATCCTTCTATACAAGTCCTTGACCACAGAGACAAAATACAAGTTATTGAACTGAATATCCATAATAATTGATGTTTGATATAAATGTGCAGTTTTACTGCTAAGATCGAAAATATAACGAGGATATAGGAGAAGCGTCTTTGAGAGAGTGATTTGAACCCATGTACAGTTTCTACTTTTATTTTTTCGCAGGTTCAAGTTCCCACTCAAAAACCTTTACGTGAGAAAGTTTGCCAGTTACTTGCGAAAGGACGGTGGTTCTACTGAACTTTATGTTAAGGTCTTCCACCACATAACAAAACTGGAAATTCATATATAACCTGAAGTGTGTTGAAAATGACCTTAAACCCTATTCAGGAAAAAAAGTTTTCTGACAATGTGACAAAAAGGACGTATCACCAGAACCAGCACTTATTCTCTTGAGGCCCGACAGCGGGTTTGGATATTTGGGGAACATGGCCAATTATCTTAAGGGATCTGGTGAACATTAGCCTTTACTTCCAGAGATCCAGGAATCAAAGGCCTTATTTAAGAGATCTAGTGAAAATACTTTTGAGAAATTATGGCAAATACTTTTGGGGATCTGGAGAACATGGGCCATTACTTTATGAGATCTATGGAACAAGATCCTCCCTGGAAGGACCTCTCTCTATATATAAAGTATCAACCATTTATGTGGAGCGCGTAGTCCAGTGGTAGAGCACCGAACCCAAAATAGGAGGGACGTGGGTTCGATCCTTGCCACGGGTATGTGTGGTGTCCTTGAGCAAGACACTTTTCCGCATGTGCTTAGTACTGGTTCTAACCAAGGAAGACTTCGAGCGTGATTTGCATAAGTTGAAAGAACTTGTTTCACAAATGAAGTAAAATAAATCAGTATAATCTAACCATGTATGTCTGGCATGTAGATATGTCTACAACCGCACTTCTCAATGATGAGTTGTGTCACACATTCCATGTGGCAATGTTCCGGTGAATATCTCTCAGTTGACGACAACTGTTTGTCACCACAATTCCCGTGGGGCTTAGGCAAATTGTTTATCTAAAATAAATTTAAAAAAATAAAAAAGGCATTTTTTTTTTAAATATATTTTTTTCCTTCATTTCAATTCAAACTAGGGTATTTTAATAATATAGATAATTGCTGTGTTCTAAACCGAGTCTTCTATTGTCTTCTTTCGGTTGCGTTTTGTGTTTCCAAGAGATCCTGTATCAGATATCATTTGCAAATGCTGATATTTATACTAATATTTATAATGATGATAAGACTTATGATATTGAATAACAATAACGATTGAAATAACGATAACAGCAACAACAACGGCAACGATAACGACACCAATACCGATACCGACAACGATAACAATAACGACACCGATACCGACAACGATAACGACAACGGCAACGATAACGACATCGATATCGACGACGATAACAATAACGGCACTGATACCGACAACGATAACGACAACGAAAACGGCAACGATTACGACACCGATACCGACGACGATAACGATAACGACACCGATACTGACAACGATAACGACAACAGCAACGATAACGACACCTATACCGACGACGATAACGATAATGTCAACGATATCATCAATGACAACTATGACAATAACGGTAACGACAACGACAACGATAACGATACGGGCAATGATAACGGTAATCATAATAATAAAGACATCTATTGAGAGAACTCATTTGAAATATTCAGTCTATCACGAGGTTTAAATAGAATGTTCTGTTGAATATCTATAATCCTCAATACTAAGTATATGTATGAGATGTACACTAAATAGAAACCAAAACATATCGAAAAATGCCACAATGTGGATTTAGGACAGGCTTTATATAATTCTAAACATGCTTCAAGTTAGAGAGCTCGTTTTTTTAATTTCACACCACCGCTGAATTGTTTGTCATAATTTGGATCACTACTAGGTAGTTGTTAATACATTCCAATTACAAAACTATTTTTTTAAAAAGCGTTTGTTGTATTTAGTTTGAAAGAAAGTTTAATTCCAATTGCCATTAAATTGATCTATATTTAGCAACCTAAAATCCAATTGACACAGAAAACAACTATTTTACGATATTCACTTTTACAATGAAGAATGGGTTTTATACTATTTTTAGTAACTGTGGCCATCTTTTAGATAACAATAATAATGCTAATAATAATAATAATAATAATAATAATAAAAAAAAAAAAAAATAATAATAATAATAATAATAATAATAATAATAATAATAATAATAATAATAATAATAATAACAATAACAATAATAATAATAATAATGATAGTAATAATAATAAAAGCCAGTCTGACATATGGTCCTCTTAAACATACATATCATTAACAGCACATTTAAACATAAAATTAACATATCAAATACATGTATATAAAAGTTCTTTGGTCTGGAATCTTAATAATTGCACATGTAATTAAAATTATTTATATAAACGTATTTTTATGAATATCAATAGTAAATGTTTCAATGTATTAAAGATCACTGATATAAAACAAATTTTAAATTATGTTTATAAATTCAAATATAATGAGTAAAAGAAAGATTATTCAGATATTAGAAAATTGTATAAAAATTGATAGTTCAAAAGTATTTTAAATATGTTTTACTGCACGATTAACTATATGTGCTCATGATGTACCAGAAATAAGGTGGGACTTCAGTGAAGCTTTAAATGAACTTAGTGATTTTGAGTGGCGTATTGATGTTTGTAGCTTGGACCGCATATAGAAAACGCCCTGTCATATGATGTCGTTTGAGATTTAGATGTAATGTATCGTTGGTAGACGTTCTTAATTTGTTTTCTCATGTTTTGAAGAACATTTTGATAACAGAGTATTTATATATCCTGGCGCTTAATCATTTATTGATTTGTAGACAATAATGCACTTAATGCATGCTTCTCTCGTCAGATCACCGTATAATACGCTACTACCACCGGTTTCCCGAGAGACACGTACTGTAATTATTACCTGTATACTACAGGATTAAAACATCTCGGAGGTATCATGTCGGAAAATTTACATCACGAATCCTATTGTATCCCCCCGGCTTACCCGTCCTCGGAATAGAAAATCCGGTGTTTTGATTAAAAGATGTTAATTGCTTATAAAATATGTATAAACACAAAATGGGTTGAACTGATCATGGTCTTCTTTCAATAATATAATAGAAAATCACTCCCCCCCCCCCCCCCCCCCCACACACACACACACATTTATAATAATACGATGACGATGATGACGATGATGATGATGATGATGATGATGATAATGATGATGATGAGATGGTGGTGGTGGTGGTGGTGGTGGTGGTGGTGGTGGCGGCGACGACGACGACGACGACGGCGACGACGCCAATGACGATAATAATAATAATAATTATAAAGACTTTTATTAACAAGATGATTCATTTGAATTAATTCAATATTCCATGAGAACCTCAACATATTTACAAAGTACAACATCATCAATTTAACATATAAACACAAGAATTAACAAACACGAATGTGCGTGCATGTATGCGTGCTGCGTGCGTGCGTATGTGTATGTCGATATTGATGAGAGCTATCAGACCTTATAGCACATTCTCATCGATAAATACACAGATAACAATAGTTAGACAGAGAGAGAGTGAGAGACAGACACAGAGAGACAGATACAGAGAGAAGCAGAGAGAGACGGAGAGAGAGATCAAATGAACGAATTGTCTTAAATGCGATTCAAATAAGTTATTTGTTTATTTACTTCACCTATATAAAACAGAGGGGGAACGGATACATACAAATACTTATATATGTATTGAAAATCATTTAGGCTGAAATTACTTGAGTTCCCCATGTATACCTGGTTTTCTAACATATATTATCTTACCGTAAGACAGTTGATTGCTAACAAATACATAGATTATCGCCAACTTCAACTCAAGCCTTTCAATTATCGAATGTCTGAGACAATCGGAACACCACTAGTGCATATCACATAACGAGCATTTGCGACATTTGAAAGTAATGTACATGGTATATAATTGTATTTGTTTCTATATGTTACCAATGAATATTATTCGTATTAAAATCATAATTAATTTCAACTGTATGTGTTATACTACACATATCTGTCACATGCAATGCATCCAAATGGTTCGCCATTTAACATAAAAAGATAACAAAAAGATATAGCAAATCCCAAAAGTACACGTTCACGTCATAAACTGCAAGAAGAAATAAATAATCAATATGTATCTACAGTATATATAATATTATAGAAAAACTACACATTTTATAACTGCAATATGATTAATAATTGCATGGGACATCAATGGAAGACTAGCAATTAGTCTAAGTGATGTTGAGTTTTGAAGCAACAAAGCAATAAGCTTAATACAGCGAAATGAAAAATCTCTTGGGAAATCTGCCATTTTCATTTTCACCTCTTTCACAGTAAAGGGTTTATCGGTCATCTTTATTCATACATGTACGTTGATACTTTATTATATAATGATGCAGGGACAATTAATCATACCTTGGTATGTGTTTTGATTGACGCTGGGAGTGTTATAATTAATTTTCCAATGTTTCATATTCACAAGAAAAAGTCCATAACATGTGAATTAAAATGATTTATTCAACCGTCGAGACCATTTAAAAACAAAGAGGTGTAAACATAAAACGTCAATTAAAATTGTTTATTCAGCTACTGGGACTAGATGAAACACAAAAATTCGCGGGCGTACCCATCATGTATCGAAGTCTCCTCTCTTAAAGTACAGCATAGTTGTTTTTATATACAGTCAAACCTGTCTTAAACAGCCAGTCAAGGGAAGGAATATAAATGACCTTTTAAGACAGGTTGTTGCATAGTACATGTTAATTTGCCAAGAAAGCTTAGAAATGGGAAATAGCAAATGTGACTGCTTAAGACAAGTGGCTGCTTAATAGAGGTGGCCTCTTGTACAGGTTTGACTATATGTATACAACACTTTCTGATATAAGGGCTTCTTGGAAGTATGTACTAAAGAAGAAAAAAGCAAACTCGAGGTTTATTGAGTATGTGACCCAATGCCTGAAACTACGCTGAGACACAGCAAGACACGTCCAGCAGGGTATGCCTGAGAACCAACATCCTTTGCTTGTCTTCTTTTTTTTTTTTTTTCTTTTTTTTAATTTCAATCACTGAAAAGTGATCCATTAAATCACCCCGTAATAGGTCTGTGAGGGTCGGGGTGGGCCATCCCTCACCAAACCGTACAGTCAAGTTGTAACATGCATTCATATATATATATATATATATATATATATACACTGAAAGGAAAAAGAAAGCATACATTTTGATTTTTAAAAGTATTTCATAATTGACTTAGTTTATCCATGTGATGGAAAAATGAACTTATTTTTTTCTTATTGTTTTGCTTTGAAATGAATTAAATGTTTGTTTTTTTATTCAACAGTATGATGAAATATAAATATACAAAATTTATATGCAATACATTTATTGTTCCTTGACCTGTCGACGTTTATAGGTATGTAAACTTTCTTTTCCTTTCACCGAATACACATATATACATTAATCTTAAAGGGACACACCAGTCTCAACAAATTATAGACTGTAGCTCGAGCTTAAACAAAAATCAAACAGAAATAAAATATAATTTGACACAGCAGATGATAGTATAAGAAAATTATGTTGTCTAATGACTTCAGAAGATTTATCTCTCTTAAGTCTATAGTGGCTTGTCTTTGTTGATGAAAATAATATTTAATAACCGAGGAAATCTGTTTCATGAATTGAGAAAGTTTGCTTTACGGCGAACATGGTAAATTCATTGTAAGGGTTTAAAGCCGTGCTTACCACCAGAACCCCGAGTCCCACAAAGGCATGTGCCCCAGTGGGTATAGCCAGGCCTATTTCGTCCACACGTGGGAAGGCAGCCTGGTCTGTGGGCAGTATCTTTATACCCGTGGCATCATGTGGTCCTGGCAGGGCCTCGTACTGCTCGGCATTCAGCGTCAGTCGTAAACCATGCTCTAAACCTGAAAATAGTCGGCGTAATAAAATTACTTAACGTACCTTACGGTGCAGGAGTATGAGAAATGTATTTCTGATATTTACAAGTATACCCTCAATATCGAGTCGTCGTCCGCTCAATGTTAATCCCGCTATCCCTACAGCAGGTTAAGTGAAAAGCAAGGTCAAGCGGTAAAGCAACGGACCCAGGATCGTGGGTGGTGGGGGGGGGGGGGGGTGGTTCGATCCTCCGCAATGGACAGGTGTAGCGTTGTCCTTGAGCAAGACACTTTATCCATATTATGTTTAATACTGGTTCCGCCCAGGAAAAAATCCTGCGTGATTTGGCTAAGTTCTAATAAGAACTTGTTTCAAAATCGGTTAAAAATAATTAAGTGTATGTAAAGTTAAATTTATGAGGTATCTAATATCTATATGAGGTATCGAAGTTTTTCAGTTGTTTGATGTATGTACCATATGTGTAACTTTTATATGTTTTCCCATATGTGTAACTTTTATATTTGGTGTTTACTTATTACAAATGAAAGATTTTGACAAGTTTACTTGATAGATAGTGTAAATACCGTTAGTGGTAGGTATCAAAATATTTACCGTTTTTGGGGAAAATTAGCAAAACGATAAAGAAAATGGTTTGGAGATACATAAAAAAAATCGAAAGTTATTTCAGAGTCGAATGCAAATACAGTCAAACCTGTCTTAAGCAGTCAGTCAAAGGAAGGAGCAAAAGTAGCCTTTAAAGACAGGTTGTTGTTTAATACAGGAAAAGTATAAATGAGAAATAACAAATTTAGCTACCCAAGACAAGTAGCTGCTTAATAGAGGTGACCGCTTATACAGGTTTGACTGAAGTCGCACAATGATGGGATATTTTGTTAAGTGAAATAGCTACCTGATGAACTGACATCCAGCACACTGGTGTTATTGTGGGCTTTGTTAAATGTAAAACACAGCCCGTGATCTGTCAAGGAAGTTATGAAATCTTCGTGAGTGCAAATCTCGCCTTCCCAGTGGCAGCTGGAAGGAATAAACTATTTTATTATGGTTGGTGCTCGATTAGCTCAATCAATAGCGCGTCTTGCTGCAATACGGGGACCGTGACATATGTCACCACCCGCTCGCCCGGCCACAGTCTCCGTGGTGATTATTATACGACATCGCGTCTAATCAGTGTCAATCGTTTCTCACCATTAATTCAAGCGGAAACTTTATAAAAAATGAAATCGGATATGCTATGAAAATAAGTATTCTGGAGTGAAGCTCAATTTAGTTGTTCATGTTTATCAGTTACTTGCGGAATAGGTGTGCTCGAGTATTGGTTAACCTTCAAGGATCTAAGGCAAGAACGGTTAGTTTAACTGATCGTCTGTTAGCCATCGATGCCACAAAAATGACGCTAAATATGCAAACTAACAGTATTGTAGTTTGTGCTGGCAAGTACTTAGACACGGGCAGGAACAATTTTGATTTTAAAGCTTTTATGTGACTCAAATACGTTTTACCAATACTCTAAATATTTATTATTAATTTTGATAGTTTTTCTGTACTATTTCTTACAATTTCATGTAATTAGCACTCTGTTCAGAAACACACGAAACAAATGAGATGACACATGGCTTTTCTGAAATATCACTTGGAGTTTTATTTTTATAACACTACGTAGACAAAAATGGCGTTTATTAGGCGCATTTTTATGATAAACGGTAAAATTGCCCTTATTACCGTACAATAAAGTCTTCCTTTTTGTGACCAAGTTCGAGAAACAGACGGTCTAATGGGATATCACTTCCGTCGACATCCGTCCATGTTTGGTTAGTTGAGTGCGAGCTATTTCTGTACATACGCTCAATCAGTCGGTACCAGCCTCGGTTACGTGCCGCTGTCGCCCTGTGGAAAGAAGATTTACAAAATGTATTGAAACTAAACGTGTCGTACTGTCATGTATAATGTACGGTGTCCCTTAGGGCCATCGGGGCATATCTAAGTCACCGGACTAAGAAAACTCGAAACTACGAAACAACGAAACTACGATGATTAAAAGTCGAAACAACAAAACAACAACTTTTACCATCGTAGTTTCGACTTTACTTAAAATAATAAATATGCCGTGATGGCCTTAATAGGATATCGTAATAATATTTCGTTCGTTAGGACCGATAGCATGACATATTTGCCAGAACAACAAGACATCTTGATACAAATCGGCCACCATACATTTGAGACATTTAGCAATACGTGCTTTAATAAAATGACACAATTAATTTATACTAAAAATTATGTTTTTGATTTAAATGGACGAACAGTAATTTCTTTCCATTTTCATTTAAATTTTTTCTGAAATTTACTATAATCTTTATGCAAATAAAAAGTTTTAGAATACCCGATTATATGTACTGACTCCTTATTCCGTTGAAAGGGGCATAACTCAGGTATATAGTTGCAACGCATCACATATAGCAAACTCGTGGTTATAAATAAAAAAAGTGAAATAAATATAATCTATATAATATATATAATAAATATGATAAATAGAATAAAAAATATAAAAATATAAGAAATTTATAATTAATATAATAAATATACGGTCAATAAAATAAATATGATAAGTATATTTCAATAGATACGATAAACACAATAACTATAATAATTACATTTTAATGAATATAATAATAATGATAAATAAAATAAATATAATATTATAAATAAATAAAATATAATAATTAATATATGATTTCTATAACAAATATGAAATAAATATATTAATTATGTTTAAATAAATGATAAATATAATTAATGCATAATAAATATAATGAATATATGATAAATATAATAGATAAAATATGTATAGTTTAATGAATGGAATTAATACAATAATTTGATTTTAACAAATATAATAAATATGATAGATATAAAAAAAAAATATCACAATAAAAGAAATATTATTAATAAATATTTTTAAAAAAAAAAGGAAAATAATAAATGTAATAATAATATTTTAATTAATATATAAAATTTAATTGATATATTTAATACAATTTATATAAAATAAATATAATAAATATATAATAAATATGATCAGTATATTTTAATACATATAATAAATAAACATATACATTTTAATAATATAATAAATGAAATAATTCAATTTTAATGAATATTACTTACATGATAAATAAAATAAATACAATATAATAAATATATTACATATAATTAATGCATGATAACTATATAAAATATAAAAAAATATATAATTAATAGATTAAGTAGGTTTCAATAAATATAATAAACATAAGAAATAAAATAAATACATAACAATGAATATAATGAATATATAATAAATATTATAATATAATAAGTATATATTAATAAATTTAATAACTATATTAATTAGATTTAAACAAATATAATAAAAATAAGAAAATTTAATTATAAAAATAAAAGAAATAAAAAAAAAATATAATAAATATAATAATACGATAAATATAATAAAGTTTATTTTAATATATATAATAATTTTATTTTAATATATATAATACATGTTATAAATAAAAAAAATACAATTAAATAAATATAATAAATTTAATGAATAAAATAATTACAATTTAATAAATATATTAAATATATTTAATGCTTGATAACTATATAACGTATAACAGAAATATAAATTATAAATTAAGTAGATTTTAATAAATGTAATAAATTTAATAAATATGTTTTAGACACAGATTCAAACGGTAAAGCTTTAGAACAAAACCTATAAATGGGCCGATTATTAGAGTGAATTGACACTGGTAAACTAGCTCTTAATTTTGGCAGGATTATATCTTTCTGATCTTTTAGCAGGTCATGGGCTCTGTTTATTTCTGCATGATCAAGCTTTGCATTCTTGATTACCACCGGCAGGGGCGGGGATTTCTTTTTATTCCTCGCATTTCATTTTTTTCATGTATTTTATTCATGCAACAAAAATAAACCAAAACTTAGCTACAGTGATATGGATCAAATTAAGAAGGTAATTAGTACTTTGCTTTTTAGTAGGGCTTAAAGCAAATGTTACATAAAATAAACCAAAGGCTACACTTATATCAATCAAACTATGAAGGCGTAAGAATATTTAATAATAGCCGGCTATCAGTACTTTAAATATTTTGCTTTGTTTAGTTTTACGACCTGCCGAAATCTTACCGAAAAGCGTTCTGGTTACAAATAGTTATGGCGGGAAAGTTCAGAGAATGGTTGTAGTTTACTTTGAAGTTTACTGTAATCGGTGACGTATAGAAATACTGGACACGGTCTATAATCTGCATGACCAACAAGGTAGAACACGTTAGGGTCAGGCATAGCCAGATGAACCTGAAATAATAATACAGAATACAGAATGTCTTTATTGAAGATTTTTGTTTTGAAACCCTGTCTTATATTGAAATAAACATCCTTTTAATTGAGCCTATGTTATACCCAATACTCCAAATAGTGTCAAAACAATACCCAATACCCCAAAATGAGTCTGTACTATACCCAAGACACCAAATTGAGTCTATACTATACTCAAGATTTCAAATTGAGCCAATGCTATACCCAAGGTTCCATATTGAGCCTGTTCTATACTGAATACTCTAAATTGAGACATTGTTTTACCCACGACTCCAAATTGAGTTTTTACCATTCCCACGACTCCAAATTGAGTTTTTACTTTACTTAAAACTCCAAATTTAGCCAGTACTATACCCGAATCTCCAACATTGATTCTTCACCAAAGCTATGACTCCAAAATTAAGTCTATTCTATACTCAAGACTCCAAACTGAGCCAGTACTATACACACGACTCCAAATTGAGCCTTTACTATACCCACGACTCCAAAATTGATTCTGCACTACACGCAAGACTCCATATTGAGCCTATACTACACCCCAGACTCCATATTAAGCCTATACTATACCAAATACTCTAAATAGAGCCTTTACTATACGCACGACTCCAAATCGAGCCTATACTATACCTACGACTCCAAATTGAGTCTATACTATACCTATGACTCCAAATTGAGTCTATATTATACTCAAGATTCCAAATTGAGTCTATATTATACTCAAGACTCCAAATTGAGTATTTACAATACTCAAAACTCCAAATTGAGCCTACACTTTATCCAACACGCCAAATCGAGCCAATACAACACCCGCGACTCCAAATTGAGTCTATACTATACTCAAGACTCCAAATTAAGCCACTGCTTTATCCAATAATCCAATTAAGCATATAATAAACCCAATACTCCAAACTGAACCTATACAACACTCCAAATTTTATAGTTTGCAGAAGCTTTATATATGAACCTTTGTTTGATGCAATTTTCCTATTCAAAGAACGAGTTTATTTGATTGATTGTTTTCGTTAATAAATGTAGTTAAATGTGTAATTATTGGCGTTTATCACAAAATTTACGATAACGTTAACTACATTGGCATACTACATCAATAACACGTACCATTTTATAGATAACTTTGAACATACCATTTATCAAACACATCTTTATATGCAAACGGCTACAATATATAAATGTTCGGAATTTTGAGCCTAAAATAGTTCCAACTATTAACCAGTGACGAAAATACATTTAAATTTGCACAGATACCACAATTCGTTAAAAACACAAAACGTTTTTGTCAACAACCGACTCTCGTGGCATTAGAAACCCAATTTTTATCAAGAAACCATTCAATGCACCGGAGCGATGGCAGCACTTAAAGATAAAAATGTCAGGTCATAATATTGTTTTTTTCTCTCTTATCTATTTGTTTCCATTGATTGCTAGTTCATTTTCTATTGAAAGCTATTGCCATCTTAAAGTATTTGTCAATTGAAGGGGAAGAGCCGTTACTACTGTTTCTAGAACCTGACCTGACGCCAGAGCGACAATTGCTCCGCCCACTGGCCACGTGGTGCTGTTTGTCCAAGTTAATACAATGCAATATAATGTAGTGTTTACTTAGAGACCGTTCGCATGTATAAGGAAAATATCAGCCTTGAAAACAATATTGATCGCTAATTGGAGTAGCGACTTGTTTGTAGCCCAACCTGTTTGCTTGTTATTTAAAAAGAAATAAGAAATGATTAAACAAAAATAAACTATCAATCGTATGTTTATTTGATATTTCTCCTGATGCATAATGTGTATAATACCACTGTATGTGACCATAGACATGACCCTAAGTTTGTATGCAGACAATATAACCGGTGCTAAATGCCATACAATACATGGCATTTATTACCCAAGTGGATTTAGAGACGGCAATTTGCGATCATTAACTGGCATATAGTGACCCAGCTACCAGATTATATTCTGACTAGTATATCACATTAATGGATGATACCGATCCAGCGATCAGCTTAATGGCAATATAATTACAAAACTAAAATCCATGTAATTATAATGTTTTCTACACCATATCTAAGCGTCTGTTATTACGCAGATCAAATATGCATGGTTCATATATCGTGGATTATTGGTTATTAAGCGATATGGTTACTGAATGTTTTGTTTCATTTAATTTTATATCGAGGGTATGTGTTCACATGCGATTAAGGTTTCAAATTTTCTTCATATTTGGTTGTTTGTTTTGAAGATGAACTCGATATTGTTTGTTTTTTTATCTGAAGTTTCACTTTTGTATTAGTTGTTTAAATATTAGTGGGCAACATCCTTACCACATACATCGCAGTGGTATCGTGGGTTCGATTTTCAGCCGAGCCACACCAGCAACTTAAAAAACGGATACTAGACACTTTGTTATCTGGTACTCAACATTTAAGGGAAAGTTCTAGGGCGGATCGACATGATTTCAGTATAATGTGAATGGTTTGGGTATTATGTCATGTAAAATGCGAAATGATTCTCCAGTATGGAAGCATATAGCATAATGTATGTAATAGACAGCGTCGTGATATAACTTAAGAATTGTTGAAAGAGATGCTAGACGCCATGCATTACAATACAACATCACACTCCAGGCTAGACATTCGTATAGTTCAGATGAAAACATTATTCAAAAGTTTATTTTGTTTCATAAACGGAAGGACAGTGGTTATACTCAGATTCATTCCGGCGACTTCTACCACCAATAAAACTGGGAATGCCGTATAAACCAGAAATGTGTTGAATATGGCGTTAAAACTTATTCAAAAATAAAGAAAAAAAAGAAAGAAATGAAAACAGTTTCATACATTGTTAAATAGGCATATTATCCATATTCTTTGTGTATAAATAATCATACAAACTATACACATATATATATACTTAAGGACATGTCTATTTTCAGTTTTTAATTCCAGTTAGTCGCAAAAAATATTCTTACTTTAATATTTTGTTTAGATTATGTTTATGTATTGACGCTTGATTGCGAAAAAATACTCAGAACTTATATGAACCATTTTCGAATCCTCTTTCTGGGCAATGCCAGCTGAGCTGGGGACCGAACTCGCAACCTCTAGTGTAAGCAGCCGACACTATATCCGACCTGGACCTCGATCATGGTCGTGGTCTTATAAACACTCGTATTTTTTGCCGAGCTTTATGCCAAATGGTCATACGCGAAAAAAACTACTTTTTATTCACCGAATTTATTTGTTTTTCATGTATTTATTATAAGCAATCAGAAAGAAATACAATAACAATATATTGTTGGCATTATTTTATGTCTTTTTAAAAAAATGCTGCATAAATAAAACCAACCGCTACAATAATGTCAATCAAATTACGTAGGCATATGAATACTTTTTGAAGACCGGCTATCAATACTTTCAACTACTTTGATTTATATTAATACATCTCATATATACTAAACGGAAAAAGAAACGCCGGTTTAATTTCAGAGAACATTATCAAGTTATTGTAAGGGATATTTAAAGTTTAAGAATCTGTATGTTTTCATAAACGATTTTGTGTATAACAATAACCATATGGACACAACACAGTCATTAGTGAAATAACTCCACACCCTGTAAACATCGCATAAAATAGTTTGATAATGTGGCTCTGAAATTCACCCCGCGTTTCTTTTTCCTTTCAGTATATTACGCGAAAGCAAAATAACATCTAGAGTCACGGATGTCAGATAGTTAAAACGCAATTCCCAGTACTGATTCACCTAATTGCAACATCTAAAATATTTACGAATACTTTAATGGGTGATAAATATTGTCGTCACTGGTACGAAAAACAGAGTTACCACATTCAACACATGGACACGAACAAGTCAAGTGTTTATATATTGACCAATTTAATGTATTTTCTATACAATTCATCTATTAGGAAAAATCCTAAAATATATACATGTATTCAATTAATTTGCAATGACGTCCTTCATTTTCTTATAAATGTTTTTGAATCTGGTAATATTATCTTTGGTGTTGACAAGCTGTCATGTTTTACTATAATCTCTAGTGGAGTTGTTCGTATGTCACTCAGAGTATTTATAGCACGGAGTAAACACGTTAAAATAAAGTTGTATATGGTTTAGCGTCGCTTTTTTTATAATTATTCAGTTATATCGCGACGGTGTCTACTTGAGACAGTATTCTGAGCTCTGCCACACTGGAGAATCGTGCCGCAGACACATTTTATGATACCCCACCCAGTCACATTATACTGACACCGGGCCGACCAGACCTAGAACTTTCCCCTAAATGCTGAGCTCCAAGCGAGGAAGCTTCTAGTACCATTGTTCAAGTCTGGTATGACCCGACCGTGGATCGAACCAACGACCTCCCATATGCTAGGCGGCGTTAAACCAACCCACAGCTCTAACATGATGGTATCATTAATTAGTAGTTATATAAAACAGGTAAGTAAACGTGGGTTACATGATATTATTTCACCAGGTTTATGACATACAAGTAAGTCAAAACAAGTAATCGTGCTTTCATCGTGTTTTGTATGTCATGAACTGGATATGAATGTCAAACTCTGACATTTCAAATCGAGGCCGCTAACGTGTCTCCCGTTGTTACTTAATGGCAGGATAATAACAGTATTTACTGTTTGACACACGAAGGAGGAGGTCAGGTTTACAATGGAACAAACTCAAACCGCTACTTTGATTCACGTGTTCTTCTTGTGCCATCATGGTTTTCTAATCTGATTTTAAATTCATATACTTAGCTTTTGGTAAACCAACATTATGCCAAAATAAAAATGTGTTTATGTTGTTATTAGTTAGACATTTAAAAGACCAACAGATGTAGAGCTTGAAAGAATCAATTAACGCATCGTCCAAACTGTGTTTATAAAAAAATAATATAAACTAATTCATGGTCAGATATATAGCTATTTTTCCCGTTAGATCTTTAGATATTCACTGGCTATGTTCAGATCTGATTCACATAATGCAAAACCGTAAGGCAGCATAATAGTGATAAGAACTTACGAGTTTGCAAACTATGTACATTAAATGAAGTTGAGGATGAGTATCATTTTTTATTATTTTGTACAGCTTTATTTTATCTGCGTGAGGTACACATTCCACAAAAAACTACTTTCATCACTCTAGTATGAGCACATTCCGAATACATATCTCTTAAAAAATTAAAAAAATCGTTCCAATCGGTTGCTTGTTACCTTTATTATACATTTGAAAAACGTAATGAATTGATGGTGATGCAAAATAACTGAAGATATAATATCTACTTATGTACCTCATAGTGTATTTTTTAACTATTTCATGCAAAGACTAGTCCAGTATTGTTATATGGTTCAAAACTGTGGGGTTTTAATAAAATAAAATGTATATATAGAGTCCATTTATATGCTTGTGAAAGATTTATGAATGCATCGATAAAATATTGTAATGCTGCAGTTATAGGTGACTATGAAAGGTACCTTATGCATATACCTGCCAGCAAACGATGTTTAAAATATTAAAAATGCCTGGCGCGAGATATGTTAGAAAATGTTATGATATGTTAGTCCTTTTAGACAGTCAATGATATATTAACTGGGTTTCTCAACTTAAACACAACTGTTTACAAATAGTTTTGGTTATGTTTTTTAACAACAGCATGTTGAAAATACAAAATTGTTTATAAACCAATATTGTATTAGACTTACAGATTAATCTAAACAAAGTTGAAGTGGAATGGTGGAGGATAATGCAAAAGTAATTTTTTTATAAACATTTTAAACAAGAACTTATTATGGAACCTTATTCAAATGTATTAGATGTAAAGAGATTTGGAATGTCAATGGTAGCATTAAGAACCCCTTCTCATTGTTTACTTATAAAACGAGAGAGAAAGACGTCTATGTTTTCATTGTAAAACATTAATTTAAGACGAATATCATTTTTTACTGATATGTCCACTATATCATGATTTAAGATCACTTAATATTCTAAAGAAATATTTCACACTTCCCAGTAAAAACAAGTTCTATATTATAATGTCATGTATTTTATTATGTGAACATGTTATAAAACGTGTAGCCATGTTTCTTTATTATGCTTTCATCAAAAGAAGCCATTTGTTCAAAGATTAATGGTCATGATATTATGTTTATGTCTTTGTATTTGAATGTATTTAAATGTATTTGAATGTAATGTAAACAGTTACTAAAATTCCAAATCACGTGTAAATGATGTGATATTATATTGTATATATGTAATTTGTGTGGGCTGGGGCCTGAGTCACTAATAAAGAATTGAATGTATATGCCTTATTCAAGACGTTATAAATAACAATGTTCATGTACTGATTTAATGTTAACATCTTAATTCATATGCTTTTTACATCGTGTACAATTCATTGTTACCATGTTTGTATTATGTGTTGTGTTCTCAATAAACTTTGTACCTTGTATCTTAAGCGAGATGTATTTTTATATTATGTTTCTACCGTTTGTTAGTTAAAACATATTTTATTTCGATATCAAAGGGGTTGGACAGTACATTTTTTCGACTATAAGTTCGGCTCACTATTTATCTAATTCACATTTTTAACATTTCTTTAACTAATACTATTAAAATAGGAAAATGTTTGTTTTTATGTGCTTAGCTTCAATGAAGATGAACTGTTCTGTTGTTTCAAGTTATCACTTGTCGAAACTTTTTTCTTGTGTATTTAGACTAGGGCGTATGAGCTTTTCAAATAACATTTATAATACTGCTTTTTCCGTCGTAATATTTTTCATGCCTTGGGTTAAGTTTTTGATTAAATGTATAGTATTTGTGAATCAAGATTTATATTTATTCACTTAATACTATAATCATAGTATTATAAATCATACAAAAAAAATGAAGAATCGACACAATTTCTGTTTTTATTATCTATCCATCGTTTTTAAATAATTACCAGATATTTGAATTTATGACATTTGGTAGATAACTAATTTTCCCCTCATCTTTACCTGACGTTTTACATTTTCAGATGCGTCAATTTTCCACTTGGTAGAGACCTTATCTTATTTTTCCCCTTATCTTTACCAGACGTTTTACAATTCCAGATGTGTCATTTTACCCCTTCGTAAGGACCTTATCCTATTTTTCCCCTCATCTTTACCTGACGTTTTACAATTCCAGATGTGTCATTTTGCCCCTTGGTAGGGACCTTATCCTTTTTTCACCCTCATCTTTACCCGACGTTTTACAATTCCAGATGCGTCATTTTGACTCTTGGTAGGGACCATATCCTATTTTCCCCCTCATCTTTACCCGACGATTTACAATTCCAGATGTGTCATTTTGCCCCTTGGTAGGGACCTTATCCTATTTCCCCCCTCATCTTTCCCGACGTTTACCAATTCCAGATGCATCATTTTAACCCTTGGCAGGGACCTTGTAACAAGCTTGACGTTCACCTTGTTCTGTCAACGTTTATGAGCAATGTCTGTGGGGCGCGTATTCTAATGGCAGAAAGTCTGACCCAGGATAGTAGGTTGTGCGTTCAATACCCTGCATCGGCCATGTTTTTTGACCATGGGCAATTCACTTTATTTGCAAATGATAAGTACTGGCTCTACCCAGGAGGAATTCAAGGATCAGGTTGTAAGAATTTGTTTTACTATCAAAGTGATGTATAGCTAATATTAAATGAAACTAAAGCAGACAACGTCGTTGTTAATTTAAATACAATTGTTCAATGTTCACCTTATCATATCATGATTAAATCTCTTTTATAACCAAAATTGATGCTTGTGAGAGCTCTTGAATTCTAGTTTTAAAAAAAGCTATTCCACGGCTGTATAATAATGGTTGACATCAGATGTCAGATTAACAGCTCGACACTTGTGGGATTTTGTTACCTCCACTGCTATGGTCGTAAGTTGTAGTCCCGCTCACTCCAAAAACTTTATGTGAGAAAGTTTGCTAGCTGTTTGCAGAAGGACGGTGGTTTTACTCAAATTTATTCTGAGGTCTTCCTCCACCAATAAAACTGGATATGCCATATAAATAACCTGCAATGTGTTTAAAATGACTTTAAACCCCATTAAAATTAATACTATAGTATATACACTTATACTTCATGTATAGCTCTGCATTTGTGAAACAAGAAACTATACTGGAAACGATATTCATCGTTGGTCATACAGACGTACCCACCTGTGTATCAATTCACCATGAAAATAAGTTTTATTATTGAAATTACCTTCGTAGTGCAAACGACTTTCTGTTTGCTATGTACTTCAATCCATGCAGCGATGTTCCTTCTGTAAAGGCCTCAAGATGGTCGTACCAGCTGCCATTGTCGTCTGCAGTCTGAATGTCACGTGACGGACAATGACATCTCGATGGCACCCTGTTGTACTCATCGCACGTGCTCAATGTCGAGCTAATGTTAGGAACGGTGACGTCATACGAATGATTGGCTGTACTTTCAGTCATATTTCATCTGGTCACCACCTGATCTCAGTCTTAAAATAAAAATAATCATGTTTGTTATCCTCTCCATCGTCAGTTAATTGTTTTATGCTACATATGATAAAACCATGCCCCCCGTGTCACCAATCCTAAAAACACACCAAAAAACAACAGAAGAACAAGAGATCCAATTTACACCACATACGACACAGTACTTATTAACTAATATACGAACTCCAAGAACTTTATATTCATAAACAAGGATAAATTATAGATGATTCATATGCCATCCGCGGTTAAATGACCCATTGCATCACTTGTGTCTATTTGTAATCGACATTACGTGGTCATAATTGCTTTAATGACATCATTAAGTGACCTTAACAGGTCGTATGAACTTTAACACGCTACGCCGGCTCTTGTGTTTATTTGTTGTATTTTTTCAGTGGTATGTTATGCTAGCTAATACAGTACTTGATAACTTTGGGATCAGACAATGAGAGCCAAGGTCTGTTAATGGATCATATCAGCTGTCAGACTAACACTTGAGAGATTTTGTTTGATTCATTTTGATAGCAGTTCAGTATGGCGAATCGTATAATACAATCTAATATATCGTCAGACAAAACACAGCGAAAGATGTTGTTTTATCATTAATAAGACATAAAATTGTCAATAAAAATATAACGTCAAATGCATATTTCTGTTACATGAAACGTTGTTATTCCTCTTGGTTAGGGGAAGATATGCACGACAAGGACGTGTGAGAACTGTATTTGTATATATAGAAAATGTGTATATAATGTGACATATATATTTTCTTTATTCACATATGGTACTCATTTTCACTATTAACAATAATGCCAACTTGTCAACCAAGTATAGCACATGTTCTCACAGATGTCAAATGTAAGTTTTATCCCGATTTCACTATAAGGTCTCACTACACAGTTGACTTTTATTCTTTGTTCTATATAAAAAATAAGGTCTAGGATTTCCATGGTAAAAAAAAGAATTCCATATAGATTTTTTTCCATAGCAGGAATGTAAACCAACATAATAATGCACAATCACTGGTAGGTTGACCACGTTGTTTTTTTTTAAAAGAAGGTGCACTGACAAAGAAGTCCTCAAATGCTCATACATACATGCGTATGTTGAACTCCTTTAATAGTCACCTTTTAAACACCAGTGATGTCTTATTGCAGTATATGCTAAACCAACCTACTCATCTACAGCAAGAAATCACAACTACTATGAAACATTTTGAAAATATTTCAAAACCAAATTACACAGGCTTTGTTTTTGAAGCGTAAGAATCATCGTGGGAATAAAGGGGCGTAACTGTGTAGTGAGACGTATAGCTGCAGAGATATAAAAAGATTTAGAGGGGACTAACTTGGAAATGAAAACTGTTACACAAATACAGGTGGTACCAACATATTCAGTTACATCTCCAGTAAACAGCCAATTACTTCATATACAATAATTACTGTAAGATATGATTAAACATGTATGTACTCGTAATACATATGCTGCGTTATATTTCTCTTCCTGTGTTGCGTTTTCATATCTCTTGAATATATTATCTATTAGCATTGCAAAAACTATAGATCAAAATATTTCATAATCACCCAACTATTAACAACCAATATTTCAAACTTCTTTTCTATGTAAATACTTTCAAATCCTAACTGACTATTAAAACAGGTAATGGTGTATAATATATTGCTGATTGTATTTAAACCAAACTGTTTATTTTAAATCTAACATACGTTGTTTGATTGTTTGAATTTATATTTGAGTTTGATAAGTAATTGTTCCTGGGAAATGTGTAAAATAGGCACGCTTTTTGTATTTAGAGTGGACATTTAATCATTTTGAATATACAATACAGTTGAGGTGAAGACCTCGATCCAAATACTAGAACTGCCATGCTTTTTTTAATGCAAATTAACTGGCAAGAGATTAATTGGTACTACATCGTTAAAGTAACTGCCAAACACGCAGAAAGGGTGTACCGATTCAAACTATTAAAAAAATAAGCAAACCTGTATTTTACTGCCAACAGATACGCCTTTTCTATACACATTCGTACACTTTTTGCTTTTTTCCATTTAAAGCAAAACGTTTGTATTACTAAAGAGCCCTGAGGCGATATCTTTATTAAGTTAATAAATTGGGTTTGATATGAAAGTACATACCATTATGTTGCTACACTGAATGCTGATTAATCGAGATACCTATACGTTTGTGTGTGTGTTGCCAATCATACGCAAGGTTATAAAATATAAAACTTTACCACATCTCTCAAATAAAAATCCTATACATGAGATGGTGAACTTAACTTGGCAGCTTACAAAGATTTTATTCATTAGAGCACTTCAAACCGCTTATGATTATACACATATCAAATAAGATTGGATACAAAAAAAGTTTTTCAAATATATTTTGGTATTGAACATCTTGAAAATGTTATTATCATATAATATAGATTTTAAATTTCGCTATTTAAAAGTACTTCGTAAGTACAGACAGATTTATTATTAAAATATTCTTCTAAGATAAATGCACTTTTCAGAAAATATATATTAAAAGCCAGTGAACATTTAGATGTAACAAGCAAGTGGAATGTATTTCATTTTAATGTTCTTCTAAGAATAAAAGAGTGAATGTTGTTTTATTACAGGTCGGCTATCTTATTCCGAATCATTGCCGTTATATCAGATAAATAAGTCATGTAAGTTAGGTAAGACTCTAGTACATATATATAGTTGATCTTGTTCCGGATGTCAGAATTCCTAAGTTATTATAACGCATGTAGGTTAATACTTCGTGAATGCTACTAAAGTTGTAAAGCGGAACAACTAATGTAGCATTTAAAGAGAAAAACGTCTGCATCATATGTATTTATGTTTTTATAGTAGATGTATCCCTTACTAATATATCATAATAAAACAAAATCTAAATTTAAGTAGTGGCAAATGCGCATACTTCAAGCAAAATTGAAACTGTTAGCTATCCCACAGCTGTTGTGTTAAGAACATGTGTTACAGATGCAAGCATGCACGCATGCAATCAATAATTTTAACACATTTATTCCTGCAAGCACCAGTATATTTTATTTAACTGTGGAAGTAGGTTCCATTTCATCCCTCGGATACATGATGTGATGATGGGGGAACGTCTGAGGTTGTGTGCACCCGTGAACCAGAGTTTGTACGTCTCACTACATAGTTGCACCCCCTTTTTTCCCACGGTAAAATGATTCTTGCTCTTTAAAAAGGGTTCTATGTAGTTTAAAACATTTCCAAAATGGTTCATATGGGCTGTGATTTCTTGCTGCAAAAGTTGGCATAGTATATACTGCAATAAGACATCACTGGTGTTAATAAAGTGAGTTTAAAAGATTTTAACAGACGCATGTATTTATCAGCATTTGAGGACTTCTGTTTTAAAAATAATCTGAGGGTGTCACTGCACCCTCTTTCAAAAAAAAAAAAAAAAATTGGTCAACCTACCGGTCATTGTGCATTTTTGTATGGGGATACATTCCTGCTATGAAAAAAAATCTTTAAAAAAAATCTATGTGGAAAATTGTTTTACAGTGGAAAATATAAACCTTGTTTTATATAGAACAAAAAAAATCAACAGTGTAGTGATACCTTATCTAATATAAACAAAAACAAAATTCAGCAGTGCAGTGAGACCTTATTTTATATAGAACAAAGCACAAAATTCAACAGTGTAGTGAGACCCTAATTCAGGCGCATTTGTGTTACTCACCGTTTCCAGTTGTCACATTGCCCTACATGAATATTGTAATGTTAGCGTAGTATACATATCTTTTGCAGCATCATTGCATATTTTAGTTGCTGTGGAGGCCGTGTCCTTTGGATTTTATTTATTCATTATAGAAGAGTGTTTGCATTACATTAATATGTATATAGTCATTGGTTAGTATAAAAAATTTCTGAGCAAAGCAACATAAAACAGCATCCATTTGATTACTTTATTAGTGAAAAGGCATCCATTTCAATATTTGGAGTTTATTAATGGCTGTAAAAGTTGTACATTTAGAATTTCCGAGCATTAAGAAGACGAATACATCATATTTTGAATAAATCTGACCAATATTTTTCTAACAAATATCTATCAAAAGTGATATAAAAGTAAAGGATAAGTAAGTAAATATTTGTATGGACTGGTTCCAGTTTCGCTAAACATCTTAACCTTTTCCTAACTTATATTTTCAAAATGCTTTTAGTGAGGGACATCTCATATTAAGATGTTTAGTGAAACCTGGATTAAGACTCAGACACAAAATATAAGAAGAAATAAGATTCAAATAACATATTATATCAAGCAAGCAAATTACTATATCTATTTACAGAAACAATCATTTTAATGATTATTAAACAGAAAATGTTATAGGATTACCTTAATTACCCATAATTGTATATTTACAGGGTTTTACAAAAATGTCAGATTTTAAGTCTGAGTCCAAATCTCAGACTCAAATTATTTATACATTGATACCCTGTCCTTGGTGTTTATGTTTTGTGCCGTGGCCTCAGCTTTACGTTAGTATTTAAATAATAAGATGTGTATATTTATTTTATTTTACGTTTTATAAATAAGTATTTGTATATAGAAATTTGTTTTGCAAAACAGAAGAGTTAACCTATCACGAAGGAATACTCAATTATAAAGTTATTAACAAAACTGACTTCATTGAGAGTATTTATAATACAACCATAAGTCGTCTATCCCGTTTGTTTGTTCTTAGCCGAACTTTTTTATTTGAGTATAAGATAGAAACGGAAAATGGATCTTCACGAATTCCTTAAGGTAATAATTGATTTTCCGATATCTTCCTTCGTTAGGTTGCCCATCTGTCGACCAACATGGAACAAAGAATAAAAGGAATTGCTCTTTGAAGTATCAATTCAATGTTGAATGTTAAAAAAACCCACTAAAACTAAATGTTGTATGGTCTGTCTTTGCAGATTCGTGAGACAAATGGGTCTCCATATTATGGAAGTTTTTTAGTGGAGAGTTGAGCATGTCAGCTTTTAGTTCCTTAGTTTAACATGTCAACTTGTACTTCCTTGCAATCGCATGTTAATGTTTTCAGGTTGCGATTATTTATTCTATTTGTAAAGATTTATTTTCTAAAAATTTGATTTTGGATCATTGAATTGTACTCACCCATTTTAACCCGCTCAGACAACTTGAACTTTAATGTTTGTGATCAATCAATCCATAATTGAGTAGCAATTAGATAATGTTTTTTTTCTGTATCTTTACAAAATCTGAATTCGATGTCATGTGCTTAGATACATCTGCGTGTAGCATATCTTGTTTATTTACAATTAACGGAGCATATGTTTTACACTCTACAAATTGGATTCGAGTGTGGATCATGACGGGGTTATTTTATTTACACTGTTTTATGATGTGCTCCCGTAAATCAGGTTGTAACTTTGCGAGTGATGCGGTAGCCAGTATTGTCACCACCTATTTATATTATCGTAATTATAACTTGTCAATGAACTGTTTGTATTTATGCAACTTAGTGGCTGTGCCCATTGCACGCTTTTGTCTCGACATACATGTTTCTATTTTGTTTTCAAACACATACTTTGTTAGACTTCTTTTGAATCAAACATATGGTTACCAGTTCAACTAGGATAAAGTGTATACCACTAAACATTTTGTTTGTGAAAAGAACTGTGTGCCGATGTAGTCTTTATCAGATTAGTATAATGTGTTTAAAAACTCATTTTGCGTTCATCACTTTGATTTCAATGTTCCCAATATTCAAGTTGTATGTCATTAATTTCTGTTATCCTCTATATTTATCTAACATTAACTTGCAGAACATATTTAATTGTTTTTGTTTGCAAAGCAATCCATCATTAGAGTTAGTATAATTTTAACTCAGTCAACTCAGGTGTTTGTGCAATATTGTTGGCGTATAACTTCTGTTAAATTTTGTATAAATGTTGTTTTCTCATTCATTCGTGAGTATTTTTTTTTTAATTTTTTGAAATTTAATCACATGAATTAAAGTTCTGGTATTCTAACATCTTCTTGTATAGCATAAAACATAAACTATTTATTATTTAGCAGGAACATTGAGAAATACGTGAAATCGCACGTCATATTATTAATGAGCAAATCAAAATAAATTTTACGAAACTGTAATCGTCAGAGTCTGTCTATGAATACAAAACACAAACATATATTTACAAATACGTATCTGTGTATAATATTTAGTAACACGTTGCACAAATGAAAAATGGCGACATGTGTCTTCTGGTAGTCAAACAATTACAAAACAAGATATGATACTCAGGCGTTTTAATGAAGAGGAAATTTAGTTTAATAATGTTTTATAGTATGATATTATGTTTACACCATAATCGTATAATCAGTCGTACAATTACACACATAACATTAATAAATTGGTTGGTCTGCAAGTCATTACATCATTAGTTACATCTCTCCCCATTAATAGGAAATAAATATGGTGGTCTGACTAAATGTAACCTGTTAGCTGTTTAGTCAATAATACACGTGATTCAACTTGCCACTGCTGTTGATATAGGCATTATTATAGAAACACTTACTCCACTGAAATTTGAGCGGGTTTAAAATGAAAAGTGATTAATTTAAAAAAAAGTATATATACATTGTTTTCCATCATATAAAGTATTACATTTGCTTGTCGTGACATGTTTACTAAAATCGACCGTTAATTTTGTTCGAGACAATTTGAATATGTTAAAATGATATCAGTTCATTGAATAACCATATATGCTGACGTTAAAAAAAATTAAGCGATCAATATTTGATATAATTGTGATTAATTTCATTTCAAGAATAAAACATAGAATGATTCCTTTACAACATTTAATTGCATCAAACAATTAATCATCGCAGAAACATAACATGTGACTGTTACACCAAAGAACGTTTCATTGAATAGAATGCAAATGTTATAGTATTGAGTTGGAATTGTTGCTGCCATATTAATAGCTTGATGTATGTTTTTTGAATGTGTTGTTTCCCGTGAAACATTTTTAAATTAGACAGCTTTTACTTGTTTGATTTATGGGTATGATGAAATTAAGCCCTGGTATAAACGAGTGTTTGTCATATGTCTTTATCAGATGACGAGATGAGTTGCAAAAATTAATAATGCCATGCATCGAATTAATAGGCATTGCATGTCTGTTTTGAATTACAGCTCAGTATTTGATAAAGAAAAAAATAAAAGCAATAGTACAAAAAATGACATGATTGGGTTTGCGTTCGTAAAATATTAATGATTGTCCATAATAGTAATGTATTGGGTGTCGCATAGCAACATTAAGATTATTTCTGTGCAGTATCCAGGGTTGGTTCTTGCTCAAAATGTTTTTGTTTCATAGGTTATTCTTTAAATTGCCATCAAACAAAGTAGATTATTATATCAGGCCCTTGGCGCATTGCAATATGTTTTGCTTTTCATTATGACCAATGCAGCAGCTTCATTTCCAATTTGAAGCTGATAAATGTCTTAATATAAATGAAAGCTTCCATAAAATTAACAAAACATATGTCCATGTTTAGATGTTTCATAGATTCCACACCCGTAATATACACAAAACTCATACAGTTTACAATGCATGCAAAATTATAACGTAATAACAGAGGTCGAGGTCACCGCTTTGAAACGATCAATATAAAAACATCTACTTGACATGCTAGAGAGTTTAAATCTGGTCAAACCCACCTCGCTCTTGTCCAGTCGTCTGACCATCTACCGAGACAATGTAATTGGAAATAATCCCGCCAGACTTCTCTCTAAATAATGTGAGAGCTTGAATATACGCACAAATAAAATGTTCAAGTGATCATCTGTATAAGAATGAACAAGTTATGCTAAACCCAGAAAAATAATAATACAGGGTGATATAAGACAGAAGTGATTATCTCACCACCATTGCTTACCCTGTGCCCGGTCGCTGCATAATCCTAATTACTATTGCAACATCCAAAACAGTTTCGAATACTATGATGAGTGATTAATATTGTCGACCCTAGTAAGAAAAACAGTTATCTCAGTTCACATGGATACAAACAAATCCAATACTTATTGATTGACTAATCATATATATATTCTATACATTTCGGTTATTAGAAAAAAAATCTTTAATCATAGATTTGATTATTTTGCTATGACGTTTTTTATTTATCTTATAAATGTTTTGAGATTGGCAATATGATCTTTGATGTTGACGATCTGTCATGTTTTTTCCGATTAGAATCTCTAGCGCTGTCGTGTTTGTGTCACTTAGAAAACTATTTATTGCATGTGTGATTTTGAATTCAATTAATCAGTACACGTTCAAATTAAAAGGCTTTTAGATGTTTGATTTATGGGTATGATGCAATTACGTCCTGGTATAAACGAGAGGTTGTCATATGTGTTTATCAGATATGACTTGATCAGTTGCAACAGAGGTATTATGACATGCAACTAATTAATATGTATTGAATGTTGGTTCTGAATTACAGTATTTCATAAAGACAAAAATAAAAACAATAGTACAAAAATAACTTAATTGGGTTCTGTTTTCATAAAATATTTATAATTATTCATAATAGTAATTAAGTAGGTGTCACATAGCACTGCTTAATAGATACATTACTGAATATTTATGTGCAATTGCCAGGGTAATCTCTTGCTAAAAAAAAGCCCGTGTGTTCTGGCTAAGAATAGAATCACTGTCGATCTCTGCAGAGGGGTAGGAATCTTCCGAATCGGTGTCATGTTCATTTTATCATTTGTTTGTCATGTTCACTATAGTGGTTAAATTATCTACCCCTGTGTGGTTCCAGGGAGCCATGAGTGATCGCAAGAATAGGATCACTGTGGCTTATGCATGTCGTAAGAAGCATCAAATTGAGTAATACAATATAATTTGTTGAAACTCTGCAGTTCTGCAGGTATCAAGATTCTAGTTAATTCTGCATATTCATTTGTTGATTTTTATTTTAATCTGTATGTTAATTTGTTGTTTTTTTGGACATATAGAGTGAAACTGGAATCTTCCTTCCTGTTGGGGTCGAATAAACTATAATGTGTTGGTACGCCGTAAAACCCTATTCATTCATTCGTTCTGGCTCAAAATGTCTTTGAATTATACGTTTTCCTCTAAACTACCGTCAAACAAAGCAGGTTTGTGATAGATTTTTTTTTCAAAGCCATGTGCTTTGTTTGCACTATGAACACTTCAGCAGCAACATTTCCGACATTAACTTTATCAGTGCCTGAGCATGAATGAAACCTTTAATAAATTAAAAATAATATGTCCAAACCTCCACAACACAAATATACATAATCAGTATGACTTTAACACTACATGCCAAAAAAAAACAAACAACCATGTCATAATAGATCTCATCGCTTGAAACAATCAGTAGCAAAAATCCTTTGCTGTGGAATTTAGATCTCGTGCAACCAAACTCGTTCATGTATCCGTTGTAACATGACAATACGAGACAACTAGTGGATACAAACAGTCCTGTTTTTGAGCCAATGGTCTTACTGATGGCCATTTTTGTGAATGCTAGTTTGGTTTTGTTACCATTATTGCTGATGGTAATAAGGACAATGAGGGTGGTGGCGATGTTGGAGATGAAGATTTTGTAAATTAGTTTTATTGTGTTATCAATATTGCTAATGGTAGTCACGACAATAAGGGTGATGGCGATGTTTGAGATGAAGTTTGTGAATGCTAGTTTGGTTTTGTTACCATTATTGCTGATGGTAATAAGGACAATGACGGTGGTGGCGATGTTTGAGATGAATATTGTGAATGCTAGTTTGGTTTTGTTACCATTATTGCTGATGGTAATAAGGACAATGAGGGTGGTGACGATGTTGGAGATAAAGATTGTGGATGTTAGTTTGATTTTGTTACCAATATTGCTGATGGTAATAAGGACAACTAGATGGTGGCGATATTGGTGATAAAGTTTGTGAATGTTGGTTTTTTTTTGTTACCGATAGTGCTGATGGCAATAAGGACAATGAGGGTGGTGGCGATGTTGGAGATGAAGATTTTGTAAATTAGTTTTATTGTGTTATCAATATTGCTAATGGTAGTCACGACAATAAGGGTGATGGCGATGTTACAGATGAAGTTTGTGAATGTTTGTTTGGTTTTGTTACCGATATTGCTGATGGCAATAAGGACAATAAGGGTGATGGCGATGTTAGAGAGGAAGATTATGAATGTTTGTTTAGTTTTGTTACCGATATCGCTGAAAGTAATAAGGACAATGAGGGTGATGGCGATGTTGGAAATGAAGATTGGGAATGTTGGTTTGGTTTTGTTACCATTATTGCTGATGGTAATAAGGACAATGACGGTGTGGCGATGTTGGGGATGAGATTATGAATGTTGGTTTGGTTTAGTTACCAATATTGCTGATAGTAATAAGGACAATAAGGGTGATGGCGATGTTGGGGATGAGATTATGAATGTTGGTTTGGTTTAGTTACCAATATTGCTGATAGTAATAAGGACAATGAGGGTGGTGGCGATATTGGAGATGAAAATTGTGAATGTTGGTTTGGTTGCTTTATCAATATTGCTGGTGGTATTAAGGACAATGAGGGTAGTGGCAATGTTGGTGACAAAAAGGTTATTAATGAGAAGTTGTATATGATATGTATCAATGAAGTAGTATACTTCTGTTTTCGTTCCATGCCATGAAGGTTAATATCGTGACGTTTATATGAATAATGTAGTCGATAAAACAGAACCTTTTTAATAATATTTCGTAGATTTCTCTTCATATATCAATCGTAAAATATTCTCGTCTTGAAGATGAAGGATGAGCAAATCAAAATAATTTCTTTCGCAATCATAAATATTCCGTTTTATTGGTGGTAATGGTACCGACAGACTTATATTGATTCATACAATAGCACTATCCAATATTCTACTTAGATCATACTCAGTACATCTTATTTCTAATCCGGCTGACAAATAACCAAACGCATAAATCAAGTGTATGATTTTTTAGTGTTGTACACGCTCCAGTTAACAGGACATATTTCTTATTTACTATTCCCAACGATATACGATATTGGCGCTAGTACACATAACATAGATCAAAGATTGTTATAGCACTTACTCTAAATAAAAGATGCATTTGATGTCAAAATATAGGAGGTAATTTTATTTTATTTAATGCTATACATGCTGTAAATTGAGATTGTTGAACACATTGGTATGTATTGAAGACTGAAAATAAAAATACAAAATAAAAATTCTTTAGCAACATCAGACCATCAACATTACCAACAGAACCCAGTAACTGTCCGCAAGTAACTGTCAAACCTTTTCAAAATAGGTGTTTGGACCGAACTGGGCTCTAATCAACGACCATAGCGCTGTGACGTTAATTATTTTGAAACTACTTCGACCTGGAGTTTTTTAAGAAAAACACTTTGAATCTTAAACCCAAGGGACACCTCAATCACAAGGGGGAGACATGGAGGCGGGGTGGGGGGGGGGGGGGGTGTCACAAGAAAAAGCCTTTACCATATCCGAGTGCTGCACAAATATTGTATTGAAATTATTGATAGTTTCTTCTACATTGTAAATTAATATCTTCAAAGCGATTGATTTAATGGAATGTGTATCCTTGCATACCATAAGTATTTGGCTTAGAAAAATACAAACTTAGCTGTTAAACTAGACGTAGTGTACGTCTTTATTAGTAACTCTTATTTCAAGATACGCAGATATTAAATTATCAAATGATTTATAATTTATATAAGTTATATATATATAAATTATTTACCATTGTTTTCTTATTAAACTGTAGGTCCTTTGAAACCATGTTCAAAGTAAAACGTTGAGAAAAAATCAGGTATGCAGTTTAAAAGTCTCTAAATCTCACACCTATAATACGATTATTTTCAAATTTTATATATTTATTGACAATATAATTTATTATTACTTCAATACAAGAAAACTATTCAAAACTCTTTTTTTTTTAAATAATTTGCTAAAGCTAAGTGAAACTAGAGCAAGATTCAAAAACCGCTTTCAGTTCCCTTTCCTGGATTGTCCGCAGAACAGTTTTATAATTTAGTTCAGTAGAATTCTTCTTATTTTTATGAGTAAATTTATATTTTAATAGCTATCCAATTAAGTGCACAGCTAACATAAAATGATAAAATTGATTGATTGTTTACCTATCCTTCAAAGCACTTCTCTAATGTTTATATAATATCACTAACCAATAATGCATATAAAATTGCATGCAGTTGCCATAATGTTTGCTTTAGAACATAGCTATTAAATGACGTAATCAGTATTGTTTTTTACTTTCAAGTTCAACGCGATTTCCCGCACATTATTGGTTATACATGTACTCGTATATGACGTACTCAGTTATATTTGTTAAATAAGATCTCGCAATAAATCTGAGCAAACCCACCCGTCTTCCGCAAGTTACAGGTAAAGTTTCCCAGTTAAGTTTTTGGACCGCGTTAGACAATGCCTAAGAGCACTCCGCTCGCCCACAGAGAGCACCCTTTAAATTATATTATTGTTATTAAGTAACAAACATTATGGATATTTTCATTTTTTCGCTAACAGTTTCAATTCTCAGCGGTGCTTAAGGGGTAGAGCGTTCGCCTCGCATACCGTCGGTCGTGGGTCCGATCCCCGGATGTAGTTATTCCAGACTTGAATAATGGTAGTAGAAGCTTTCTCACATGTTGCTCAGCACTAAGAGGATAGTCTGGTCGGCCTGGTGTCAGTATAATATGACTGGGTGGGTTATCATACCACGTGTTTGCGGCGGCATGATACTCCAGTATGTCAGCGCTCAAAATACTGTTTCAAGTAGAGACCGCCGCGATATAACTGAAAAAATGGTTAAAAGTGAAGCTAAACACCATACAACAGCCTAATCAACAGTTTCAAAATGTTTCGAAGTGGCTACATGTAAAACACCTGGCGGTAACAGCTACACGGATCTATATTGTACGAGGAGCTCCATTAAAATGGTTCTTTATCTAACCACGAAACCATTTAAACAGGAAGAGGAAATACATTCCGATATAACTATGTTATCAGGGATGGTTAAAAGTGCCAGTAATTCAAGCAATTCGTAAATTTTACCCTTTTTATTATATAATTTCAGCTTATCAATTGATAAGATATATCACATTTTATTATACGTTTTATGTAGTGAAATTGCCAATTTTTTTATCTTTTAGACTAGTTTTCTAGCGAGAGTACTGCTAGTATAGAATAATGTATGGACTTACCATCGTTTCTCATTTTTACATACCTGTCTTTCTATTTCTAAACTTTCCATGAACAAATAGTTGATGCATTCATGTGTTATCCTCACGTATTACACTATTTTGTCATGTTTTGTTCATGTATCGGATGTATGTGGTATGATTTTAGTATAGTTTGTTTATAAGGGGTCTTGCAACCTTTTCGACAGTATTTCGGGTATAAAATGGCGGGCAGAGCGCATAATCGTCGATTGTTTGATCCGTTTGAACGGTTTACGGGTACTATACTCACATTATCTCTGCAAGTCATATTCCTCTTATACTGACTGGATGGCCAGGGTCCGGCGTTATGTATTGAAAAACATATTTAATAATAATAGAATTGTCTATATAAATGAAAATTCATTTTAAAAAGATTAAATTAGTATTGTACTAAACATGCTTAAATGTATATACATATATAATTTGTTTCCACTAATTTATTCATAAAGTATGTTCTTATATTACCATTCATGAGTATGGGCAAGTCCCACGTCTTAGTGTCGGCTAATTATTTTTTGAAGTCTCCATATTCATTCACTTATATTTAGAATAAAGTGAGGAACACATATATGAAAATAGTGGAAAATGAACATTGGTAATATATACGAAAGTATCAAAAATGTACATTGATTCACTGTATATAATATAGTTAGTCTTTTGTTTAACCGATACATAAAGCACACAATGAGTTTGGTAGTTTTACAAATTATCGAAATATCATAAAAATCCCGCAAATCCCACTGCTGCCATCAGTACTACAAATTTACAGGGGAATTATAAACATCCAGAAAGCTCACTGTTTGTGATATATTATGTATATTATTATACAAATGTCTTCTCCTACATAATAAAATATAGACATCATAATGACAAACACTTTCACATACTTTTAACACGGTTTTATGGAATGTAACTCTGAACAATCTCCAATCTTGTACTAAGAAAACCACTAATCAAAGAACCCCGATAAATAATCATTAAGCCTTATATACACTGAGCTGGGAGCATTTTCACCTCGTGTGAGCCCAACATGCTCGTATGACCATGTGAACATGCTCCAGTATACCTGAACTGGGAGCATTTCACCTCATGTGACACCAACAAGCTCCGAGCTCTGTAAAAATGAGACTACAGCATTATGTAATGCCCCTGCTTCTAGCTTCATTTCTACCCAATATTGACCCCTATCCATAAAATTCACAGTAATTTATGGCTCTGTCCTTATTTTGGACAACAGGCTTGGAGCTCAATAATGGATCTATGTAATTCTATAACAGTAGGAATGACGATTGCGTATGAATGAATTTGTAAATGGATTAAAACAAAATATAATATAGTTTTGCGTAAAGGATATGATGATCTGAGACCTATGCATGTATCTGTGGCACGGTAAATAGGTACTTGGTAACTATGTGTAAGTTTGTGTCAGAATCCATATACTAAGGTTATTCAATTACTGACTGATATTTTGCAATCATATTGATTGTGATAAATACAAATAATGTCATTGACACTGATGTAAACGTATTAAAGGCATTTACAAGAGTGATCAATTACCATAATAACTTGCCCTACTTATTGGGTTAACACTCCGGTAAACATTCCAGACGGAGGTTTCAACTTGTCATTTGTATATTTAGATACAAATCATATTCCAGGGAAAATGTCATTTTATGAGTTAAAAGAAAAACATGTAAATCTATATATTAAAAAAGTTATTTTGAAATGTTTAATATGTCAATGTCCAGTTTCAAAAGTCCATAATATGTTTTTATTATGTTAGGAATGCTTCATGTATTGACGTGCTATAAAGGTATCTATAGTCGTTTAATATTCCTTTATTTGCTGTGTGTACAAAAATCTTTACAAGTTGCATGGATTATGTAATAAGTATGTTAATGAACAAGCATACATTCATATGTTCAAATCGGTTCATTTAAAGTGGTTCTCAATGCTTTATAAACATGTATAACACAATATCGATCAATTATCGCCATAAATGTCCAAAATATTGAATATTAGGTCAAGTAATCGAGACAAGACTGACGACGTCGGCAGAACGAGGGTGGGTTCATCTTAACCTCCAGAGGCGGTTTTTGTGACTGACTTTTCTAAAACAGACGATCCGTTAACCTAACCACCCTTTCCTAGGATCCTGGAAGTTAACCAGTACTCGGGCACATCCATCTCCGCAAGTAACTGTTAACTGTCCCACTTGAATCAATGGTGATAGACGAATGATAATGAGATGCAATGTCGTATGTCAATAATCAAGAAAACTGGCTGGACGATGGACACAAAGGCAGGAGTTGCACAACTACACACCCTGCTGATTGTTCCTATCCAAAAATGCTTGTGCAATCTAAGAAGTAGTTGATACCGTCAATATAAAAGAAAACTGTTGACAAAATAAGATGACGTTCAGACGAATGTAAAAGGTGAATGTGGTAGGGGATAAAACATATTTTATATGTGGTCAACACTACAGAACATTTCAATTATATGTTACATACATTTGGTAGAAAAAGGACATGCAATTTCCCTACAACCTAAGTGGAAAGCCTAAAATATTTATTTTATTCTTTTGTAGTCGATAGTTCATCGACATTCATTACACCATTAAAACCACCAATATGATTCGTGCCTTATCACAGTACAATCACTACACAAGTACCATTAAAACATGGCACGTGCCTACTAGAGAAGCGGTAAACTACGTACCTATCATTATTATCGTCTAAGTCTTGAGAAACAAGAGTGTGTCATAATGTATGTTTGATAGGATCGGAGCGTAGTTCGTGATAATGTTCTATGTAAAGGTGTATGTTATAGCATATTAGGTTCCTTGATTCTAATACATAGAAATTTAAGATAAAAGTAACGTATTATAGGCAGAGTACCACCATCGGAAAAAGGAAGCGCTTTTGTGGGGTAGTCGCATCATGGAGGCTGTAAATAATCCTTCTTTCTTCTTCTTTAAAATGCATTTCCCTTTTTTAATGATCATTTTTATTTGAATGGCATAATTGATGTATTTTGAACATTTTGAAAGCATTATCATGTTTGAATTGTGAATTTAGAAAAAAATGATGCTTGGAAACCTTATTTTTTTTAAATTTTATAATTACCTCTTGTTTACTAAGTACTATCAATTTGCAGTAATACTGCCAAGTTGCAAGCATTAAATACTGAAACTTTTGTCAGAATACAACTTCTTACATGATCATTTTATACAGGCGCGAGATGTCGACCGACATGCAATTTTGATGTGTTTGACTAATTTTACCAAAAAATATTTGTTTACCTAATCCATTAAAATTTTTACACCAAAATAGTCTCATGACTCATTGAATACATTATCTTACCAAAATACAGTATTCAATACAATGCAAATGCTAAACAAAGGCACATTTTTATCATCCAAAATCAAAAATCTTCAAAATTTTGTGATTTTTCATAAATTTCAATTTATGCTTAATTTGAGGCATAAACTTGCCAAAACGTGTTTTTTATGAAGGAAATGTCTCCAGTTTTTCATAACAGACCACGAGAGTGTAAATAAGAGGTTATTTTACCTACAACTAACATTTTGGAAAATCATCCCCATCTCACTCAAGTCTCTCTTCTGGGTGTAATCCTACTATTGATTTTTATTCTTTATTCTATAGAAATTAATAAAAGTTTGAAGGATTGTCATTCATAGAGAGACCCATTGAAAGAAGTGAAACTTTCATTTCACTGTTTGTCAACCTCTGCACTATCAAAATATGATGAGAAAAGTAGGGGTCATATGTCATATAAGAGACTTTTTTTGCTCATTGTCTGTACTGTTGACAAAGTGAAAGTAGACTTCCGAAATCATGTATTCATACCCCAATTTCCAAGCATCATTTTTTTTATAAATTCACAATTCAAACATGATAATGCTTGCAAAATGTTCAAAATACATCAATATTGTCATTCAAATAAAAAAAAATGATCCTTAAAATGAGAGAAATACATTTTTAAAGAAGAAGAAACATGGATTATTTATAACCGCCATTATGCGAAAGCATAGGAAGCACTTTCTTTTTCAAATGGTGGTACTATGCCTTTAACACAAAGAATACGAATTACTAAAGTGTTAAAATACAGAAACATGGTCGTACAGTGTACATTTGTTTTGTGTGAAAAAAAGAAATAACAAGAACTTAAATAAAATGATGAAATATTTTGTGTAATGATCAGATTAGTAACATTTCGACTTTTTATGAATCACCGGTTAATTAGGAAGAAAACAATACTAAAATACATCGACGACCCATTTCGCTTATGTTCTCTTAACAAAGAGCTTAGTTACATTCCCTATGTGTAATACTTAAGTGCCATTCAGAAATTAGGATTTCAGGTTAGGATGTCGTCAACGGACGGGGTCTTAGAATTTTAACAATTTGTAATGTGAGGTGGTGAATGGACATTATGATCTTATCAATTAAATCAATACCAGTTTGAACGTATTTATGTTCAAATAGAAAAACAAACAATTAGAGACAATCAACTTCTGATTACCTGTTCAAATATGAAACAATCTGGTCGACTTAGTACATTGTATATATTTTAATTACATGTATATATATGTATATATATATATTATCTAAAATAACAGGTGGATGTAGATAGTCTGTTTTTTCTTATCTTTCAATGTTGAGGTTGTTATTTCAGATGAAAGAAAATTCACTTGAATAGTATAGATATGTAGCGCCAGCATTAAATCCACAGCATACGCACATGAATAGCATATGTTTTGGCATAAAGTTGTTACAATATTTAATAGTAGAAGTGACAAAGGAATAAGATGTAGTTAAGAATAAGCAACTTTGTTGTGATACTGGTGATATGAATTTACTATCTCTCTGTTTTAATACTTTGTGACATTTGTTCGATTAATTCTAGGTTGGTTGAAATTTTAAATATTTTGTTTACAAAAGCGTAATACATTAATTGCATATTCTAACTGTTTTTAAATTATTATGTAACATAAGGAGTGTTAAAAATGTTAAAGGTACACATATATAACATCCATTTATTTAGAAGTAAATTGTCTCTTTTTTTTGTTTCCACAATAAAACCCTAAAACAGACCCTGAATATGTACACAACTAGATTTGATATTTATATCTTAATTGTTAAAACGCAATCAAAATGAAAACGGTTACTCACCATCTTATGAAAACACATTAAACTTTACAATTTGGTATAATCTCCCTGTTTATGTGAACTGAGTGAAAGGAGAATATTGAATTTAATTGAAAATACACTCTAATTGTAGTTGACTTTACAAACGATACATTGTCGATTCCTCAAATAACATGTAACCTCATGTAAAACAATGGCAATAATGACTATTGCGCAATATCTTGATTGAAATGTTTTACTTAGTGCACCAGTATTTCACAAACATTTATGTAACTTAGTCATACTAGTTTTCAGTTGAATAAATAAATATAGATTCAATGGCAGGACTTGTATTTGAAAATTGAAATGAAATGTAGCCCACTGAATTTACTGAATAAACTACATTTATTTATTTTGTAAATATATTTTTACCGCCAATCTTCTTTAACCATAGCCAGCACATACAGTTTTCAAACGTTGCAAAATGTTAACTTATAATTACGAAATATGCACCTATAATTAATTTATAATTAAGAAAAATGACATGTAACTAACTTATAAGTAAGAAATAATCACTTATAAGTAAGAAATATTCACTTATAATGATGAAATATTCAATTATAATGAAGAAATACTAATTTATTATCTTAATACTTGCATGCGTGAAAAGGAGAACATATTTATATTATTCATAAATTGTTGTCTATACATTTTAGTTTAATGCTGAATAAAGTATGGTATGTTAAATCAAGCAATTATATAACGATATAAGTACTTGGTTAAATGTTTGATACAGTTAGCTACGAAATAATCACTTGTAATTAATTGACAATTTAAAAGTATTCACTTATAATTGGGAACATTACTTGTATAATGTTTCTGAAATTTGACTGTTAATGTAAAATTGCTTTGTCTAATAAATTTTCAAATATCTGTTGCTACTGGTGTTAGTAATCATTGGTTACTCACTATTTTATGTATATTCGATTACTACATATCTTCAAAATATATGTACAAATTTAGAGTATCTTAGTTTACTGTTCTAGTTTACGAATGATTGCAACGTGTTTTGCAGCAAATATCTAATACTGGTCTTCTGACATTGTGATGTGGTGAAAACAGATACAATGACATTCTAGTTGTATTGTAGTACTACTATCAGACCATTCACACACTATAGATCATGACTGGATAATTACTTTTATTCAAGGATGTGGATTTTTTATTCGTGGGAAAATAGTTCTAGATATCACATCTTAACAATTTCAGTTTTGTTTTATTAAGTTATGAGAATGATTTCAACGTTCATGAGCTAAAAACTTATATGTGCTGCATGCATAGTTTTGCACAAAATAGATACTATTGCTACGCTAGATATTATATTTTAGTTAAAGTGTTTATATTTGAACTCTTAGAAAACATAGTTTATACTTTGATAAACAAATAAAGTTAAATTATATGCTAAGATTGAAAGAAATATAAAATAATATGTTCAGACCAAGCATTTTACGTTCATAATGTACAAAGCGTTTTATTTAGTGAAACAAAACCGTCTCTTGTAATTCTGTAAAGAAATATGTTTACTTTTTTATTAATTCTATTATAAATAAAATGATATATATATATATATATATATATATATATATATATATATATATATATATATATATATATGTAAACTACTGGCATGAGATGTAAATAAACTATTAAATATACGTTGACTTACCTGTTAAATTATTCACTGCAGTATTAAAATCAGGTGTATGCATATCCTACAATTTATTGCACGTTTTATACATATGCGTTTACTGCACTTTGTGCATAATGTTAAACATTTTTATTCCATCTGATATTTTTTCTCTATCGTGTATTATTTTATTTGCAAAAATTATCGTAGTATATACAATGTCTCTTGAACTGTCTAGACGTCCGAACGCGTTTATTGATATTGGCTTTTAAATGTTGCTATGGCCACTGTACAAAATCCCCCGTGTGTGCGCACGGAACGCTGTACGCCTATTAATGATACAGATTTTATTTTACTTTGACTCAGTGTTGTAAATGTTGTATTGTGGGCAAGTGGCCTATATGATATATGGATACACTATTGATATTAGTTGATTTGTTGTGATTTCTGATTCATTGAAAGTGTTGCTCGAGAATTAGATAATGCCGTGGATGGGTGGCATGTGAGGTGTCGCATTTTGCATTATCTCTTATAAACATATTGAAAAAAACCTATTCTGCTGTTTGCACGTTTTGATTGAGTAATGTGTTTCTTTTATATAATGATATTATCTACAATGTACACTCGTCAGTATTGCTAAATACAGTCAGTATTGTCTTCAGCAGCCATTCAAGAAAAATAGCAAAAGTGACCCTTTAAGACAATTGATTGAAACTAAAATGATAAAAAATGAGGAAATTTAAGACAAGTGGTTACTTAATAGAGGTTTGACTGTACATATTTCTGCATCATGTTCGTCTTGAAATCGTATAGCATTGGCAATTTCAATAGATTAACTCGGGTTGTTAAGCTTTCTTCAGCCGTTGTCACCTCATTATCGCTATGTGTTTTGTATCACAATTATGTGCACGTTAGAGCAAGCAAACTCCTCACATTATAATTATCATTTGACATATCGATAAAACGAACACTACAGAGGGATTCAATAAAAGCTGCGAGTGCCAGAGACCAAATATTGCAGCACACACACACCGAGTACTCGTATTCGATTGGGTCATTTAAATAACGTGTAAAGCGCCTCTGTGGCCGAGTGGTCTAAGGCGCCGTCTCAAGATCACTTACCTCTCACCTGTAATGTCGTAGGTTCGAGACCCATTCGCTCCAAAAACTTTATGTTAATAAGTTTGCTAGTTATTTTTACTATAGGACGATAGTTCTGCTCAGATCTAGTCTGAAGTCTTTCCCCACCGTCAATAACTGGATATGCCATATATAACCTGAAATGTGTTGAAAATGGCGTCAAATCCTATTACAAAAAGAGCAAAAGATCGTGTATGAAATATGAAAATGCTATCTTGTTTAAAAATCAGTCAAACCTGTCTTAAGCAGCACTTATGGGAAATGAAAGGCAGGTCGCTGCTAATACTGGTTGATTAAAATTATGATTATAATAATGGAACATAAAAATGTGGCTATTTATGACAAGAGTTTGCTTAATAGAGCTGACCACTTACACAGGTTTGACTGTATTCGGCTAAATTATATAGTATGTGTTCATTCAAGATCTAATTTGTACTAATCTAAAAACTTAAATAAATCGATTCCCAGATGTAAAGTATTTTTTAACATTTCTGAAAGAATGATTAAAAATGAAAGTGGCTTCTGATAGAAGTAATGCTGCAACAATACCAAACGGCAATTTCGTGATGATCATTCGTAATTTTCCTATCAATCCTGTTTCAAAGTTTAAAACAAGAAATCGAGACATAATAGTTATGTTACTACTGTGACGTGTACGCCAGGGACAAAAAGGAGTGCTAAACAACGAAACTGTAGGTCATGAAACTACACTCTTATTTGCAAAGACGGTTAAAATTGGCCGGTTAGCTTAAATGTACAGATTACCAATTCTCAGTGTGATTCATCACCTTTGAAGATTTGGTAGCACTTCATCTGTAATTGCTTCAATGTGTGGCTTCAAAGCATCAGGTTTTTAGTTTTCTTATTCAAGTATTGACTACAAAGACAACACCGAAATAGAAAACATCCCACATAATGGTATTGCGTAACGAACACAGGATTTAACCAGTTTTCTGTAGTGTAAAGATAATTTATAATTCTAAACCTGTGTGGGTATAGTCAATCACCTACTCCATATGTTACCATGTGACCGTACAATAAATAGAAGTTTATTGGATTCAATAACTTTTATATTGGACAGCGGCATCTTAAAAAAAAGAAAATGAATTCAGTAGTAATTTCAACGATAAAAGCAAACAACCGACAAGATGTTCCGCATGACGACGACGCTGAGAAAATCCGAATATCTGTCACTGCAATTTACTTCGTCTGCCGCTTTGAACTCACGGTTCATTTACTTGATTTTTCGTGAAATATTCCATAGCTTCTCATGAACAAACTCAATAAAACCGAGTCCAGACCTTTTGAAAAAAAATTATATTAGATAGTGGCGATTGTTTGGTATTTATTTTCTAAATGTACATCGACATACACATACTAACCACAATGCATAAAAATGTCGTTATCAGTTATCTATAAGGTGTACGTTGTTGTATATTTCTACTAGTTTAAAAATTATAATGATATGGAGAAATATAAATCGGACATGTTGTTTTCATCAAACGTGTTCATGTCTGATTCAATACAACAACCACAGTAAGTAAGTTGATCTGTACAATAAGCAAAATATAAATAATAAATAAGTGAAAACAAAATCACCCCAAACTTATTCAATAAGCAAAAACAAAAGAAAAAAAATTACAGCAACTGTCAGAAAAAAACAAAACCAGCAAAACACAGAAACACCCCAACTAATTAACAACAATAAAAGCTACAGATACATTATAAGTCGGTTTGTTTTTGCGGATACTTACGTGTATTCATCATGCATTCATGGTTATCCTGAACCATTTAGCAGCAGGATACGGCACCACCTGAACCTGAGATAAAAGTCTGACATATTTATCAGACACTCTATCAGAATGTTTTATATCAAACTCTTCTATATATAAGTTAACAACACATAGTATGTCATAGGTTGCGTCCCTTTGTTACTCACGAACCGCCGTATTAACGTTGAATCTGTTTATACATTACGTGTATAACGTGATGTTAATGTTGGTTGGTGTGTGCTTAAAAAGCATCTTATGCTATGTATGAACTTTTACTGTTATATTTTAGAATTATCCAGGATGTCATTAACATCTGTTTTAATGAATATGCAATTTAAAAGTATCCATTTTTATTCAGATGTTATAGATTTTAAATAGTAAAACACATATCGATATACATGACATATAACGTAGTTGTTTCTAACTTGTACAAGTGTGTTTAACGATACCCCAGTTTCAGTTCTTTTTTATATATTTAAATACAATGCGAGTTTAACATATTTAGTATATTAAAGCTACGCTGAATATGGAAAAACTGAAAAATAATACAATAATATTACTGAAATAGTTAAATACTAGACTTTGTCTCATATTTCATAGTTCTTGCTTCGCCCATTTCCTTGTTAGTGTTTGTGTTTTGTTTTGAACTTACTTTTTAGGCGTGTGACAGATTTTTGGCAACTACTAGTTTAGATTGTATAAAAATGTGTACTTTGGTGAAAATTTAATGTGAGATATTGTTCGTATTTATTAATAAGTTTCAACTTTTAAATGTCTTACACAAATTATTGAAAAAGCTAACCCGAAGCTTTCGTCCTTGTAATGTGGATTTCATCAACATACTGATTAAACCCCTGTAGGAAGACTACCTAATCAGTCGGCTGATAAAGTTCTTAGTACATAGATGAAAGACACAGGTCAGCTTTTACATTATTTGTGTTAGGCATTACAAAGTTTAAAATTTATCTATAAATATAATAATGTATTGTTGTAACGTATGTTACATTCAGTGGTAAATATTGAATGACATAATCTGATTAATTTACACATTTTATAGAAACATTAATGTTAAGTGACACTTCCCATAAAAAGCATGTTTGAGACGCAGAGATATTTTTATTTGCTTTGTCTTGTATTATGAAATGACGACGAGGGAAAAAAGTGAGGTTATTTGCACCCGTAAATCACACGTAGATCACCTGTAAATCACGCGTAAATCACGCATAAATCACGCGCATACCACCTGTATATAACGCATAAACCACCTGTAAATCACACGTTAATAACACGTAAACCACGCGTTAACCACCTACAAATCACACGTAAATCACGTGTAAAGCACACGTAAAAAACCCTGTATATCACGCGTAAACCACCTGTTAATCACACGATAACCACCTGTGAATCACACGTGAACCACCTGTAAATCACGCGTAATCCACTTATAAATCACACGTAAACCATCTGTAAACCACACGTAAACCACACGTAAATCACCTGTAAATCATGTGTAAATCGAACGTAAACCATCAATAAAGCATACGTAAAACAGGTTCACGATCCTCAATGATGTCTCTTGCTAATCTCTCTTCAAAGGCAGTTACCCCTGTTGTCACTTATTATATGGGCAAGCTTTGATTTTATTATAATTATTCCTTTAATAGTGTTCATTATGCTTTGGGGACTGTGTCCTTTGAAAGCTATTTCTTCTGTTTGTCAATTATTTTCTCATATGTCATTTTTACATATTTATCCCAATTTGTGTTTGCAGTAACCGCTTAAACAATGATCCGTCTTCTTGAAAGATTATTCCAATTAAACCATCAAATAAAAGTATCAGATCCTTAAATATCGAATTAAATTTATAGCTTTTGAATTAGATTGGTTAGTATTTCATCGCGTCATTACTTAAACTAACATTAACTTAAATACGAGGGATGTTCCATAAACAATGATGATATTACAATACTCTTGTTGCGTCTGCTTTTTACATATATTTAGAAAGAACACAGTTTAGTTATAAAACAAATAACAATTACAATGTTAAAAAAATTATACTTATTCATGTATAATATTACGTAAGTTTCTCTTTTATTCTAAACATGTTATAGTATACTTTGTTGTATGTTAATACCATCTCCTAAAACTCGCTTAGAGAGGAAATGGTATTTAATCCCATTTTCGAATCATGACATGTAATGTACTGCATATCCAGTTTTGTTGGTGGAGAAATACCTCGTAATGAATCTGTAAAACTTTCTCGCAAACAATTTAAATTGGATCGAGCTCACAACCTCAGCGGAGAAGTAAGTTACCATGAAACGGTAATAATACCAGTACATTGTATGTGTCGTTACGGTATATGTATACGTCCTATACGCCATTGTGAAACAACGTTATCTTAATTTTCAGATGGAATCTACAGCATTATGGATGTTTGTATAATCGATTTCAATTAAGTTGATAACTGGGCACGTTCCGAATCATTGCACGGTATTGATAAAGCGAGTAACTACTGTTTCTCATGCAACCAATTCATAATTGAGTACCTTTATTATTTGTCTTAACTGTATCAAATAAATGAAGCAGAGAAAATGTTTACAACCGTTCTCAAGTAAACAAAAAACGGACAGAAATAATCAGATTGATGCATTTCATAAAGTATAAAATAAAATATAAATCTATATTAATATATAACCTGTGTTGGATGATTCTAACTATTTTTACAAATTTAAGGAGATAATAAACATCTAGAAATCTCGCTGTTTGTAAAATAATGTTTATTGTTATACTAAATGTATATTTCTACTTTAATGAAAACATAAACAACAAAATAGGAAAGTTCCTCACACTTTTACATGCTTTTCTACACGGTTTTATGATTAATAATCAAAACAAACTAACTCCTGTTTCTCTGCAATATCCGGCTCTCATCCCAACAACCTAACTGCCGCTATTTAACCAAAATCCAACATCCCCATCCCAAATAATCCAATCTAAAAACCCTTGTAAAAAGCCAACGTAAGAACCAAATTCAAGTAATAATCATCACTTGCCCAACTGCTTTACATAGCTCTAACTTCTTGGGCGTAAGGATATTGCTACCGTCATGTAAGGGAGGTAATTCTTAAGTGAGACCTTAAGTTTATGTACCCTGAACTGGGAGCATTTCACCTATGTAATCTCAATAAGCTCCGAACATGTGAACATGCTTCAGTATACCTGGACTGAGAGCATTTCACCTGTGTAACCTCAATAAGCTCCGAACATGTGAACATGCTTCAGTATACCTGGACTGGGAGCATTTCACCTGTGTAACCTCAATAAGCTCCGAACATGTGAACATGCTTCAGTATACCTGGACTGGGAGCATTTCACCTTATGTGACCCAAACTGCCCCTGCGACCCAACAAACTCCGAGCATGCGAACATGCTTCAGTGTATGTATCTGCACAAAGGAGCCTCGCAGAGTTATGCAATTCTCCTGATTCGATGCTTCATTTCCAACCAATATTGACCCCTATATTCAAAGTTCGCTGTAATTTATGACTTTGTCCTTAGATTGGACTACATACCTGTAGCTTAATAATTGATCTATGTAATTTTGTAACACTATAAATAAAATGACATCATTTCCGATAAGCGTATTTGATTGATAGTGTCTTTGGTATATAAAGAAATCATGAAATAACACAAAATACTAGTATATACAAACTATATATTATGTTTCAATAAACGTCCATTGTCAACTGTATAAAACTATCGGCGTCCACTGTCTTCTTATTAGTTTAAACAATGTTTTGTTTACATAAGTACATATATTTAGCATACATTTAACAATAAAGCATAAAGTCATACGTTTAACAAAGTATGTGGAAAGGATACAGAAAAAAAGCTTTAGAAGCTTGTGTAAATCTGCTTCCATAACAGTTTTTTTTACATTTCATATAGACTTCATATTAATCCGTAATAATTCCAATTTAGCCAAATGTGCAATAATTGATAAATGAAATTATGCTTTAATCAGAATATTTCAAATACAAAAAAAGTGTTTGGTTGAAGAGAACAAAAGAAAGACACTTCTGATTTCATCTTCTTTTATCGGTTCATTCCGATACAGGGGATAGGTGTTTTGAAAGTTTATATTTATAAATTCAATTCATTTAGTATGTATTGTTTCTTACTTTCTAAGATCAAATAGAGACATGTCGTATAATTATGTAAGTAAACGTAGCATCGAATATGATAAGTCATTATCTATTTAATTGTGTACGGTACTCAAAACTTCATCTTATTCACACGTTATATTCAATCAAACTTGACTATTTTCTATTTCCAAAACTGAAATACCACTCAAAGGAACTTAAGTCAGCATATGTCCAGAATTAAAAACCAGACAAACTGCCTGAACGGTCGGAATGAAGGCTCACTCGTTCATCAAGTCTTTCTTTAATTTCTTGTCAGACTATATAATACGGATTCATCAATGAGCTCATGCAGATCTAAAGACAGATAAAAACAATGTTATAATGATGAAAATATGGATGTTTTGTATTTTTCGATTTGGTGATGACATAACTGTATACAGTTTTTATTCTTTATTTTGTTGTATGTCTTTTTTATATCATAAACCAGCACATTAACCTATCAAACACATGATCATATTTGTTATGTTAGTTACAACACAAATCTTCCATATAATGTAACTAGGAGCATAAAATTATATAAAACAAAACATTTGAAAGACAGTTACAATTTAACACACATACTAAGACTAAGTACCAATATTTGAACAAGAGGATTACAAGGACACTAGATTGATCACATGTGGACCATATAAAGCATTTTTTGAAAAATCTTGTACATGTATTATATATTGGCCTGTTAAACCATCATCATAGATGTTAAGATATTAGGTAACTATAATGAGATATTGATAAAAAAATCAATTAAAATCACTGGCGTGTACATAAGATCAAATAGTGAAATATTTGACCATTCAATGGGCCATAACACAATAATGAATTATTCGATTTGATCATAATTCAGAGGATACATTATATAATTTAATTTAATTTCTTACAATCCAAGGGTCATAAATCTGATATTTATTACCTGATTTAGCAAGTTCAAGAAATTGACCAAGATATTATAGCTATATAACTATTTTGTACATTTAACAAGGATTCAATAAACAAGAAACTACCATGATCAAGTGACAAATGCCCCCGGTTTTTGAAGGATCAATTTTACAAATTTCACAAGTATAGAAAAATGAACTTGATGTACTAACTGGCTATCAAACTTGTACGAGATATTTTGCCAGTTAACAGTTTAGTGAATATTGAATGATTAATATTTTTTGAGAGAAAGAATATCTTCAGATCTATGCAAGAGATATGTTTGGGTATTGGTTATTTCTAGTTTATTCGACCTAGACATTTTGCCAATAAATATAATAACTATTAGGACGTGTCTGTATGTATTGATTTAAGCATTTATTAAAGTGTTAAGAATGGTTTGCGTGTATGGATACGTAGTATATTAAGGTATTTTAATAAAACTGTGTGTACATGAATGAATAATGAAGAATGTTTTGAAAATTACTCGAGATGATTAATTTTAATTTATTTCATTCTGCCAATATATTTTGTGATCAAGTCTGGTGAAGATGGTATTAAAAATATTTGAGTTAGAGACGGGACACCACCACCTTTCCAAACCTCAAACAATCTAAAGATCTCATTTCTTACAAGAGTTACTCGATTTAGACAGTCTGAACATTTGGTAAAGATCGTATATAAATTACTCGAGTTGACCAATTTCGAAAATCTCAAACAATCCTAAGGCCGTAACTCCTACATTCGCTACTGGGGTTATTGGACTGTCTGACGGTCTGCACAGTCCGTAAAGGTTGGATTTAAATTTCTCGAGAGATGGTAAATTTCAGATCATCGAAGACATTCTGCTTATCCGGAAAATAGTAAAATGGGATGGAAATTATTTCGAATTGAGAATGAGACATCGCCAATTTTGCAAATCTCAAACAACCTTAGGGCAGTACGTTACTTGTGTGATTGGACAAATTAATCAAAATCGACATAGAAATTCTGCACGTTTTCTGAAAGTTAGATAAGATTTAGATTTAGTTAATAAAAAATTAAATTACTCGAGTTAGAGATGGGACATCGTTACTTTTACAAATCTCAAACTATCATTGGGTCGTAAGTTTCTTGGGAGGGGAGGGGGGATTGGACTGGTTATCGAAATCAACATAATTTTTATACATTTTCCACGTCTGCTTAAAGCTGGATTTAAATTTCTTGAGTTAGAGATAGGACATCGTCAATTTTTACAAATCTCAAACTACATGTATAAGCGCGTCGTAAGATTCTGGGGGATGATTGGACTGGTTATCGAAATCGACATATACATTCTGCACGATTGCTTAAAGTTAGATTTGAATCACTCGAGTTAGAGATGGGACATCGTCATCTATTACAAATCTTAAACTATCATTGAGCCAAAAGATTCTGGGGTGATTGAACTGGTTTTCGAAATCGACATAATTATACGTTCTGCACGTTTGCTTAAAGTTGGATTTAAATTACTCGAGTTAGAGATGCGACATTGTCATTTTTTATAAATCTCAAACTATCATAGGACTGGGGTGATGGACTGGTAATTTCCCTGGGTATATTTCCATCCTATTTAAAATTAAAAACAGGAAAGAAAGAATCAGTTAACCAATTATTTCTCCTTTTAAAGTAATAACAAAGTGGGAAATAATGAGATGGCAAATTTGATCTGTCCTAGAAATCATTTAATCATGTCAACGCATTCATTGCTATTGATAAACTGCCTGCCTGATAAACATAGGTTTATCACTTTATTGCAAGTTTATCAGGCACATGACGTCATTATGTATACTTCATGACGTCGTTATGTATACTTCATGACGTCTTTATGTGTACTTATACATTTTGACCTGGACGGAACTTATTTTAACCTTACTTGAAATGAATAAAAACCGAACTTGAAATACTGACATGATAAATAGAATACCATGTAAGTGTCTAATATAATCAAATTCACCAGGTTCGGCACGAAAAAAAACAAGGACTCGGCGCAGCTTCACCTGATAAAGTTGATAATATCAGACACTAACATGGTATTCTCTATAAGTGGGGGTGTAGAATCATCTTACATATTGTTTAATAGTCTCGCATGTCTAAATCTCGCCCTTAATTTCACCAGAACGCTACTAAACTTCAACAAGTGTAGATCAACAAAATTAATATATAGTTACACCTATTTATTGATAAGAAGTAATCATTTAATTATTTCATAATAATTTATTAAGTGAAAAACGCGGTTCTGGTAAGTCATTTGTTATTCGTATTATTAGTAGTAGTACTGCGAAATATGTTTAATTTGTATTAACGAGACACGTGAACTTGTGTATTTTAGTATAATTGTCTTTTTATTTTTCTAAATGTATGTTTTATGTGTTTACAGGCTATAATTATTATACTATAATAAATACCATCCAATAAAACCAAATCCCCTATACAGACTTGGTGTTGAACTATATACCCGGTTACACATGTAACATTTAATATTCAAATAAACATTCCTTTTGTAGATTTCACGTGCAAGCAGCTGATCTATGTTAACATAGTGGATGCGTATCTTAATCAATATGTATTCAGTTATCTCATCCTTAAATCTAAATTAAAGTGTATGCAGTATATGGACAAATATGTCCGGGCCATACTGACATGTTGCAAAACAACTTAATATATAAATCACATTTATCTAGTATAGGTAAAAGTAGAAATGACTGGATTCAATAGTCGACAGTTACTCAAATATAAACAATTTTACCATTGAACCTGTTATGGTGCAAAGGTATTTTTTAATATAATTGTTTAAAATTTAGTGTCTGACGCGTTAATAAAACAATGCTGTTTGCGTGTTTATATGCCAATGTTTAGTAATTGTTTACACTAAACACATTTTGCAATTATAATAGTTTATATTTGTGTTTGTTTTTATGTGTGGAGGGGCTAGTAGAAGTAAAGTATCTTATGATCATAAACATCTTTGATCAGTTTCGTTTGGATTGAATGGGAACTGTTTTTGTGTAAATAGATCCGAAAGTAGCATTTCTTTTCAGTTATCCCAGAACAATAACAAATTTCAATCTGATACGGTTATATAAACAATTCATCTAAACTTTCATGCATATAAACAAACTAGTTAAGTGGAAACTAAAACTGCTACAAAGTTAAAAAGGCATTTTTTTTTTCAATCAATGGCACAATATCTGTCCAATTTGATATAGCCGGTATAACACGTTATCTAAGTTTTTGTGGCCTTTAACATTCTGAAAATATGGAAGAACGATCTGTTAACAACTAAATGGGTCACAGTGTTTAAAAGGTAAATGTCAGCATAAATGTGCGACAGTTTTAACAATCAGTCGATTTCAATCAATCAAGGGTCACCATCCTGTCCATCATAATCAGATACAGAAGTCGTCCGAGTTTAATAAAACAAACGTTTTTACCAAGTATGGTCAGGATCAGACAAAAGTTGAATGTAGCGAAGGGATTACACAAAGAAATATGAACCGGAGACGGATAAAGTACATGCCATAAGCCCTTTTGGCCTTTTGCCAGTAGAACTAAAATGCAATGATCTCTCCTGGCGTTATATATATAATTTTATAAATTTTAGATATAATGCCTCTAAACTGCAAACGAATTTTCCTTTAAATCGTGCATTTTAATGGTGCTTCTTCAACTAACTCCAAAAAAGTCGTATCTTACTGAAGCCTGGCATGCACCTACACCAGAAATACATTGACAATTATTATTGCTTATATCAGCCTGGGTATTTACAACTGTTTATTTTTAAGCCATGTTCATGGAATTTATAAAGATTATCTGTGTTATCTATCCAGTCCATACACGATTCGTTCAGTTTTTGATTGTGTCTGCTTTACATAACTATACAAAATTGGAATAAACAGATTGATATAAAACTCTTGTTAATAAGTGTAAAATTAGGAATAATCGGACATTGGATAAGTACGGAATCTGATAGTCTCACATGGTAATCTTAACGTCTAGGGCCCAGTTGTTCAAAGCTTGGTTATACTTAATGATTTTATGGCAGTTTAAATGCATTTTTAGAAACATAATGGCATATTTTCATGATATTTAATAAAATAATAACCTAAAAAGTTGAACAATCTAAAAATATTGTGATTTGAAAATTTAACTTAATCCAGGGTTAATCTAACAAGCTTTGGCCAGATTCCACGACTGGAAACTGTTTCATTTTTACAGCAACATGCACCGGCCATCTTAATGCATGACGATGCAAGACCACGTGTAGCACGATTGATCCGGCGTAACATAAACGTGAATAAGATGTGTGCAATGCCATGACCTGCCCTCTCACCAGATAAACCATAACTGGGACTAATTGAGTCGGAGAGTTAAGTCAAGGCAAGATACCACTAATTTGAATGATATTTCCGTCGCTCTTATTCAGGAATGGAACAACATACCCAACGCTGTTCTACAACGGTACGTAAGGTCAATGCGTCGACGTATAATTGCTTGTATCAAAGGAAGGGGTGGTCACACATTTAATGATGCAGAACAAACAGGATTTCTTTGGAAAAGAATCGCTTAAAATTCAAGTTCTTTACTGGCTAAAATGTAGCCGTTGATTTGCAACTTTTCATTTCGATCCCTGTGTTGTTTGGGCAGCAAATGCATGAAATCAGCATTGTCAATTCGCAAAACAAATGCGTCCTCGCAAAAGCCAATAAAATACTTTAAATGATGGTGATACGAAACTTGATATAATTTATTTTTTCAAACATGGATTTTTTTTTCAAAAAACCACTGTGCACACTTTCTTTTGAAACTGAGAATATGTATACGGAGATAAGTATTTATGAACAACCTGACATACATGTACAGACCAGACTATGGAGAGAAACTGAGTATATGTATACGGAGATAAGTATTTATGAACAACCTGACATACATGTACAGACCAGACTATGGAGAGAAACTGAGTATATGTATACGGGGATAAGTATTTATGAACAACCTGACATACATGTACAGACCAGACTATGGAGAGAAACTGAGAATATGTATACGGGGATAAGTTTTTTGAACAACCTGACATACATGTACAGACCAGACTATGGAGAAAAACTGAGAATATGTATACGGGGATAAGTTTTTTGAACAACCTGACATACATGTACAGACCAGACTATGGCGAGCAACTGAGTATATGTATACGGAGATAAGGATTTATGAACAACCTGACATACATGTACAGACCAGACTATGGCGAGCAACTGAGAATATGTATACGGAGATAAGTATTTATGAACAACCTGACATACATGTACAGACCAGACTATGGAGAGCAACTGAGAATATGTATACGGGGATAAGTTTTTATGAACAACCTGACATACATGTACAGACCAGACTATGGAGAGCAACTGAGAATATGTATACGGGGATAAGTATTTATGAACAACCTGACATACATGTACAGACCAGACTATGGAGAGCAACTGAGAATATGTATACGGGGATAAGTTTTTATGAACAACCTGACATACATGTACAGATCAGACTATGGAGAGCAACTGAGAATATGTATACGGGGATAGGTATTTATGAACAACCTGACATACATGTACAGACCAGACTATGGAGAGCAACTGAGTATATGTATACGGGAATAAGTATTTATGAACAACCAGACATACATGTACAGACCAGACTATGGAGAGCAACTGAGAATATGTATACGGGGATAAGTATTTATGAACAACCTGACATACATGTACAGACCAGACAATGGCGAGCAACTGAGAATATGTATACGGGAATAAGTTTTTATGAACAACCTGACATACATGTACAGACCAGACTATGGAGAGAAACTGAGAATATGTATACGGGGATAAGTTTTTTGAACAACCTGACATACATGTACAGACCAGACTATGGAGAGAAACTGAGAATATGTATACGGGGATAAGTTTTTTGAACAACCTGACATACATGTACATACCAGACTATTGCGAGCAACTGAGTATATGTATACGGAGATAAGTATTTATGAACAACCTGACATACATGTACAGACCAGACTATGGCGAGCAACTGAGAATATGTATACGGGGATAAGTTTTTTATGAACAACCTGACATACATGTACAGACCAGACTATGGAGAGCAACTGAGAATATGTATACGGGGATAAGTATTTATGAACAACCTGACATACATGTACAGACCAGACTATGGCGAGCAACTGAGAATATGTATACGGGAATAAGTTTTTATGAACAACCTGACATACATGTACAGACCAGACTATGGCGAGAAACTGAGAATATGTATACGGGGATAAGTTTTTTGAACAACCTGACATACATGTACAGACCAGACTATGGAGAGAAACTGAGAATATGTATACGGGGATAAGTTTTTTGAACAACCTGACACACATGTACATACCAGACTATTGAGAGCAACTGTGTATATGTATACGGGGATAAGTATTTATGAACAACCTGACATACATGTACAGACCAGACTATGGCGAGCAACTGAGAATATGTATACGGGGATAAGTTTTTATGAACAACCTGACATACATGTACAGACCAGACTATGGAGAGCAACTGAGAATATGTATACGGGGATAAGTATTTATGAACAACCTGACATACATGTACAGACCAGACTATGGAGAGCAACTGAGAATATGTATACGGGAATAAGTTTTTATGAACAACCTGACATACATGTACAGACCAGATTATGGAGAGAAACTGAGAATATGTATACGGGGATAAGTTTTTTGAACAACCTCACATACATGTACAGACCAGACTATGGAGAGCAACTGAGTATATGTATACGGAGATAAGTATTTATGAACAACCTGACATACATGTACAGACCAGACTATGGCGAGCAACTGAGAATATGTATACGGGGATAAGTTTTTATGAACAACCTGACATACATGTACAGACCAGACTATGGCGAGCAACTGAGAATATGTATACGGAGATAAGTATTTATGAACAACCTGACATACATGTACAGACCAGACTATGGCGAGCAACTGAGAATATGTATACGGGGATAAGTTTTTATGAACAACCTGACATACATGTACAGACCAGACTATGGCGAGCAACTGAGTATATGTATACGGGGATAAGTTTTTTTGAACAACCTGACATACATGTACAGACCAGACTATGGCGAGCAACTGAGTATATGTATACGGAGATAAGTATTTATGAACAACCTGACATACATGTACAGACCAGACTATGGCGAGCAACTGAGAATATGTATACGGGGATAAGTATTTATGAACAACCTGACATACATGTACAGACCAGACTATGGCGAGCAACTGAGTATATGTATACGGGGATAAGTATTTATGAACAACCTGACATACATGTACAGACCAGACTATGGAGAGAAACTGAGAATATATATACGGGGATAAGTATTTATGAACAACCTGACATACATGTACAGACCAGACTATGGAGAGAAAATGAGAATATGTATACGGGGATAAGTATTTATGAACAACCTGACATACATGTACAGACCAGACTATGGAGAGCAACTGAGAATATGTATACGGGAATAAGTTTTTATGAACAACCTGACATACATGTACAGACCAGATTATGGAGAGAAACTGAGAATATGTATACGGGGATAAGTTTTTTGAACAACCTCACATACATGTACAGACCAGACTATGGAGAGCAACTGAGTATATGTATACGGAGATAAGTATTTATGAACAACCTGACATACATGTACAGACCAGACTATGGCGAGCAACTGAGAATATGTATACGGGGATAAGTTTTTATGAACAACCTGACATACATGTACAGACCAGACTATGGCGAGCAACTGAGAATATGTATACGGAGATAAGTATTTATGAACAACCTGACATACATGTACAGACCAGACTATGGCGAGCAACTGAGAATATGTATACGGGGCTCAGTTTTTATGAACAACCTGACATACATGTACAGACCAGACTATGGCGAGCAACTGAGTATATGTATACGGGGATAAGTTTTTTTGAACAACCTGACATACATGTACAGACCAGACTATGGCGAGCAACTGAGTATATGTATACGGAGATAAGTATTTATGAACAACCTGACATACATGTACAGACCAGACTATGGCGAGCAACTGAGAATATGTATACGGGGATAAGTATTTATGAACAACCTGACATACATGTACAGACCAGACTATGGCGATCAACTGAGTATATGTATACGGGGATAAGTATTTATGAACAACCTGACATACATGTACAGACCAGACTATGGAGAGAAACTGAGAATATATATACGGGGATAAGTATTTATGAACAACCTGACATACATGTACAGACCAGACTATGGAGAGAAAATGAGAATATGTATACGGGGATAAGTATTTATGAACAACCTGACATACATGTACAGACCAGACTATGGAGAGAAACTGAGAATATGTATACGGAGATAAGTATTTATGAACAACCTGACATACATGTACAGACCAGACTATGGAGAGCAACTGAGAATATGTATACGGGGATAAGTATTTATGAACAACCTGACATACATGTACAGACCAGACTATGGAGAGCAACTGAGAATATGTATACGGAGATAAGTTTTTTTGAACAACCTGACATACATATACAGACCAGACTATTGCGAGCAACTGAGTATATGTATACGGAGATAAGTATTTATGAACAACCTGACATACATGTACAGACCAGACTATGGAGAGAAACTGAGAATATGTATACGGGGATTATATTTTATGAACAACCTGACATACATGTACAGACCAGACTATGGAGAGAAACTGAGAATATGTATACGGAGATAAGTATTTTTGAACAACCTGACATACATGTACAGACCAGACTATGGAGAGAAACTGAGAATATGTATACGGGGATAAGTTTTTTGAACAACCTGACATACATGTACAGACCAGACTATGGAGAGAAACTGAGAATATGTATACGGGGATAAGTTTTTTGAACAACCTGACATACATGTACAGACCAGACTATGGCGAGCAACTGAGTATATGTATACGGAGATAAGTATTTATAAACAACTTGACATACATGTACAGACCAGACTATGGAGAGAAACTGAGTATATGTATACGGGGATAAGTATTTATGAACAACCTGACATACATGTACAGACCAGACTATGGCGAGCAACTGAGAATACGTATACGGGGATAAGTATTTATGAACAACCAGACATACATGTACAGACCAGACTATGGAGAGCAACTGAGAATATGTATACGGGGATTAGTATTTATGAACAACCTGACATACATGTACAGACCAGACTATGGCGAGCAACTGAGAATATGTATACGGAGATAAGTATTTATGAACAACCTGACATACATGTACAGACCAGACTATTGTGAGCAACTGAGAATATGTATACGGGGATAAGTTTTTATGAACAACCAGACATACATGTACAGACCAGACTATGGAGAGAAACTGAGAATATGTATACGGGGATAAGTATTTATGAACAACCTGACATACATGTACAGACCAGACTATGGCTAGCAACTGAGTATATGTATACGGAGATAAGTATTTATGAACAACCAGACATATATGTACAGACCAGACTATGGAGAGAAACTGAGAATATGTATACGGAGATAAGTATTTATGAACAACCTGATATACATGTACAGACCAGACTATGGAGAGAAACTGAGAATATGTATACGGGGATAAGTTTTTTGAACAACCTGACATACATGTACAGACCAGACTATGGCGAGCAACTGAGTATATGTATACGGAGATAAGTATTTATGAACAACCTGACATACATGTACAGACCAGACAATGGCGAGCAACTGAGAATATGTATACGGAGATAAGTATTTATGAACAACCTGACATACATGTACAGACCAGACTATGGCGAGCAACTGAGTATATGTATACGGGGATAAGTATTTATGAACAACCTGACATACATGTACAGACCAGACTATGGAGAGCAACTGAGAATATTTATACGGGGATAAGTATTCATGAACAACCAAACATACATGTACAGACCAGACTATGGAGAGAAACTGAGAATATGTATACGGAGATAAGTATTTATGATAAACTAGACATACATGTACAGACCAGACTATGGAGAGAAACTGAGAATATGTATACGGAGATAAGTATTTATGAACAACCTGATATACATGTACAGACCAGACTATGGAGAGAAACTGAGAATATGTATACGGGGATAAGTTTTTTGAACAACCTGACATACATGTACAGACCAGACTATGGCGAGCAACTGAGTATATGTATACGGAGATAAGTATTTATGAACAACCTGACATACATGTACAGACCAGACTATGGCGAGCAACTGAGAATATGTATACGGAGATCAGTATTTATGAACAACCTGACATACATGTACAGACCAGACTATGGAGAGCAACTGAGAATATGTATACGGGGATAAGTTTTTATGAACAACCTGACATACATGTACAGACCAGACTATGGCGAGCAACTGAGTATATGTATACGGGGATAAGTATTTATGAACAACCTGACATACATGTACAGACCAGACTATGGAGAGCAACTGAGAATATTTATACGGGGATAAGTATTCATGAACAACCAAACATACATGTACAGACCAGACTATGGAGAGAAACTGAGAATATGTATACGGAGATAAGTATTTATGAAAAACTAGACATACATGTACAGACCAGACTATGGAGAGAAACTGAGAATATGTATACGGAGATAAGTATTTATGAACAACCTGATATACATGTACAGACCAGACTATGGAGAGAAACTGAGAATATGTATACGGGGATAAGTTTTTTGAACAACCTGACATACATGTACAGACCAGACTATGGCGAGCAACTGAGTATATGTATACGGAGATAAGTATTTATGAACAACCTGACATACATGTACAGACCAGACTATGGCGAGCAACTGAGAATATGTATACGGAGATCAGTATTTATGAACAACCTGACATACATGTACAGACCAGACTATGGAGAGCAACTGAGAATATGTATACGGGGATAAGTTTTTATGAACAACCTGACATACATGTACAGACCAGACTATGGCGAGCAACTGAGAATATGTATACGGGGATAAGTATTTATGAACAACCTGACATACATGTACAGACCAGACTATGGAGAGCAACTGAGAATATGTATACGGGGATAAGTTTTTATGAACAACCTGACATACATGTACAGACCAGACTATGGAGAGCAACTGAGAATATGTATACGGGGATAAGTATTTATGAACAACCTGACATACATGTACAGACCAGACTATGGAGAGCAACTGAGTATATGTATACGGGAATAAGTATTTATGAACAACCAGACATACATGTACAGACCAGACTATGGAGAGCAACTGAGAATATGTATACGGGGATAAGTATTTATGAACAACCTGACATACATGTACAGACCAGACTATGGCGAGCAACTGAGAATATGTATACGGGAATAAGTTTTTATGAACAACCTGACATACATGTACAGACCAGACTATGGAGAGAAACTGAGAATATGTATACGGGGATAAGTTTTTTGAACAACCTGACATACATGTACAGACCAGACTATGGAGAGAAACTGAGAATATGTATACGGGGATAAGTTTTTTGAACAACCTGACATACATGTACATACCAGACTATTGCGAGCAACTGAGTATATGTATACGGAGATAAGTATTTATGAACAACCTGACATACATGTACAGACCAGACTATGGCGAGCAACTGAGAATATGTACACGGGGATAAGTTTTTATGAACAACCTGACATACATGTACAGACCAGACTATGGAGAGCAACTGAGAATATGTATACGGGGATAAGTATTTATGAACAACCTGACATATATGTACAGACCAGATTATGGCGAGCAACTGAGAATATGTATACGGGAATAAGTTTTTATGAACAACCTGACATACATGTACAGACCAGACTATGGAGAGAAACTGAGAATATGTATACGGGGATAAGTTTTTTGAACAACCTGACATACATGTACAGACCAGACTATGGAGAGAAACTGAGTATATGTATACGGAAATAAGTATTTATGAACAACCTGACATACATGTACAGACCAGACTATGGCGAGCAACTGAGAATATGTATACGGGGATAAGTATTTATGAACAACCTGACATACATGTACAGACCAGACTATGGCGAGCAACTGAGTATATGTATACGGGGATAAGTATTTATGAACAACCTGACATACATGTACAGACCAGACTATGGAGAGAAACTGAGAATATGTATACGGGGATAAGTATTTATGAACAACCTGACATACATGTACAGACCAGACTATGGAGAGAAAATGAGAATATGTATACGGGGATAAGTATTTATGAACAACCTGACATACATGTACAGACCAGACTATGGAGAGAAACTGAGAATATGTATACGGAGATAAGTATTGATGAACAACCTGACATACATGTACAGACCAGACTATGGAGAGCAACTGAGAATATGTATACGGAGATAAGTTTTTTTGAACAACCTGACATACATATACAGACCAGACTATGGAGAGCAACTGAGTATATGTATACGGAGATAAGTATTTATGAACAACCTGACATACATGTACAGACCAGACTATGGAGAGAAACTGAGAATATGTATACGGGGATTATATTTTATGAACAACCTGACATACATGTACAGACCAGACTATGGAGAGAAACTGAGAATATGTATACGGAGATAAGTATTTTTGAACAACCTGACATACATGTACAGACCAGACTATGGAGAGCAACTGAGTATATGTATACGGAGATAAGTATTTATGAACAACCTGACATACATGTACAGACCAGACTAAGGCGAGCAACTGATTATATGTATACGGAGATAAGTATTTATGAACAACCTGACATACATGTACAGACCAGACTATGGCGAGCAACTGAGTATATGTATACGGAGATAAGTATTTATGAACAACCTGATATACATGTACAGACCAGACTATAGCGAGCAACTGAGAATATGTATACGGGGATAAGTATTTATGAACAACCTGACATACATGTACAGACCAGACTATGGAGAGAAACTGAGAATATGTATACGGGGATAAGTTTTTTTGAATAACCTGACATACATGTACAGACCAGACTATGGAGAGAAACTGAGAATATGTATACGGGGATAAGTTTTTTGAACAACCTGACATACATGTGCAGACCAGACTATGGCGAGCAACTGAGTATATGTATACGGAGATAAGTATTTATGAACAACCTGACATACATGTACAGACCAGACTATGGAGAGAAACTGAGAATATGTATACGGGGATAAGTTTTTTTGAACAACCTGACATATATGTAAAGACCAGACTATGGAGAGCAACTGAGAATATGTATACGGGGATAAGTATTTATGAACAACCTGACATACATGTACAGACCAGACTTTGGAGAGAAACATACATGTACAGACCAGACTATGAAGAGAAACTGAGTATATGTATACGGGGATAAGTATTTATGAACAACCTGACATACATGTACAGACCAGACTATAGAGACCAACTGATAATATGTATACGGGGATAAGTATTTATGAACAACCTGACATACATGTACAGATCAGACTATGGAGAGAAACTGAGTATATGTATACGGGGATAAGTATTTATGAACAACCTGACATACATGTACAGACCAGACTATGGAGAGAAACTGAGAATATGTATACGGGGATAAGTATTTATGAACAACATGACATACATGTACAGATCAGACTGTGGAGAGCAACTGAGAATATGTATACGGGGATAAGTATTTATGAACAACCTGACATACATGTACAGACCAGACTGTGGAGAGCAACTGAGATTATGTATACGGGGATAAGTATTTATGAACAACCTGACATACATGTACAGACCAGACTATGGAGAGAAACTGAGAATATGTATACGGGGATAAGTTTTTTTGAACAACCTGACATACATGTACAGACCAGACTATGGAGAGAAACTGAGTATATGTATACGGAGATAAGTATTTATGAACAACCTGACATACATGTACAGACCAGACTATGGAGAGAAACTGAGAATATGTATACGGGGATAAGTTTTTTTGAACAACCTGACATACATGTACAGACCAGACTATGGAGAGAAACTGAGAATATGTATACGGGGATAAGTTTTTTTGAACAACCTGACATACATGTGCAGACCAGACTATGGCTAGCAACTGAGAATATGTATACGGGGATAAGTATTTATGAACAACCTGACATACATGTGCAGACCAGACTATGGAGAGTAACTGAGAATATGTATACGGGGATAAGTGTTTATGAACAACCTGACATACATGTGCAGACCAGACTATGGAGAGCAACTGAGAATATGTATACGGGGATAAGTATTTATGAACAACCTGACATACATGTGCAGACCAGACTATGGAGAGCAACTGAGAATATGTATACGGGGATAAGTATTTATGAACAACCTGACATACATGTGCAGACCAGACTATGGAGAGCAACTGAGAATATGTATACGGGGATAAGTTTTTATGAACAACCTGACATACATGTACAGACCAGACTATGGAGAGCAACTGAGAATATGTATACGGGGATAAGTATTTATGAACAACCTGACATACATGTACAGACCAGACTATGGAGAGAAACTGAGAATATGTATACGGAGATAAGTATTTATGAACAACCTGACATACATGTACAGACCAGACTATGGAGAGCAACTGAGAATATGTATACGGGAATAAGTATTTATGAACAACCTGACATACATGTGCAGACCAGACTATGGCGAGCAACTGAGAATATGTATACGGGGATAAGTTTTTTTGAACAACCTGACATACATGTACAGACCAGACTATTGCGAGCAACTGAGTATATGTATACGGGGATAAGTTTTTATGAACAACCTGACATACATGTACAGACCAGACTATGGAGAGAAACTGAGAATATGTATACGGAGATGAGTATTTATGAACAACCTGACATACATGTACAGACCAGACTATGGCGAGCAACTGAGAATATGTATACGGGGATAAGTATTTATGAACAACCTGACATACATGTACAGACCAGACTATGGAGAGCAACTGAGAATATGTATACGGGGATAAGTATTTATGAACAACCTGACATACATGTACAGACCAGACTATGGAGAGCAACTGAGAATATGTATACGGAGATAAGTATTTATGAACAACCTGACATACATATACAGACCAGACTATGGAGAGAAACTTAGAATATGTATACGGAGATAAGTATTTATGAACAACCTGACATACATATACAGACCAGACTATGGAGAGCAACTGAGAATATGTATACGGGGATAAGTTTTTATGAACAACCTGACATACATGTACAGACCAGACTATGGCGAGCAACTGAGAATATGTATACGGGGATAAGTATTTATGAACAACCTGACATACATGTACAGACCAGACTATTGCGAGCAACTGAGAATATGTATACGGAGATAAGTATTTATGAACAACCTGACATACATAAACAGACCAGACTATGGAGAGCAACTGAGAATATGTATACGGAGATAAGTATTTATGAACAACCTGACATACATGTACAGACCAGACTATGGCGAGCAACTGAGTATATGTATACGGGGATAAGTATTTATGAACAACCTGACATACACGTACAGACCAGACTATGGCGAGAGCAAATTCCTGCAAAACCATAAGATTGTAGTGTAAATTTTGTCTTTTGTATTAATGACATTTATAACTATAGTTGATATATTGCTTGCTTATAAATATCCATTTTATCCTTATAATGCCATCTCGTGGGGAGTTAACCCCACCTGACCACAGACTGTGAGAACTGATATACAACATTGCGTCTCATTGTCTCTCATCGCTGCTTTAAGTGAGAAAGTTATCTGTTACTTGTGAAGATGGGTGTGCTTGAGTATTGGTTCCCAGGAAAAAGTGGTTTAACTGATCATATGTTAGCCCTAGATGGCATTAAAATGACGCTAAATATTCAAATAAACAAATCTATAATGACATTATAAAACTCTTGTGAAGATGGGTGTGCTTGAGTATTGGTTAACCTCCCAGGATCCCAGGAAAGAGTGGTTTAACTTATTGTATGTTAGCCCTAGATGGCATTAAAATGACGCTAAATATCCAAATAAACAAATCTATAATGATGTTATAAAACTCTTGTGAAGATGGGTGTGCTTTAGTATTGGTTAACCTCCCAGGATCCCAGGAAAGAGTGGTTTAACTGATCGTATGTTAGCCCTAGATGGCATTAAAATGACGCTAAATATCCAAATAAACAAATCTATAATGATGTTATAAAACTCTTGTGAAGATGGGTGTGCTTTATTGGTTAACCTCCCAGGATCCCAGGAAAGAGTGGTTTAACTGATCGTATGTTCGCCCTAGATGGCATTAAAATGACGCTAAATATCCAAATAAACAAATCTATAATTATGTTATAAAACTCTTGTGAAGATGGGTGTGCTTTAGTATTGGTTAACCTCCCAGGATCCCAGGAAAGAGTGGTTTAACTGATCGTATGTTAGCCCTAGATGGCATTAAAATGACGCTAAATATCCAAATACACCAGCCGGGCCCGATTAGATCAGTCGGTTACGCGTCTGACTATCAAACCAGGGGTCGTGAGTTCGAATCCCCCGCCCGGCAACAGTCTCCGTGATGATTGATATACGACATTGTGTCTCATTTTCATTCGTCTCTCATCACTGATTCAAGTGGGAAAGTTTTCAGTTACTTGCGGAGACGGGGTGTACTCGAGTACTGGTTAATCCCAGGAAACAGCGGTTAGGTTGACTGATCGTCTGTTAGCCCTCAATCAATCAATCAAATACACCAATCTCTAACGATGTTATAAAACTCTGCACTTATCAAAACACCTGATAAACAAGTGCACTTTGCTAGTAGCAAGATAAAATTACGATTATTTCCCTAATTAACTCCATAAAGCCGTATCACACTAAAGTTTGTCATACATATACACCAGGAAGACATCTGTTATTATAATATCTGTCTGGGTTTTTACACTTGTCTATTTATAACTGTTTTCAAGGAATCTAAATATGTTATCGGTCTGGTTAGCAATGATAGGAAACCATGATATCTGCTGAAGTTTTACCTGTGTCAGTTTATATATAACAACATTATAAATTAAGCTGGGATGAACTTAAAACTTTAAATAAGAGCAGGAAATTAATGGATAAATAACACTTAATGAATGAAAAATTAAGATATATTAAGCATAAGACAAACCAATATGGCTACTGGTGGTGCAGATTATTCCAGGTCAGTGCAAGATGCGTCTGATGAAATGTTTGATTTTATTTGTACAACGTGTAAGAAGCGTAAAAACAAAACAGTCGAGGCGGCCCATTATTGTGCGGACTGTAACCAGTTTCATTGTGAAGGATGCATTGATGTTCATGCCGGTATCCCAGCATTGGCTGGACATCGAGTATTAGGGAGAAATGATATTTGTAGTTGGGGAAAACAGAAGAAGTGTCAAGTTGTCATGCCAACGGAAATTTGCAAACAACACAGCGGGGAGGTGTTAAAGATGTTCTGCGGAAATCATAATCTGATCTGCTGTACAGTCTGTGTATCACTAAAACACAGGTATATATCATCTCAATATACTCTATAAGACCCGTAAATACAGCCTGTGTGTCACTACAACACCTGTGTTTATCATCTTTATATACTCTATATGACCAGTAAATACAGTCTGTGTGTCACCACAACACAGGTATTTATCAGCTTTGTATATTCTATAATATATGACCAGTAAATACAGCTTGTGTGTCACTACAAACAGGTATTTATCACCTCTATATACTCTTTATGCCCCGTAAATACAGTCTGTGCGTCACTACAACAACGGTGTTTATCACCTTTATATACTCTATATGACCAGTAAATACAGTCTGTGTCACTACATCACAGGTATTTATCACCTCTTTATACTATATATGACCAGTAAATACAACCTGTGTGTCACTACATTACAGGTATTTATCACCTCTATATACTCTTTATGCCCAGTAAATACAGTCTGTGTGTCACTACATCACAGGTATTTATCACCTCTATATACTCTATATGACCAGTAAATACAGCCTGTGTGTCACTACGAACAGGTATTTATCACCTTTATATACTCAATATGCCCAGTAAATAAAGTCTGTGCGTCACTACAAACAGGTATTTATCACCACTATATACTCTATATGACCAGTAAATACAGCCTGTGCGTCACTACATCACAGGTATTTATCACCTCTATATACACTATGTGACCAGTAAATACAGTCTGTGTGTCACTACAAACAGGTATTTATCATCTGTATATACTCTATATGACCAGTAAATGCAGCCTGTGTGTCACTACATCACAGGTACTTATCAACTCTATATACTCTATATGACCAGTAAATACTGTCTGTGCGTCACTACAACACAGGTATTTATCACCTCTATGTACTCTGTATGACCAGTAAATACAGTTTGTGTGTCACTACAAACAGGTATTTATCACCACTATATACTCTATATGACCAGTAAATACAGCCTGTGCGTCACTACATCACAGGTATTTATCACCTCTATATACTCTATGTGACCAGTAAATACAGTCTGTGTGTCACTACAAACAGGTATTTATCATCTGTATATACTCTATATGACCAGTAAATGCAGCCTGTGTGTCACTACATCACAGGTACTTATCAACTCTATATACTCTATATGACCAGTAAATACTGTCTGTGCGTCACTACAACACAGGTATTTATCACCTCTATGTACTCTGTATGACCAGTAAATACAGTTTGTGTGTCACTACAACACAGGTATTTATCACCTCTATATACTCTATATGCCCAGTAAATACAGTGTATGCGTCACTACATCACGGGTATTTATCACCTCTATATACTCTTATGCCCAGTAAATACAGTCTGCGCGACACTTCATCACAGGTATTTATCACCTCTATATACTCTATATGACCAGTAAATACGACATGTGTGTCACTACAAACAGGTATTTATCACCTGTATATACTCTTTATGCCCAGTAAATACAGCCTGTGTGTCACTACAACACAGTTGTTTATCATATATATATATATATACTCGACATGACCAATAAATATAGTATGTGTGTCACTACAACACTGGTATTTATCATCTCTATATACTCTACATGACCATTAAATACAGTCTGTGCATCACTACATCACAGTTATTTGTCATCTCTATATACTCTATATGACCAGTCTGTACAGTCTGTGTGTCACTGCATCACAGGTATTTATCATCTCTATATTCTCTATATGACCAATAAATACAGTCTGTGCGTCACTACATCACAGGTATTTATCACCTCTATATACTCTTTATGCCCATTAAATACAGTCTGTGCGACACTACATCACAGGTATTTATCACCTCTATATACTCTATATGACCAGTAAATACGACATGTGTGTCACTACAAACAGGTATTTATCACCTGTATATACTCTTTATGCCCAGTAAATACAGCCTGTGTGTCAATACAACACTGGTATGAATCATATATATATATATACTCGACATGACCAATAAATATAGTATGTGTGTCACTACAACACTGGTATTTATCATCTTTATATACTCTACATGACCAATAAATACAGTCTGTGCCTCACTTCATCACAGTTATTTGTCATCTCTATATACTCTAAAGGACCAGTCTATACAGTCTGTGCGTCACTGCATCACAGGTATTTATCACCTCTATATACTCTTTATGCCAAGTAAATACAGCATGTGTGTCACTACATCACGGGTATTTATCACCTCTATATTCTCTATATGGCCAGTAAATACAGTCTGTGCGTCACTACAACACAGATATTTATCACCTCTATATACTCTATATGACCAGTAAATACAGTCTGTGCGTCACTACATCACAGGTATTTATCACCACTATATACTCTTTATGCCCAGTAAATACAGTCTGTGCGTCACTACAACACAGGTGTTTATCACCTCCATATACTCTATATGACCAGTAAATACAGTATGTCCGTCACTACATCACAGGTATTTATCATCTCTATATACTTTATATGACCATTAAATATAGTCTGTGTGTCACTACAACACAGGTATTTATCACCTCTATAAACTCTTTATGCCAAGTAAATACTGCCTGTGTGTCACTACATCACAGGTATTTATCACCTCTATATACTCTTTATGCCCAGTAAATACAGTTTGTGCGTCACTAAAACACAGGTATTTATCACCTCTATATCTTTTATATGACCAGTAAATACAGTCTGTGCGTCACTACATCACAGGTATTTATCACCTCTATATACTCTAAATGACCAGTAAATACAGCCTGTGCGTCACTTCAACACAGGTATTTATCACCTCTATATACTCTATGTGACCAGTAAATACAGCCTGTGCGTCACTACATCACAGGTATTTATCATCTCTATATACTCTTAATGCCCAATAAATACAGCATGTGTGTCAATACAACACAGGTATTTATCACCTCTATATACTCTATATGACCAGTAAATACAGTCTGTGCGTCACTACATCACAGGTATTTATCACCTCCTATATACTCTTTATGCCCAGTAAATACAGTCTGTGCGTCACTACATCACAGGTATTTATCATCTCTATATACTTTATATGAGCAGTAAATACAGTTTGTGCGTCACTACATCACAGGTATTTATCATCTCTATATTATCTTTAAGCCCAGTAAATACAGTCTGTGCGTCACTACAACACCGGTGTTTATCACCTTTATATACTCTATATGACCAGTAAATACAGTCTGTGCGTCACTACATCACAGGTATTTATCACCTCTATATACTCTATATGACCAGTAAATACAGCCTGTGTGTCACTACGAACAAGTATTTATCACCTTTATATACTCTATATGCCCAGTAAATAAAGTCTGTGCGTCACTACAAACAGGTATTAATCATCTTTATATACTCTATATGACCAGTAAATACAGTCTGTGTGTAACTACATCACAGGTATTTATCACATCTATGTACTCTATATGACCAGTAAATACAGTCTGTGTGTCACTACAAACAGGTATTTATTATATTTATATACTCTATATGACCAGTAAAGGCAGCCTGTGTGTCACTACATCACAGGTACTTATCACCTCTATATACTCTATATGACCAGTAAATACAGCCTGTGTGTCACTACGAACAAGTATTTATCACCTTTATATACTCTATATGACCAGTAAATATAGCCTGTGTGTAACTACATCACAGGTATTTATCACATCTATGTACTCTATATGACCAGTAAATACAGTCTGTGTGTCACTACAAACAGGTATTTATTATATTTATATACTCTATATGACCAGTAAAGGCAGCCTGTGTATCACTAAATCACAGGTTCTTATCACATCTATGTACTCTATATGACCAGTTAATACTGTCTGTGCGTCACTACAACACAGGTATTTATCACCTCTATGTACTCTGTATGACCAGTAAATACAGTCTGTGTGTCACAACCAACAGGTATTTATCACCTCTATATACTCTATATGACCAGTAAATACGATATGTTTGTCACTACAAACAGGTATTTATCACCTGTATATACCCTTTACGCCCAGTAAATACAGCCTGTGTGTCACTACAACACAGGTATTTATCATATATATATATATACTCGACATGACCAATAAATATAGTATGTGTGTCACTACAACACTGGTATTTATCATCTCTATATACTCTACATGACCAATAAATACAGTCTGTGCCTCACTACATCACAGTTATTTGTCATCTCTATATACTCTAAAGGACCAGTCTATACAGTCTGTGCGTCACTGCATCACAGGTATTTATCATCTCTATATTCTCTATATGACCAGTAAATATAGTCTGTGTGCCACTACATCACAGGTATTTATCACCTCTGTATACTCTATATGACTAATAAATATAGTCTGTGCATCACTACATCACAGTTATTTGTCATCTCTATATACTCTATATGACTAGACTATACAGTCTGTGTGTCACTACATCACAGGTATTTATCATCTCTATATTCTCTGTATGACCAGTAAATACAGTCTGTGTGCCACTACATCACAGGTATTTATCACCTCTGTATACTCTACATGACCAATAAATATAGTCTGTGCATCACTACATCACAGTTATTTGTCATATCTATATACTTTATATGACCAGTCTATACAGTCTGTGTGTCACTACATCACAGGTATTTATCACCTCTGTATACTCTACATGACCAATAAATATAGTCTGTGCATCACTACATCACAGGTATTTATCACCTCTGTATACTCTACATGACCAATAAATACAGTCTGTGCATCACTACATCACAGTTATTTATCACCTCTGTATACTCTACATGACCAATAAATATAGTCTGTGCATCACTACATCACAGGTATTTATCATCTCTATATACTCTACATGACCAATAAATACAGTCTGTGCCTCACTACATCACAGTTATTTGTCATCTCTATATACTCTAAAGGACCAGTCTATACAGTCTGTGCGTCACTGCATCACAGGTATTTATCATCTCTATATTCTCTATATGACCAGTAAATATAGTCTGTGTGCCACTACATCACAGGTATTTATCACCTCTGTATACTCTATATGACTAATAAATATAGTCTGTGCATCACTACATCACAGTTATTTGTCATCTCTATATACTCTATATGACTAGACTATACAGTCTGTGTGTCACTACATCACAGGTATTTATCATCTCTATATTCTCTGTATGACCAGTAAATACAGTCTGTGTGCCACTACATCACAGGTATTTATCACCTCTGTATACTCTACATGACCAATAAATATAGTCTGTGCATCACTACATCACAGTTATTTGTCATATCTATATACTTTATATGACCAGTCTATACAGTCTGTGTGTCACTACATCACAGGTATTTATCACCTCTGTATACTCTACATGACCAATAAATATAGTCTGTGCATCACTACATCACAGGTATTTATCACCTCTGTATACTCTACATGACCAATAAATACAGTCTGTGCATCACTACATCACAGTTATTTATCACCTCTGTATACTCTACATGACCAATAAATATAGTCTGTGCATCACTACATCACAGGTATTTATCACCTCTGTATACTCTACATGACCAATAAATACAGTCTGTGCATCACTACATCACAGTTATTTATCACCTCTGTATACTCTACATGACCAATAAATATAGTCTGTGCATCACTACATCACAGGTATTTATCACCTCTGTATACTCTACATGACCAATAAATACAGTCTGTGCATCACTACATCACAGTTATTTATCACCTCTGTATACTCTATATGTCACGTCTATACAGTCTGTGCATCACTACATCACAGTTATTTGTCATATCTATATACTCTATATGACCAGTCTATACAGTCTGTGTGTCACTACATCACAGGTATTTATCATCTCTATATTCTCTATATGACCAATAAATATAGTCTGTGCATCACTACATCACAGTTATTTGTCATCTCTATATACTCTATATGACTAGACTATACAGTCTGTGTGTCACTACATCACAGGTATTTATCATCTCTATATTCTCTGTATGACCAGTAAATACAGTCTGTGTGCCACTACATCACAGGTATTTATCACCTCTGTATACTCTACATGACCAATAAATATAGTCTGTGCATCACTACATCACAGTTATTTGTCATATCTATATACTCTATATGACCAGTCTATACAGTCTGCGTGTCACTACAATACAGGTATTTATCATCTCTATATACTCTATATGACCAGTCTATACAGTCTGTGTGTCACTGCATCACAGGTATTTATCATCTCTATATTCTCTATATGACCAGTAAATACAGTCTGTGTGCCACTAAATCACAGGTATTTATCACCTCTATAAACTCTATATGGCCAGTAAATACAGTCTGTGTGTCACTGCATCACAGGTATTTATCATCCCTATATACTCTATATGACCAGTAAATACAGTCTGTGTGCCACTTCATCACTTGTAATTATTATCTCTATATACTCTATATGACCAGTAAATACAGTCTGTGTGTCACTACAACACAGGTGTTTATCACCTCTATATACTCTACTCGACCAATAAATATAGTATGTGCCTTACTACATCACAGTTATTAATCATCTCTTTATGCTCTATATGCCCAGTAAATACAGTCTGTGCGTCACTACATCACCGGTGTTTATCACCTCTATATACTCTATATGAACAGTAAATATAGCCTGTGTGTCACTACAACACAAGTATTTATCATCTCTATATACTCTATATGACCAGTAAATACAGTCTGTGTACCGCTTCATCACAGGTAATTATCATCTCTATATACTCTATATGACCAGTAAATACAGTCTGTGTGTCACTACAACACAGGTATTTATCCCCTATATATACTCTACATGACCAATAAATATAGTATGTGCCTGACTACATCACAGTTATTAATCATCTCTTTATGCTCTATATGCCCAGTAAATACAGTCTGTGAGTCACTACATCAACGGTGTTTATCACCTCTATATACTCTATATGACCAGTAAATACAGCCTGTGCGTCACTACATCACAGGTATTTATCACCTTTATATATTCTATATGACCAGTACATGCAGTCTGTGCGTCACTACATCACAGGTATTTATCACCTCTATATACTCTATATGACAAGTAAATACAGCCTGTGCGTCACTACATCACAGGTATTTATCACCTCTATATACTCTATATGACCAGTACATGCAGTCTGTGCGTCACTACAACACAGGTATTTATCACCTCTATATATTCTATATCCCCAGTAAATACAGTCTGTGCGTCACTACATCACAGGTATGTATCACCTCTATTTACTCTTTATGCCCAGTAAATACAGTCTGTGCGTCACTACATCACAGGTATTTATCACCTCTATATACTCTATATGACCAGTAAATACGACATGTGTGTCACCACAAACAGGTATTTATCACCTCTATATACTCTTTATGCCCAGTAAATACAGCCTGTGTGTCGCTACAACACTGGAATTTAACATATATATATATACTCGACATAACCAATAAATATAGTATGTGTGTCACTACAACACTGGTATTTATCATCTCTATATACTCTACATGACCAATAAATACAGTCTGTGTCTCACTACATCAAAATTATTTGTCATCTCTACATACTCTATAGGACCAGTCTATACAGTCTGTGCGTCACTGCATCACAGTTATCTGTCATCTCTATATACTCTATAGGACCAGTCTATACAGTCTCTGTGTCTCTGCATCACAGGTATTTATCATCTCTATATACTCTACATGACCAATAAATACAGTCTGTGTCTCACTACATCACAGGTATTTATCATCTCTATCTTCTCTATCTGACCAGTAAATTCAGTCTGTGTGCCACTTCCTCACAGGTATTTATCACCTCTGTATACTCTATATGGCCAGTAAATACAGTCTGTGTGCCACTACATCACATGTAATTATCATCTCTATATACTCTATATGACCAGTAAATACAGTCTGTGTGCCACTACATCACAGGTAATTATCATCTCTATATACTCTATATGACCAGTAAATACAGTCAGTGTGTTACTACAACACTGGTAGTTATCATCTCTATATTCTCTATATGACCAGTAAATACAGTCTGTGTGCCACTTCATAACAGGTAATTATTATCTCTATATACTCTATATGACCAGTAAATACAGTCTGTGTGCCACTACATCACAGGTAATTATCATCTCTATATACTCTATATGACCAGTAAATACAGTCATTGTTTTACTACAGCACTGGTTATTATCATCTCTATATTCTCTATATGACCAGTAAACACAGTCTGTGTGCCACTTCATTACAGGTAATTATTATCTCTATATACTCTTTATGACCAGTAAATATAGTCTGTGTGTTACTGCAACACAGGTATGAATCATCTCTATATACTCTTTATGACCAGTAAATACAGTATGTGTGCCACTTCATTACAGGTAATTATTATCTCTATATACTCTTTATGACCAGTAAATACAGTCTGTGTGTTACTACAACACAGGTATGAATCACCTCTATATACTCTTTATGACCAGTAAATACAGTCTGTGTGCCACTTCATTACAGGTAATTATTATCTCTATATACTCTATATGACCAGTAAATACAGTCTGTGTGTCACTACAACACAGGTATGAATCATCTCTATATACTCTTTATGTCCAGTAAATATATTCTCTGTGTCACTACAACACAGGTATTTATCATCTCAATATACGCTTTATGACCAGTAATACAGTCTGGTTGTCACCGAAAACACAGTTATTTATCATCTAATACTGTTTATAATCAGTATACATTCTGTGTGTCACTACAACACAGGTATTTATCACCTCTTTATACTCTCTATGACCAGTAAATATATTCTGTGTGTCACTACAACACAGGTATTTATCACCTCTATATACTCTATATGACCAGTAAATACAGTCGGTGCGTCACTACATCACAGGTTTTTATCATCTCTGTATACTCTACACGACCAATAAATATAGTCTGTGCCTCACTACAACACAGGTATTTATCATCTCTATATACTCTATATGACCAGTAAATACAGTCAGTGTGTCACTACAACACAGGTATGAATCATCTCTATAAACTCTGTATGACCAGTAAATACAGTCTGTGGGTCACTACAGCACAGGTATTTATCATCTCTATATACTCTATATGACCAGTAAATACAGTCTGTGTGTGACTACCACACAGGTATTTATCATCTCAGTATACACTATATGACCAGTAAATACAGTCTGTGTGTCACTACAACACAGGTATTTGTCATCTCTATATACTCTATATGAACAGTATATACGGTCGGTATGTCACTACAACACATGTATTTACCATATCTATATACTCAGTATGAACAGTAGATACAGTCTGTGTGTCACTACAACACAGGTATTTATCATCTCTATAAACTCTATATGACCAGTAAATACAGTCAGTGTGTTACTACAACACAGGTATGAATCATCTCTATATACTCTATATGACCAGTAAACACAGTCTGTGTGCCACTTCATTACAGGTAATTATTATCTCTATATACTCTATATGACCAGTAAATACAGTCAGTGTGTAACTACAACACAGGTATGAATCATCTCTATGTACTCTATATGACCAGTAAACACAGCCTGTGTGTCACTACAACACAGGTATTTATCATCTCAATATACGCTTTATGACCAGTAAATACAGTCTGTGTGTCACTTCAACACAGGTATAAATCATCTTTATATATTTGACCAATTAATACAGCCTATTTGTCACTAATACACAAACATTTATTATCACTATATACCTTATATGATTAGTCAATACAGCCATTGTGTCACTTCAACACAGGTATTTATCATCTCTATATACTCTGTATGACGACAAATACAGCCTGTTTGTTACTACATCAGAGGTATTTATCATCTCTATATACTCTATATGACCAATAAATACAGCCTATGTGTCACTACAACACAGGTAATTATCATCTCTATATACTCTTTATGACCAGTAAATACAGCCTGTATGTCACTTCAACACAGGTATAAATCATCTCTATATACTATGTATGACCAGTAAATACAGTCTGTATGTCACTACAACACAGATATTAATCATCTCTATATACTATGTATGACCAGTAAATACAGTCTGTGTGTTGTACAAACATTGGTCCGAACATACTTAGTATACATCGGGTAGCCATACTGTATCGACATTGGTACGACCAAACTCAGTGCACACCAGGGAGCAATACTGTTCCGGCATTGGTCCGACAAGAATTAGTATACAGCGTGTAGCCATACAGTACCGGCATTGGTCCGACCAGACAAAGTATACAGCGTGTAGCCAAACTTTACCAGCATTGGTTCGAACAGACTAAGTATAAACCGGGTAGCCAAACTTTACCAGCATTGGTCCGAACAGACTAAGTATACACTGTGTAACCATAGGTCAGACCAAACTAAGTATACACCGGATAGCCGTACTGTATTAAAATTGGTCCGACAAGACTTTATATACACTGGGTAGCTTTTCTGTATCGATATTGGTCCGACCAGACTTAGTATACACCAGGTAGCCATACTGTACCGACATTGGTCCAACCAGACTAAGTATACACCGGAAAGCTATACTGTACTGACATTGGTAAGACCAAACTTAAGTACAACTGATAGCCGTACTCTACCAACATTGGTCCAACCAGACTTTAGTATACACTGGGTAGCCGTACTGTACCGACCATGGTCCGACCAGACTTAGTATTCACCGAGTATCCATACATTTCCGACATTGATACACCTGGTAGCCATACTGTTCCGGCATTAGTCCGTTCAGACTTAGTATACACTGGGTAGCCATACTGTATTGACATTGGTCCGGTCAAATTTAGTATACACTGGGTAGCCATACTGTATCGACATTGGTCCGGTCAAATTTAGTATACACCGGGTAGCCATACTGTATCGACATTGGTCCGGTCAAATTTAGTATACACCGGGTAGTCATACTGTATCGACATTGGTCCGGTCAAATTTAGTATACACTGGGTAGCCATACTGTATCGACATTGGTCCGGTCAAATTTAGTATACACCGGGTAGCCATACAGTATCGACATTGGTCCGGTCAAATTTAGTATACACCGGGTAGCCATTCTGTATCGACATTGGTCCGGTCAAATTTAGTATACACCGGGTAGCCATACTGTATCGACATTGGTCCGGTCAAATTTAGTATACACCGGGTAGCCATACTGTATCGACATTGGTCCGGTCAAATTTAGTATACACCGGGTAGCCATACTGTATCGACATTGGTCCGGTCAAATTTAGTATACACCGGGTAGCCATACTGTATCGACATTGGTCCGGTCAAATTTAGTATACACCGGGTAGCCATACTGTATCGACATTGGTCCGGTCAAATTTAGTATACACCGGGTAGCCATACTGTATCGACATTGGTCCGGTCAAATTTAGTATACACCGGGTAGCCATACTGTATCGACATTGGTCCGGTCAAATTTAGTATACACCGGGTAGCCATACTGTATCGACATTGGTCCGGTCAAATTTAGTATACACCGGGTAGCCATACTGTATCGACATTGGTCCGGTCAAATTTAGTATACACCGGGTAGCCATACTGTATTGACATTGGTCCGTTCAAATTTAGTATACACCGGGTAGCCATACTGTATCGACATTGGTCCGGTCAAATTTAGTATGAACTGGGTAGCCATACTGTATCGACATTGGTCCGGTCAAATTTAGTATACACCGGGTAGCCATACTGTATCGACATTGGTCTGGTCAAATTTAGTATACACTGGGTAGCCATACTGTACCGGCATTTGTCCGAATAGAATTGGTATACACCGGGTAGCTATACTGTACCGACATTGGACCAACCAGACTTATTATACATCGGGTAGCTTACTGTACCGACATTGGTCCGACCAGACTCAGTTTACATCGGGTAGCTATACTGTACCGACATTGGTCCGACCAGACTCAGTTTACATCGGGTAGCCATACTGTACCGACATTGGTCCGGTCAGACTAAGTATACACCAGGTAGCCTTATCTATCGACATTGTTCCTTCCAGACTTACTATATACCGGGTAGCGATACTGTACCGACATTTGACCATTCTGACTTAGTATACACCGGGTAGCGATACTGTATCGACATTTGACGAACCAGGCTTAGTATACATCGGGTAGCCATACTGTACCGATATTGGTAGGACCAGACTTAGTAGACAACGGATAAAATACTCTACCGACATTGGTCCTACCAGACTTAGTATACACCGCGTAGCCATACTGTACTGACATTGGTCCGACCCGACATAGTATACACCAGATAGCAATACTGTAGCGACATTGGTCCGACAAGACTTAGTATACACCGGGTAGCCATACTTCACCAACATTGGTCCGGTCAGACTAAGTATACACTAGGTAGCCATACTGTATCGACATTGTTCCTGCCGGACTTAGTATACACAGGGTTGCGATACTGTACCGACATATGACGGAACAGACTTAGTATACATCGGGTAGCTATACTGTACCGATATTAGTCGGACCAGACTAAGTAGACACCGGATAGCAATACTCTACCGACATTGGTACGACCAGACTTAGTATACACCAGGTAGCTATACTGTACTGACTTTGGTCCGACCCGACAAAGTATACACCAGATAGCCATACTGTACCGACTTTGGTCCGACAAGACTTAGTATACACCAGGCTTCTGTTTCACCAACATTTAACTTAAATACTTAAAAACTTAACTAAGTTTTGACTGGTTATTTATCTATTATATAATCAATATCAATGACACAATATGCAGTTTTACTGCAACCAGTCTAAAATCATGATCACATGGCTGCATTTCTTAGATTTAAGTTTTTAAGTATTTAAGTATATGTTGGTGAAACAGGAGCCAGGTAGCTATTCTGTACCGACATTTGTCCGACCATATTCGGAACCTTTCACGAAATGTTGAGAGCATATATTATTTCTAGTATCATTGTTTCAAGGCATTAGTATGATCTTACTGAGGATTAATTCCATAACATTTCGCTATACGAAGGATGATCTACGACTGCCGCCACTCACATATTGAATGAGAACCAGTATTTGTCCCTGAATGTATTTGGACTGATGTTTAGATTTAAAGCTGTTCTGTTTAGTCTGGATGGTCAATACATACATGCTTTGGGTCTTCATCCATCGACCTCATATAAATTAAATAGCTCCATACTGTTTTATGTACATTTACATGTGGGTCATTTACATGTTAGGTAGTTGACACTAAATGATAATTAATGAATAGATAAATGAGATATATATGGGTTCTATATGATTTGTTATTATCATCTATAATTTTGGATACATCAAAACGCGCTCCATTTTCTGACCTCGCCGATATAGGTTGAGGATTCAGCTGGACGTCTATATATTAGTTTACTTCACAGCAAGTGTAACCTTCGATAACATGCTTGGCAGTTTAAAAAATAAAGGAACTTTAAGGTACTTAAATGGTTTATAAATAGCAAGGTATGCGCACTATAGTGGAAATAGATCATATACATTAAGACTATGCACATCGTTTTTATAATATTACATGTTAATTAGACATAGTTTGCTGTGTAAATAGGAACACTACACCAATCAAACCAATGTTGACATGTTCTAATTTTATCAAATAAAAATCGTTCACAGCAACCTGCTAAACAGCATAATCCAATCTGCAGCTGTTCCAAGGATTACCCTTTGATATATAGGCCGTGTCTGATGAAGCAGCCAATAAGCACATATATATAATTACGGTTAGGGACATTTATCTATCTGTCTTAAGATGAAGTACCGCCAAAGTTAATGCCATAATATTTCAATATGAACAAACATAATTATTATATAGTGACACGCTATTCTGTTATAATCATCCGATGATCGATTAGAATAAATAATTGATCCGTTTGAACTTGAAAAAAAGGTGAACGTTTTACATCTAATGGTACAATTTTGGTACATAAGATACGTATGTATTCTGAAAAATTGCAGACTAATAGGACTGTAAGGTTGGGAATCGGATATTAATTTACTATTATCAAGTAACTGTTAGATAGTACATGTGAGATAAGAAAAGTAAAATAATATTTTATGCGCGCATTAAATGTTTCATAATGATGAACTTGTCGACACGTCGCCTTTAAGTACATGGTATGATCATATTTTTTCATTCAATCTGTATATGTGTAAGCTGCATGCACACGTGTCTCTTCTATTACAGATTATGTGATGACATGCAGTATATACCTGATGTGGCACAAGGGATATTGCAGAGCGAAGAATTACAGGTAGGGAAAACTAATCTAAAGAAACTAAGATCAGACACAGAGAAAATAATACATTCTAGACAGCAGAAGAAAGCAATACTCCAAAAGTCCAGGAAAGATGTTCTTCGAAAAATCGAAGAGTTTAGGAAACAAGTAAACATAGTATTTGACGCTTTCGAAAAGAAAATTGTTAATGACTTGGATAAATATGACAAACGCATTACTAATGACATCCAAGGAGACATAGACGCTTGCGACAACCTACTAGCTGATATTAAACAAATGAAAAAACAATTAGATAATCCAACCAATGATTGCCAGATGTTTATAAACCTCATGAAATGTCAACATAAGATAGAAGACGGTGATCACCTAGTAAGCACCGTGTCATCAACAACTAGAAACGACACATTTCTGTTAACGATAAATTCAAAACTGCAGAGTTTCCTGGATATTGTACAGAGTCTGGGCAAACTTGAGATGACGTCTGCATTACCAGATGTAACGCTGCAGAGGTACAAGCAACAACATCAGGGGGAACCTAAAGACTCTACTTCATCACAAGGATTCTTGACTAAGAAACCTAGTAAGAATAAGAAGTACAAGGCAGTGAGTGTTAAAATGGGCGATATAGCAGTGCATATGTCGATGCGTTTTAAGAAGATATCAGGATCCTGTTTCATGACTGATGGAACAATACTTATAACTGAATACAACGATAAGCACGTAATGCGACTAGACACGAGAATCCAAGAGAAAACTGATCACTGTGATCTACCTGCCAGGCCTACAGCAGTCTGCTGCATCAGCCAGTATGAAGCAGCTGTATCTACGAACAACACAATTTACTTTGTGTCTGTACAGGGGAAAATGGCAGTTTCTCGTTCTATCCAGATGAAACATAAAACTGCGGGTGTGGCCTACAACAACAGTCGGTTGTATGTGTCTGACGGAGGCACCAACGTATATATCTACAACACAGGCGGTACTTGCCTTAGTACTATCAACTCAGACAGCAATGGTAGAAAGATATTCTCAAGAACAGAACATATAGCTGTCAGTCCAGATGGAACCAGGATCTATGTGGTAGACATGAACAAAGGACTGATGACACTGGACAGTAACGGTCAACTGATATCAACATTCTCTGATCAGCGACTCAGCAGAGCATGTGCAGTGTGTGTGGGAGATAATGGAAGTGTGTTTGTGTGTAGTGCGGTGTCATGTAATGTGATACAAGTAGACAAGGAGGGAAAAGAGTTGATCGGTGAGTTAGTAAATATCAAAGAGTTAAGTGAATCATCATCAATCTGTATTAACAAACAACAGTCAAAACTACTGGTTACAATGACTGGAAGTTGGATTTTTAATGCGATTTACGTTTCTGTGTTTGATTTAGAGACATAAATATGATATAACCTGAATCGCAATATGTCTGTGGGGAAAGGTGAAAGTATATATTATTACACACTTCATAATAAAACAAAAAATTAATATATGTTAAGGCAGTGGATAACAGTTATTACTATTTCATAGAAATCTACTGTTAACTGCTCCAGTGGATAACGGTTCATACTATTTCATAGAAATATACTGTTAGCTTCTCCAGTGAATAACGGTTCATACTATTTCATAGAAATCTACTGTTAACTGCTCAAGTGGATAACGGGTTCATACTATTTCATAGAAATCTACTGTTAGCTTCTCCAGTGAATAACGGTTCATACTATTTCATAGAAATCTACTGTTAACTGCTCCAGTGGATAACGGTTCATACTATTTCATAGAAATCTACTGTTAACTGCTCCAGTGGATAACAGTTCTTACTATTTCATAGAAATCTACTGTTAACTGCTCCTGTGGATAACGGTTCATACTATTTCATAGAAATCTACTGTTAGCTGCTCCAGCGGATAACAGTTCATAATATTTCATAGAAATCTACTGTTAGCTTCTCCAGTGAATAACGGTTCTTACTATTTCATAGAAATATACTGTTAGCTTCTCCAGTGAATAACGGTTCGTACTGTTTCATAGAAATCTACTGTTAACTGCTCCAGTGGATAACGGTTCATACTATTTCATAGAAATCTACTGTTAACTTCTCCAGTGGATAACTGTTCATACTATTTCATAGAAATCTACTGTTAACTGCTCCAGTGAATAACAGTTCATACTATTTCATAGAAATCTACTGTTAACTGCTCCAGTGGATAACGGTTCATACTATTTCATAGAAATCTACTGTTAACTGCTCCTGTGGATAACGGTTCTTACTTTTTCATAGAAATCTACAGTTAACTGCTCTAGTGGATAACGGTTCATACTATTTCATAGAAATCTACTGTTAACTGCTCCAGTGGAAAACGGTTCTTACTATTTCATAGAAATCTGCTGTTAACTGCTAATTTGGATAACGGTTCATACTATTTCATAGAAATCTACTGTTAACTGCTCCAGTGAATAACGGTTCATACTTTTTCATAGAAATCTACTGTTAAGTGCTCATGTGGATAACGGTTGTTACTATTGCATAGAAATCTACTGTTAACTGCTCCAGTGAATAACGGTTCATACTGTTTCATAGAAATCTATTGTTAACTTCTCCTGTTGATAACGGTTCATACTATTTCATAGAAATCTACTGTTAACTGCTCCAGTGAATAACGGTTCATACTTTTTCATAGAAATCTACTGTTAACTGCTCCAGTGGATAACGGTTCATACTATTTAATAAAAATCTACTGTTAACTGCTTCAGTGAATAACGGTTCATACTATTTCATAGAAGTCTACTGTTAACTGCTCCAGTGGATAACGGTTCTTACTACTTCATAGAAATATACTGTTAACTGCTCCTGTTGATAACGGTTCATACTATTTCATAAAAATCAACTGTTAACTTCTTAAGTGGATATCGGTTCATACCATTTCATAGACATATACTGTTCACTTCTCCAGTAGATAACAGTTCATGCTATTTCGTAGAAATCTACTGTTAACTTCTCCAGTGGATAGCGGTTATTTCTGTTTCATAAAAATATACTGTTGACTGCTTCAGTTGATAACGGTTCATACTATTTCATAGAAATCTACTGTTAACTGCTCCAGTGGATAACGGTTCTTACTATTTCATAGAAGTCTACTGTTAACTGCTCCAGTGGATAACGGTTCATACTATTTCATAGAAATCTACTGTTAACTGCTCCAGTGGATAACAGTTCTTACTATTTCATAGAAATCTACTGTTAACTGCTCCTGTGGATAACGGTTCATACTATTTCATAGAAATCTACTGTTAGCTGCTCCAGTGGATAACGATTCATACTATTTCATAGAAATCTACTGTTAGCTTCTCCAGTGGATAACGGTTCATACTATTTTATAGAAATCTACTGTTAACTGCTCCTGTGGATAACGGTTCTTACTATTTAATAGAAATCTATTGTTAACTGCTTCAGTTGATAACGGTTCATACTGTTTCATAGAAATCTACTGTTAACTGCTCCAGTGGATAACGGCTCATACTATTTCATAGAAGTCTACTGTTAACTGCTCCAGTGGATAACGGTTCTTACTACTTCATAGAAATTTACTGTTAACTGCTCCAGTGGATAACGGTTCTTACTATTTAATAAAAATCTATTGTTAACTGCTTCAGTTGATAACGGTTCATACTATTTCATAGAAATCTACTGTTAGCTGCTCCAGTGGATAACGGCTCATACTATTTCATAGAAGTCTACTGTTAACTGCTCCAGTGGATAACGGTTCTTACTACTTCATAGAAATTTACTGTTAACTGCTACAGTGGAAAACGGTTCTTACTATTTCATAGAGAGCTACTGTAACTGCTCCAGTTGATAACGGTTCTTACTATTTCATAGAAATCTACTGTTAACTGCTCCAGTGGATAACGGTTCATACTGTTTCATAGAAATCTGCTGTTAACTGCTAAAGTTACAGTCGATAATGGTTCATACTATTTCATAGAAAACTACTGTCAACTGATCAAGTGGATGACGGTTCTTACTATTTCATATAAATCTACTGTTAACTGCTCCAGTGAATAACGGTTCATACTGTTTAATAGAAATATACTGTTTACTGCTACAGTTACTTTGGATAACGATTCATACTATTTCATAGAAATCTACTGTTAACTGCTCCAGTTGATAACGGTTCTTACTATTTCATAGAACTCAACTGTTAACTGCTATAGTGGATAACGGTTCTTACTATTTCATAGAAATCTACTGTTAACTGCTCCAGTTGATAACGGTTCACACTGTTTCATACAAAACTATTGTTAACTGCTCCAGTGGCAGTCATGGGATCACTGTGGCACAATTTGAGTAATTCGATAGAATTTGCTGAAACTCTGCAGTTCTGCAGGTATCAAGGCTCTAGGCTCATTCTGTATATTCAAGAGCACTGTTCTTACTAATACATCTCACAGCCAAGAAGAACACAGTTCTAAATGTTATATCTCAACACCAAACACCAAGCAGAGCACATATATCGATGTTATATCGTACATGCAGGCAGAACAAAGTTTTTACTTTTATATCTCACAAGCAGGCAGAACACAGTTCTTACTGTTATCTCTTACAGGCAGAACACAGTTCTGGCTGTTAGATCTCGCAAGAAGGCAGAACATAGTTATTACTGTTATATCTTAAAGAAAGACAGAACACAGGTCATATTGTTATATCTTACAGCCAGCCAGACAAGGCACAGTTCTTACTGTTAAATCTCTCCAGCAGACAGAACTCAGCTCTTACTGTTATTTACCAAAGCCAGGTAGAATACAGTTCTTACTGTTATATCTCACAGCCAAACAGAACACAGTTCTTACTGTAAGATCTCACAGACAGGCAGAACACAGTTCTTACTGTTATATCTCACAGCCAGGCAGAAAACGGTTCTTACTGTTATATCTCACAGACAGGCAGAACACAGTTCTTACTGTTATTTACCAAAGCCAAACAAAATACAGTTCTGACTGTTATATCTCACAGCCAAGCATAACAAAGTTCTTACTGTCATATCTTGCAGCCAAGCAGAACACAGTTCTAACTGTTATATCTCATAATCAGGCAGAACACAATTCTTACTGTTATATCTCGCAGCCAAGCACTCAGAACACAATTCTTACTGTTATATCTCACAGCCAAGCAGAACACAGTTCTTACTGTTATATCTCGCAGCCAAGCACTCAGAACACAGTTCTTACTGTTATATCTCACAGCCAAGCAGAACACAATTCTTACTGTTATATATCGCAGCAAAGCACTCAGAACACAGTTCTTATTGTTATATCTAGCAGACAGGCATAACATAGTTTTTACTGTTTTATCTCGCAGCCAAGCAGAACACAGTTCTTACTCTTATATCTAGCAGCCAAGCATTCAGAACACAATTCTTACTGTTATATCTCGCAACGAAGCACTCAGAACACAATTCTTACTGTTATATCTTGCAGCCAAGCAGAACACAGTTCTTACTGTTATATCTCGCTGCCAAGCACTCAGAACACAGTTCTTACTGTTATATCTCGCAGCCAAGCAGAACACAATTCTTACTGTTATATCTCGCAGTCAAGCAGAACACAGTTCTTTATGTTATATCTCGCAGCCAAGCAGAACACAATTCTTACTGTTGTATCTCGCAGCCAAGCATGCAGGATACAGTTCTTACTGTTATATCTCGCAGCCAAGCATAACACATTTTTAATGTTATAGCTCACAATCAGGCAGAACACAATTCTTACTGTTATATCACGCAGCCAAGCAGAACACAGTTCTTACTGTTATATCTCACAATCAGGCAGAACACAGTTCTTACTGTTATATCTTACAGTCAAGCAGATTGCAAATATTACTGTTATATCTCACAGGCAAACAGATGACAATTATTACTGTTATATCTCACAGGCAAGCAGAACACAGTTCTGACTATTATATCAAGCAGCCAAGCAAAACACAGTTCTTACTGTTATATCTCGCAGCCAAGCACTCAGAACACAGTTCTTATTGTTATATCTAGCAGACAGGCATAACACAGTTTTTACTGTTTTATCTCGCAGCCAAGCAGAACACAGTTCTTACTCTTATATCTCGCAGCCAAGCACTCAGAACACAATTCTTACTGTTATATCTCGCAACGAAGCACTCAGAACACAATTCTTACTTTTATATCTTGCAGCCAAGCAGAACACAGTTCTTACTGTTATATCTCGCTGCCAAGCACTCAGAACACAGTTCTTACTGTTATATCTCGCAGCCAAGCAGAACACAATTCTTACTGTTATATCTCGCAGTCAAGCAGAACACAGTTCTTTATGTTATATCTCGCAGCCAAGCAGAACACAATTCTTACTGTTGTAACTCGCAGCCAAGCATGCAGGATACAGTTCTTACTGTTATATCTCGCAGCCAAGCATAACACATTTTTAATGTTATAGCTCACAATCAGGCAGAACACAATTCTTACTGTTATATCACGCAGCCAAGCAGAACACAGTTCTTACTGTTATATCTCACAATCAGGCAGAACACAGTTCTTACTGTTATATCTTACAGTCAAGCAGATTGCAAATATTACTGTTATATCTCACAGGCAAACAGATGACAATTATTACTGTTATATCTCACAGGCAAGCAGAACACAGTTCTGACTATTATATCAAGCAGCCAAGCAAAACACAGTTCTTACTGTTATATCTCGCAGCCAAGCACTCAGAACACAGTTCTTATTGTTATATCTAGCAGACAGGCATAACACAGTTTTTACTGTTTTATCTCGCAGCCAAGCAGAACACAGTTCTTACTCTTATATCTCGCAGCCAAGCACTCAGAACACAATTCTTACTGTTATATCTCGCAACGAAGCACTCAGAACACAATTCTTACTGTTATATCTTGCAGCCAAGCAGAACACAGTTCTTACTGTTATATCTCGCTGCCAAGCACTCAGAACACAGTTCTTACTGTTATATCTCGCAGCCAAGCAGAACACAATTCTTACTGTTATATCTCGCAGTCAAGCAGAACACAGTTCTTTATGTTATATCTCGCAGCCAAGCAGAACACAATTCTTACTGTTGTATCTCGCAGCCAAGCATGCAGGATACAGTTCTTACTGTTATATCTCGCAGCCAAGCATGCAGGATACAGTTCTTATTGTTATATCTCGCAGCCAAGCATGCAGGATACAGTTTTTACTGTTTTATCTCGCAGCCAAGCAGAACACAGTTCTTACTCTTATATCTCGCAGCCAAGCACTCAGAACACAATTCTTACTGTTATATCTCGCAACGAAGCACTCAGAACACAATTCTTACTGTTATATCTTGCAGCCAAGCAGAACACAGTTCTTACTGTTATATCTCGCTGCCAAGCACTCAGAACACAGTTCTTACTGTTATATCTCGCAGCCAAGCAGAACACAATTCTTACTGTTATATCTCGCAGTCAAGCAGAACACAGTTCTTTATGTTATATCTCGCAGCCAAGCAGAACACAATTCTTACTGTTGTATCTCGCAGCCAAGCATGCAGGATACAGTTCTTACTGTTATATCTCGCAGCCAAGCATAACACATTTTTAATGTTATAGCTCACAATCAGGCAGAACACAATTCTTACTGTTATATCACGCAGCCAAGCAGAACACAGTTCTTACTGTTATATCTCACAATCAGGCAGAACACAGTTCTTACTGTTATATCTTACAGTCAAGCAGATTGCAAATATTACTGTTATATCTCACAGGCAAACAGATGACAATTATTACTGTTATATCTCACAGGCAAGCAGAACACAGTTCTGACTATTATATCAAGCAGCCAAGCAAAACACAGTTCTTACTGTTATATCTCATAGTCAAAGAGAACACAGTTCTTACTGTTATATCTCACAATCAGGCAGAACAGAGTTCTTACGGTTATATCGTATAGCAAAGCAGAACGCAGTTCTTACTGTTATATCTTAAAGCCAGGCAGAATACAGTTCTTACCGTTATATCTCACAATCAGGCAGAATACAGTTCTTACTGTTATAGTTCACAATCAGGCAGAACACAGTTCTTACTGGTATATCTTACAGCCAAGAGCAGAACACATTGATCACTGTTATATCTCACAGGAAAGCAGAACATAGTTCTGACCAATTTATTTTGCAGCCAAGCAGAACACGTTTCTGGCTGTCATATGACACAGCCAAGCAGAACACAGGTCTAACTGTTACGTCTCCTTGATTGTTTTGACAAACTGTTTGGCTGGTTTCCAAGTTCGACCTAGAAGTTCTGCCAATAAATAGTGTCATCGTATTTAAGACGGATTGGATTGATAACTTTCCATGAGACATAACCCCTGGGTTACTAGGACAATGTGGTTATTTATCGAAAGAGACATTCTTCCAATTAAAAGTCTAAAAAAAATGTTTAGAACAGATTAGATTTAAATTACTCGAAATTAAAGATAGGACATCTATATTTCAGAAACTTGTACTATTTGGCTGGTTATTTTACTTGCCTGAGATATTTTACCAATATTTAATGTAACCAAGTTTAGGGAATATTGGATTAAATAAGTTGGGTAAAACTAGAAAAATATGGCTGAACTGTTCTAGGGTCATCACGGACATTGTTCCTTTCAGCTGGATGACGAAACAAAATATATTCAGGCTGTTAGGCAGATAGGTTGTTCTGACAGATATGTTTTCTTATCAGGATGTACTAACATCCAAAATCATAATGTACACATCGTCTAAATTTATTAAAGGGACACTCGGCAATTGGCCTGACAAGGTCTGTAAACCAAACAAGTCGATAATCTATTCAGCGATCGATAGTTGTTGCTACACTGCCATTTTCCGTAGACAAACTAACGGTTTAAGTTAACTCTATATTGCACTACATTGTATTTACTTGGATAAACAACGCCACATAGCTAGAAGACGGATCGATGGCCGCGCTATCGCGTCAGGTTAAACTCAAATTAGCTCCAGTACGGCGTTGATATTCTGTTTTTCAGTTTTATTTATTGCATTATCTATGTATGGATAACCAATATCATAACCTAATCCGTTTGATGTAAACGGGCCTTTATAAGATTGTACTTATAGACGTTAGCTATTTTAAAGCTTTAATCTTTGACATTAACCTGCAAAGGTCATAACGTTTCTCGCCATCGCGTTATTTAAATGTCCCGGGCGCTGCAGGTTTCTATAGATGCTAATATATTGATGTGAGTGTCGTATTCATTACATCGATTCTGAAGGATATGTAAGAACCTTGGCTTTGGGTTGAGTTTTCATAGGTAAAACAGAACTATTGTATTTAAATGTCCCGGTTGCTGCAGGTTTCTATAGATGTTAATACATTGATGTCAGTGTCGTATACATTTCATCAATTCTGAAGGACGTGTGAAGAACATGGGTTTTGGGTTGAGTTTTTATAGGTAAACGGATTCGTATTCAAATGTCCCGGTTGCTGCAGGTTTCTATAGCTGTTAATACATTGATGTCAGTGTCGTATACATTTCATCAATTCTGAAGGACGTGTGAAGAACATGAGTTTTGGATTGAGTTTTCATATGTTAACAGTACTTTTGCAAACATCTAAATGAATGTTTAATAAAGATTCTTTCAGTTAACATTCTCTGATGAAGCATAATATTACGCCGTTCTTGTGTAAGTTTCATAATATTTGTGTATATATTCATTGAGAAATAGCCAAAAACCTTTAATGAAATTAAATTGAATATTATATAAGAAAACATTTTCATTTGCTTAAACCTCAGTCTCTTTTGTTAATTGCCTATAGGTGAAAATGTAGCTTATAGCATTCGGCAGCCTCCGACAAAGGTTTATACTAAGGCATATAGTATTATATATATATTGTAGGATAACTCTTTTGCTTACAGTTTGGTAGCTCTGGGCTCTCTGCCAAAGAGGTTATAAAAATTATAACAAATATTTTAAAGCTTATTTTGTTATATTCTAGTAGAAAACTTGATGCTTATTGTTTTGTATATATATGTAAATATAAGGTTTATTGTAGTGTAGTTTTTATATTGTGTCACACCCTAGTTAATCTATACTGTTTAAATAATGATTCCTGATCTTTCTTTGAGAAACAGCGGTCGTTTTGTTTTAGGGAGTCAATATTAATGTTTAACACTAATAGGTCTCACCGCACAGTTGCGTCCTTTTTTACCACGGTCACGTTATTCCCGCGCTTAAAAAAATAAATTGCTATGAGTGTGTAGAGCAAAAGACATTACTTATGTACAAATTGTGACTTTTTAGGATTTTAAAATATGCATATATTTATAAACATTTGAGGACTTTTTTTTTTTTAAATAAGCTTTGGGTGACACTTCACTTTCTCTTTAAGAAACAAGCTGGTTAACATACCAGTTAGTGTGCAGTTTTATATACGGATATATTCTTGCTATGAAAAAGAAACATAGTTTAAAAAATATTCTATGTAAAATATCTAATTACCTAGGAAATGCTAGACCATAGTTTATATAGAACAAAAACACAATTCAACTGTGTAGTGAAAGCTATACTGGTGTTACATGTCTGTTTAACTACTTTTTATATATGTATATGATGTATTTGTTTTTCAATATTAATTTGTCATATTTTATATTGTATAATTAGTTCGCATTTTATTTCTTTTGTTAATATACTTTCTAAGCAATCAGAGCAAAGATATAAAGTGCTGAAAACTAATAATAGAGAGGTAATTGCAATTTCTATTCTATACTCTACGTTTTGGACATTTAAGTGTTGTTGGAACTTGTTATAAAAAGGATAATTAATTAATAAGGTAATTATTTATACTGGACTTGTGAAACTTTATTTTAAATGAACTGAACAAATGAAAATTTGTCTTTTTTACGCCTTGTTTTGAAACGTTCTTCCAGTATGAACAGTGCCTTTATACAAGGAATTCGATTCAGTTTTGTTTTTATCATTCAGTATAACTTACATATAACTTACACAATGCGGGTTACAAACACTCATATACTACAGAAAAGATCCATCGACACATATAACTTTAATCATATAATATGCATATATTTATTTTCAATATTTTATGACACATCCAATAATTAGCTATATTTTACAAGATATTTTTTTGTATATTTGTTACTTATAAATAACAATAGTCATATGTCTTAAAACCGTCATCTTTTTGAGAACTCAATTTATTGTTTAGACATACATTTAATATATCTGGTAACAGCACCCATTAACTATACCGTACAGTGGTATTACTTATTCATGCATAATGAAGGCCGCGTGTGATTGTAAATGTTTACTAAATTACATACTTTAGATTCAATCAAGTATTTGATTTGAGAAGTTACAATTTACATATTATAGTTCATGCATTAATGTATCCTTGAATATTTGGGATTGAAAGTATAATCCAATTCCTTCAATGCATATTTCTAAATCTCATTGCGCAGTTGAATTTATATATTTACATTACTTCCCTTTGACCATGCCTTGAGTTATATTATTATTGATCATCCATAAACGCATGAATTGAAGTTTTAAGCATACTAACGTGAACAACTTTCTGCAGGTCTTATTGTAAATGTTTACTGAATTACATAATTTAGATGACAATTATGTTGTGTTTTTTTAGAACTTAGCAATTTGTATATTATAGTTCGTGTATTAATGTATCGTTGAACATTTTGGATTCAAAGTATAATCCAATTTTTCTAAATCTCACTGGGCAGTTGAACGTATATATTTGCATTACCATGATTACTTTCACCATGATTGGATTTTATATTGAGATTGACCATCCAAAAACGAAGGAATTGAAGTTTAGAGCACACCAACACGAACAATCTTATACGATGTCAACAGAAGAAGAAATATTCTAGGCTCACTTTCAACTAACAAAGAAGACAACTAGCTGTGTGTCTATGAAATAAAAACAACAACAATTCATTATGAAGAAGACTCACATATAATATTTTTGTGTAGCTTTCCTTGAATGATGTATATCATTGATATTTAGGCTATTGATATCATGAGTGTTTTCTTTTAAATATTATTGGATTTATCTGTTAAAGATGCCTAATTCAACTTTCACAATTTGATCCAAGTGTACATACATGTATGTAGTCTAAGAGAAAATTATGTTACTTGAAGAAATAAGTGCAGTTTTCTGCAGCAAAATTTTACTTGAGTGATATATGTCATTTTTCTCTGTTAACTACTTTTATCATATTTGTGTTTTAAATAAATGGATTAATCTGTTAAAGAGACCTTATTTAGTTTCACAATTTGATCCAAGTGTGCATACATGTAGTCTAAGAGAAAATTAAGTAACTTGACAACATACGTGCAGTTTTCTGCAACAATAATCTACTTAATTGATATATGCTATAATTCTCTGTGAACTGCTACTATTATGTGTGTTTTTTTTAAATATTTTTGGATTTATCTGTTATAGAGGGTTAATTCTGAGCCAAGTGTACATACATGTATAAATCATGTAATGTGAAGAGATATTTGCAGTTTTCTGCAGGAGTAGCAACACCTGTTACTTTCTAGAAATGTGTATTTAAGCAGGTATTCTATGTACAAGCTGTATTCGGGAACCCAATTCTGGAAAAGCCCAAATGCACTTTGCTTTTTGCCGGAAGTGCAAATGTTTGGTGAATTATGTAAATCTGAACAATATTCGGCCGTATCTGTTTTTGTTCTTAGTCGGAAATTGTCAAACGTTTATCTGATTGGGTATTATACCATCGTGAATTTTCGGATGTATTTAAGTGGTTGTTGTTGTAGACTTAGTATCGGTTGCAACACAACAGACACTTCCTTTGGTCACAAACAAAATAAGAATGTTGGTCTTGTTGTTGTTGTATGGTGTTTAGTCGCTTTCATCAGATTCCCACTCATATCGCGACGGTGTCTACTTGAGAAAGTATTCTGAGCGCTGTCACACTGGAGTATCATTTCATGGTATGATACCTCACCAAGTCACATTATACTGCAACCGGGCCCATCAGATAGAACTACCATCTAAATGTTGAGCGCCCAGCGACGAAGCTTCTGGTACCTTTTTCCCTGCCCGGGATTGAACACTCGACCTGTCGCATGACAGAGTGATTTAAAAGATTGCATTATAGTTATCATTATGTTCATTAATTTATCCATGGAATATAAACGTAATGTGTGATGCCTCTTTTAGTAAATGTGTAAGCATATATATGTGTATATATTAACTCTTTGCTTCATTGTGTAATAAAGATGATGGAATTTGCCATATTTTATATGTTATAAATATTACTATCCATAAAATACATGCGCCTTTAGCCAGATTAGCCTCCCATGGTAGTGTTTGTTTGTTATCTTATGCAATCGAGGGCTAACAGATGATTGCTTTTTCCTGTGATTCTGGAAAGATTTTCAAATTTCCGAGCACACCCATATCTGTAAGTAATTGACAACATTTCCACTTGAATCAGAGGTGAGAGACGACTAGCACTGAGACAATGTCGTATATCAATTATCAATAAGACTGAGACGGGTAGGGGAATCGAACTCACGACCTCTGGATTCGCCTTTACAGAACTAAACTAGTGAAGTCTGTTTTCCATCTTTTTTTAAATTCACCTGACACATCATATTTTAATTTTCAAATAACAACTCTTACTTGTGATCACATTTAATGGATATTTTTTATAAATGAATCATAGAATGTCATAGAATCTTTAACTGAAAATGGTGAAATTGACAAATTACAGGAAGTTTCTCTCTCAAAATTATTTTTCTGAATTATATTTGAAACAACATAATTATTCGTGACCATGTAATTAATATAGAGTCTTACATGAATGCGCATTTATTATTGAATTTATTAATTTGGCAAAAATAAATTATGCTAGGTTATGCCAAGCGTTATTTCATTTTTGGACAACGAATTAAACGAATTAAATAAATAATGAGCACAATTGTAAGATTCTTTTGACACAACTCAGAAAAAGAGCATAATTGCCATTTATTTAACATATGACTATTAGCAACGAGAAAAAGTCCGGCTTTTATGCTTCAGTTATTTGTCGTAGTACGTGGCGTCTCAGAATTACCATAACAAGGTCGACGTTATATACAAGGCAGTCGGAACGCAGTTCGGCATTTTACGTTCGATAGCCGAGATATACCGAATACTACGAATGATAAATCGGAAGTTAAAGTACATTAGGTTAATATATAAAATATGTCATTGGTGTATTAAACGCCTGCGCCGTAGTATATGTGATAAAATATACAATATTATTTTAACAACTTTGATATCTCCACCAACGAAGAGTTCGTCATACTTTTATGTAACATAGTTTATTTCCTTGTCTTCGATTTGATCAAATACGTTTGTACTAGTACTATTTTGTACTATAATAATGTAAAAATAGTTTTACCTACATTAAATGTTAAATGTCCATGACTGGAGTATTATAAGACAGATACAATAACAAAAACAATCACAAAACACTAATAGTTAATCTCTTTCGCAGAACAAACTGCTTGATTAGGGGCTAATAGACCTGATTCTGATGACATCAGGTTATATATATAGACTATATATATCAAGCCCGATTGTAACAGTTATATCAGGTTATATATATAGACTATATATACCAGGCTCGATTGTAACAGTTATATCAGGTTATATATATAGACTATATATATCAAGCCCGATTGTAACAGTTATATCAGGTTATATATATAGACTATATATATCAGGCCCGATTGTAACAGTTATATCAGGCTATATATATAGACTACATATACCAGGCCCGATTGTAACAGTTATATCAGGTTATATATATAGACTACATATACCAGGCCCGATTGTAACAGTTATATCAGGTTATATATATAGACTATATATACCAAGCCCGATTGTAACAGTTATATCAGGTTATATATATAGACTACATATACCAGGCCCGACTGTAACAGTTATATCAGGTTATATATATAGATTACATATACCAGGCCCAATTGTAACAGTTATATCAGGTTATATATATAGAGTATATATATCAGGCCCGATTGTAACAGTTATATCAGATTATATATATAGACTTCATATATCAGGCCCGCTTGTAACAGTTATATCAGGTTATATATATAGACTACATATACCAGTCCCGATTGTAACAGTTATATCAGGTTATATATATAGACTACATATACCAAGCCCGATTGTAACAGTTATATCAGGTTGTATATATAGACTACATATATCAGGCCCGATTGTAACAGTTATATCAGGTTGTATATATAGACTACATATATCAGGCCCGATTGTAACAGTTATATCAGGTTATATATATAGAGTATATATATCAGGCCCGATTGTAACAGTTATATCAGGTTATATATAAAGACTACATATATCAGGCCCGATTGTAACAGTTATATCAGGTTGTATATATAGACTGCATATATATGGCCCGATTGTAACAGTTATATCAGGTTGTATATATAGACTGTATATATCACGCCCGATTGTAACAGTTATATCAGGTTATATATATAGACTATATATATCAGGCCCGATTGTAACAGTTATATCAGGTTATATATATAGAGTATATATATCAGGCCCGATTGTAACAGTTATATCAGGTTGTATATATAGACTATATATATCAGGCCGGAGTGTAACAGTTATATCAGGTTGTATATATAGACTATATATATCAGGCCCGATTGTAACAGTTATATCAGGTTATATATATATAGACTTTATATATCAAGCCCGATTGTAACAGTTATATCAGGTTATATATATAGACTATATATATCAGGCCCGAACCTAATCAATGGGCTCTGTATAAAAGGGTCGTTCACAAAGAGGGACAAAATTTGTTTTAACATAAAGTTAATCATACCTGGCATATGCACACTTCTAAAGTATTTCCCGAACGGGAATCAAACCCACATTAGTTGTTTGTCTTATAAAAATATCCCTCCGACACCACGGAAACAAGTATCTATACAGTTTCCGACCTACAAATGTGCCATAAAAGGTGAAAGTGTAGTTTCAAAAAAAAAACAGCACACGTTTCTAAAGACGATGTCGGTTACTTGCAAAAGCTGGTCGTGATTATATTTATGTATATGATTCCTACACCAATAAAACCCGGCGTTCATTGAAGAATTATGCAATGCATCAAACAAGCAGCACACTTACACCACAATAATAAATATATATATATATTGGCAAGTTGGTCTACATACCGCTATAAACTCTTACCTTTGTTAGCAGGAAATATTTTTGTACCAGAGTTTTACACTGCACTTTTACTAGCAACCGTAACAGTTTGTGTGTTTGTTTGAATATATAAATGTAGCGTCATTTTATGCCATCGAGGGCTGGCAGCGATCAATTAATCGAACCTCTATTTCCTAGGATCCTGTATTCGGACACACCGCAAGTAGCTGATAACTGCCCCACTTGACTCAGTGGTGAGAGATGAATGTTAATGAGACACAATGTTGTATTTTATTTACCACAGAGATTACGGCTGGGTGGGAATTCGAACTCACGACTCCTGCATTGATAGACAGACGCGGTACCGGCTGAGCTAACCGGGTCTGATTTCAACCGTAACTGACACAGCGACGAAGTAAAACGCATATGTGTAATGTTTAAGTAGCTGTAATACTATGATAATAATTTTACATTGTCACTGGGTCCGGCATGGCCATGTGGTCTAAATCGTTTTCGTGCGGTGATAACTGCTGAGGCCAAGGGTTCAAGCCCAATTCGGTTAAAAAACTTTACGTGAGACAGTTTCCCAGTTACTTGCGGAAGGACACCAGTTCTACTCAGATTCATTATTCCTCCTCCAATAAAACTGGATAAAAATGCCATAGTTTGTATCATTTATTTAGTAGATTCAAATGCAACTTACAGACTTACATTAAACATGCATAAATCTAGGACAGCAACACGCATGTAGAAACATTAGCGTGTGCACAAAAAATGAGTGAATTATAGATGTTTTTCCCGAACGGGAATCGAACGCACATAAGTTTGCCCTATACCAAAATAAGACCGCGGCGTGATCTAGTGGTAGAGCGTCCGCCTCGCATGCGGAAGGTCGTGGGTTCAATCCCCGGCCGGGTCAAACCAAAGACTTTAAAAATGGCACTAGAAGCTTCCTCGCTTGACGCTCAGCATTTAGAGGAGAGTTCTAGGTCTGGTCGGCCCAGTGTCAGTAAAATGTGACTGGGTGGGGTATCATACCATGTGTCTGCGGCATGATACTCCAGTGCGACAGCGCTTAGAATACTTTCTCTAGTAGACACCGTCGCGATATGACTGAAAAATTGTTGAAAGCTACGTTAAACACCATACAACAACAACAACAACAACTATACCAAAATATCTCCGCCCCCACGATACAGTATCCGACCTACTAATGTCATCGTAACAGCTGTCTTAATACTGCAGAAAACACAAACAAAGGTAGTTCACAGCTACAAACAAAATTACTTCATCATTACTTACCAACAGGCAGTGTTTCTAACGGAATGGCTTACTGAAACTTAACGAATTGAGTAAAGGTGTGTATGTTTTGTATCTGTTGTTCACTTTCTTGAAAAATATGTTTTAAAGTTATATAATACATAGTTATTAATAACTCAATTTTGACATTTTTAACTAGTTAACATATATATCAGTGACTTTTATTACTGTACATATCGTATACATATACATATACTTACATATACTTACATATAAATATACATACATATACATGAATATGCATACATATATGCATAATTAAACACAAAATTATAGATAATAATTATATTGTACATTTACATACACATATACCGGTAAGACAGGCATTCAGTTATAAATTGGTAGCATAACAAACTGTGACTACTTGCTTTACCTATTCCGTGCAATGATGAATTTGCCCAACTTTTACATTACGGCACATACATGTGTACGCGTGTCTGCATGTACATGTAACCAATGACGGTTATTATTACGGCAAAAACATGTGTGCGCGTGTCTGCATGTACATGTAACCAATGACGGTTATTATTACGGCAAAAACATGTGTGTGCGTGTATGCATATACATGTAACCAATGACAGTTATTATTACGGCAAAAAACTTTGTGTACGTGTATTTGCATGTAACCAAATACGGTTTTTATTACGGAAGATAAATGTGCACGTGTGTTTGCATGTAACCAATTATGGTTATTATAACGGCAAAAACATGTGTGCACGTGTGTTTACATGTAATGAATTGCGGTTTTTATAAGGGCAAAAACGTGTGCACGCGTGTTTGCTTATAACCAAATACGGACATCGTTACGGCAAATAAAGGTGCATGTGTGTTTGCATGTAACCAATAATGGTTCTTATTACGGCAGATAAACGTGCACGCGTGTTTTATTATAATCAATAACGGTTATTTTTACGGCAAATAAATGTGCACGTATGTTTGAATGTAACCAATTACGGTAATTATTACGGCAGATAAATGTGCACGCGTGTTTGCTTATAACCAATTACGGTTATTAATACGGCAAAAAATGTGCACGTGTGTTTGCTTATAACCAATTACGGTTATTAATACGGCAAAAAATGTGCACGTGTGTTTGCTTATATCCAATTACGGTTAATATTACGGCAGGTATATGTGACCGCGAGTTTGCATGCAACCAATAACGATTATTACTACGGCAGATACATGTGTACGCGTGTTTGCATGTAGTCAATTACGGTTATTTTTACGGCATATTTGTGTGTACGCGTGTTTGCATTAATTAATTACGGTTATAATTACGGCAGATACATGTGCCCGCGTGTTTGCATGTAACAAATCACGGTTATTATTACGGCAAAAATATGTGCACGCGTGTATGTTTGTAACCAATTATAGTTACTGTTACGGCAAACACATGAGTGCAAGTGTTTGCATGTATTCAATAACGGTTATAATTATGGCAAATACATGTGTACACGTGTTTGCATGTAACCAATTACGGTTATTATTATTATGGCAAATACCGGCTTAAACGTGTGTGCATCTAATCATTTACGATATTTATTGTTGCAAATCGATTACGGTAATTATAACGACAAATACAGGATGTTTACGAGTGTCTTCACGTTACCAATTACAGTTAATACTGGCATACGTGTAATCAATTACGGTGGTGATAACGACAAATACAGGATGTACACGTGTGTCTGCATGTAATCAATTACAGTAAATACTGGCATACGTGTAATCAATTACGGTGGTGATAACGACAAATACAGGTATACGTGTGTCTGCACGTTACCAATTACAGTAAATACTGGCAATACGTGTAATCAATTACGGCGGTGATAACGACACATACCGGTATACGTGTGTCTGCACGTTACCAATTACAGTAAATACTGGCATACGAGTAATCAATTACGGTGGTGACCACGACACATACAGGTATACGTGTGTCTGCACGTTACCAATTACAGTAAATACTGGCAATACGAGTAATCAATTACGGCGGTGATAACGACACATACAGGTATACGTGTGTCTGAACGTAACCAATTACAGTAAATACTGGCATACATGTAATCAATTACGGTGGCGATTACGACAAATACAGGTATACGTGTGTCTGCACGTAATCAATTACAGCAAATATTGATATACGTGTAATCAATAACAGAGAGGAAAACGACAAATACAGGTGTACAGGTGTCTGTGTGGAAACAAAAAATGAGTATTTAAAATGATTGTATTCCTGCAAAACTATATGTATTTAAAGGGTGTACGGCAATATTGGAAATAATTTTATAATATCTAAGTAAAATGACTTTATGAGGCATCATATTTAAGAAAGTGGTAAAATTAGTCATTCGACTGTCTTGTTTTAAAATCCTAAAACACACAAATAGGATAATTCTTTGGATTTTATTAACGTACCAATTGAAACTGATGAAATGAAAATATTTTACATGTTTGTCATAGATGACCACAAATGTCCGAAACAGGGTCCCTTTTGAACGATTATCAGAGTTGTGTCATAAACTGGCCAAGGAAGACCAAAAATATTTGCTAGGACCGGTGAAAAATAATGAATTCAGGACGGTTAAACTTACTCGCTATGGATGATCGAAGTAACTCACTAAGGACGGTTAAACTTACTCGCTATGGATGGCTGAAGTAACTCACTAAGGACGGTTAAACTTACTCACTATGGATGGCTGAAGTAACTAACTAAGGACGGTTAAACTTACTCGCTATGGATGGCTGAAGTAACTCACTAAGGACGGTTATTGTTACTTACTAAATGCGATTGTAGTTACTCGCAATGCCGGTTAATGTTTCTCGCTAAGAACTGTTAAAGTTACTCACTATGACGGTTAATGTAACTCGCAATGCCGGTTAATGTTACTCGCTAGGAACTGTTAAATTTACTCACTTTGACGGTTAATGTTACTCGCTAAAAAACTGTTAAAGTTAATCACTATGACGGTTAATGTTACTCACTATGACGGTTAATGTTAATCACTATGACGGTTAATGTTACTCATGAAGACGGTTAATGTTAATCACTGTGACGGTTAATGTTACTCACTAAGAACTGTTAAAGTTACTTACTATGACGGTTAATGTTACCAACTATTATGGTTAAGGTTACTTGCTAAGAACTATTAAAGATACTCGCTATGATGATTAATGTTACTCACTATGGCGGTTAATGTTACTCGCTAAGAATTGTTAAAGTTTCTCACTTTGATGGTAAATGTTACTCGCTAAGATGGCTAACGTTACTCATTATGATGGTTAATGTTACTCACTATGATGGTTAATGTTACTCACTATGACGGTTAACGTTACTTGCTATGATGGTTAATGTTTCTCACTATGATGGTTAATGTTACTCACTATGATGGTTAATGTTATTCGTTATGATGGTAAATGTTACTCACTAAGATGGTTAATGTTACTCACTATGATGGTTTATGTTATTCGTTATGATGGTAAATGTTACTCACTAAGATGGTTTATATTACTCGTTAAGAACTGTTAAAGTTACTCACTATGATGATTAATTTTACTCACTATGACGGTTAAAGGTACTCACAATGACGTGTATGTTATTCAGTATGATAGTTAATGTTACTCGCTATGATGGTTAATGTTACTCGCTAAGAACTGTTATAGTTACTCACTATGACAGTTAATGTTACTCGCTATGACGGTTAAAGTTACTCACTATGACGTGTAATTTTATTCGCTATGGAGGTTAATGTTACTCGCTATGATGGCTAATGTTACTCGCTAAGAACTGTTAAAGTTACTCACTATGACAGTTAATGTTACTCGCTATGACGGTTAAAGTTACTCACTATGACCTGTAATGTTTTCTGCTATGATGGTTAATGTTACTCGCTAAGAACTGTTAAAGTTACTCGCTATGACGTTTAATGTCACTTGCTATGATGGTCAATGATTCTCGCTAAGAACTGTTAAAGTTACTCACTATGATGGTTAATGTTACTCGCTTAGATGGTTTAAGTTACTCACTATGACGTGTAATGATATTCGCTATGACGGTTAATGTTACTTGCTATGCTGGTTAATGTTACTTGCTAAGAACTGTTAAAGTTACTCGCTATGACAGTTAATGTTACTCGTTAAGAACTGTTAAAGTTACTCACTATGACGGTTAATGTTACTCGCTAAGATGGTTAAAGTTACTCATATGATGGTTAATGTTACTCGCTAAGATGGTTAATGTTACTCACTATGATGTTTAGAGTTACTGGCTATGACAATTAATGTTATTCGCTAAGACTGTTAATGTTACTCGCTAAGAACTGTTAAAGTTACTCACTATGACGTGTAATTTTATTCGGTATGGCGGTTAATGTTACTCGCTATGATGGTTAATGTTACTCGCTAAGACGGTAAAAGTTACTCGCTTTGACGTGTAAAAATATTCGCTATGCTGGTTAATGTTACTCGCTACGATGGTTAATGTTACTCGCTAAGAACTGTTAAAGTTGCTCACTATGACATGTAATGTTATTCACTATGATGGTTAATGTTACTCGCTATGGTGTTGAATGTTATTCGCAATGATGGTTAATGTTACTCGCTATGATGGTTAATGTTAAAAGCTAAGAACTGTTAAAGTTACTCACTATGACGGTTAATGTTACTCGCTAAAAACTCTTAAAGTTATTCACTTTGACGGTTAATGTTGCTCGCTAAGACAGTTAAAGTTACTCACTATGACATGTAATGTTTTTTGCTATGATGGTTAATGTTACTCGCTATGATGGTTAATGTAACTAGCTAAAAACTGTTAAAGTTACTCACTATGACGGTTAATGTTACACGCTAAGATAGTTAATGTTACTCACTGTGATGGTTAATATTACTCTCTATGATGGTTAATGTTTATCATTTTGACGGTTAACTTTACTCGCTATGACGGTTAATGTTACTCACTATGATGGTTAATGCTACTAGCTGTGACGGTAAATGTTACTTGCTAAGAACTGTTAAAGTTACTCGCTATGACGGTTAATGTTACTCGCTAAAATCTCTTAAAGTTATTCACTTTGACGGTTAATGTTACTCGCTGAGACAGTTAAAGTAACTCACTATGACATGTAATGTTTTTGCTATGATGGTTAATGTTACTCGCTATGATGGTTAATGTAACTAGCTAAGAACTGTTAAAGTTACTCACTATGACGGTTAATGTTACACGCTAAGATGGTTAATGTTACTCACTATGATGGTTAATGTTACTCTCTATGACGGTTAATGTAAATCACTTTGACGGTTAACTTTACTCGCTACGACGGTTAATGTTACTCACTATGATGGTAAACGTTACTCGCTGTGACGGTTAATGTTACTTGCTAAGAACTGTTAAAGTTACTTTTTTATAAATGGTGATAAAAGGACGATTCTAATTACTTACTTAGTCTTTTACTACCTACTTTTAAAGTAATTTACTAAAGACGGCTGAATTATTTCCTAATTACGCTACTTACTTAATAAGTACGGTTAAAGTTACTTGATAATGGCGGTGAAAGGACAATTAAGACGGTTAAAGCTACTCTCCAAGGACAATTAAAATACTCACTATGTACGGTTAAAAATACTTGCTGAGTACGGTTAAAGTAATCTGCTAAATACGGTTAAAGTTTATTGCTAATTTCGCTTAAAGTTATTTTCGAAGGACTGTGAAAGGATAATTAAAGAAGCTTACTTAAGATCGTTAAAGATACATGCTAAAGACAGTTGGAGGTAAACGCTAAGGAAGGTCAAGGTAACTTGATTAATTTAATATGGACTATGAAAGGTACTGGCTGTGGTCGGTTAGAATTACAAAGGAATAACGATAAATATTTCTTTTTTAAAAACGCTACATGTTACTTTCCATGAGAAGAGAAAGTGGACTTTCAACAAAAAAAAGGCACACTTTTCAAAGGACGGTGTCGGTTATTTGCAAAATATGGTGATTATGTTTATATATATGATTCCTGCACCAAAAAAAAATCAGATTCCACACGTATCCAAGAAAAGGGCGTGTATCCTCATTTATACTACTACTTGACTATCTCAGAAGAGTAATATCATACATCAAACAAGTAGTACACTCGCATAACAATAATTAATATATTATGCATTGGCAAGCTGGTCTACATACCGCTATACACTCTTACCTGAGTGTGTTAGCAGGATGTATTTTTGCACCAGATTTTTACAATCTGCACTTTTACTTGCAACTGCAACAGTTTGTGTGTTTGTTTGAATATATTTATTTAGTGTCATTTTATGCCATCAAGGACTGACAGAAGATCAGTTAATCAAACCTCTATTTCCTGAGATCGAGTGATAAATGTCCCACTTGACTCAGTGGTGAGAGAAGAATATTTATAAGAAACATAGTTGTATTTCATTTATCACAGATATTATGGTTGGGTGGGGATTCGAACTCACAACCCCTGGATTGGTAGCCGGACGAGGTATCGATAGAACTAACCGGGTCCGATTGTAACCATAACTGACACAGCGACGATGTAAAAATCATATACGTGTAAAGTTCAAATAGTTCTTATACTATGATAATACTTTGACATTGCCGAAGGTTCCGGCCTGGCCATTTGGTTTTAGTCATTTTTGTTTGATGACCGCTGCTCAGGTCGTGGGTTCGAGCCCAGTTCTGGCCAAAAACATTATTTGAGAAAGATTGCCAGTTACTTAAGCATACGGAAGGACACTAAAAGTGAGATCAACTCGGATTAATTTCAAGGTATTCCTCCACCAAATAAAACGGGATAACAATGCTATACATTTTATTACTAGTAGGTTCAAATGAAACTGACACACAAACATTAAAAACGCAGCAATCAGGGAATGTAACACTCATTTTGAAACACATACAGAGAGTGAATTATGGATGTCTGAAAATAGATAACATTGTCATTTCTGTGGAATAATGTATAGTGCTTATTGCTATTTGATATGGTGTTTGATCAGTCACGCTCGCCAATACTGCTAAGTAACTAACACAGAATAATGTTACAACTGAACTTAGTAATAGGACAGATGAGAATAAACTGCAAAAGTTGGCCGATCGCAGATTATTCTCATTATCAAGAGAGTATGTTCACAAACACTTTCTCCGCAAAACAATTAGATGTATTGCAAGGTGCATGTAATTAACTACTTAAGTTTTAAGATAATGATATAAAAATAACGCAGTACATAACAAAATGGCAAAATCGGAAGCCGACCTGTATGCATGTACATGCACATCGTTTTATATAAGACTCTATGAATAATGTTATTCGTGTACACTTGAATTAATGCATAATTTAATCCCCCTATTTAAATACTTTCTCTTTTAATTTCTCTCTCTATTTTTCTATATCTATAGTTCTCTCTTTCTCTCCCTCTCTTTCTTTTGTCTCTTTCTCTTTCTATTCCTCCTATCTCTCTCTCTCTCTCTCTCTCTCTCTCTCTCTCTCTCTCTCATTCTCTCTCTCTCTCTCTCTCTCATATCAAAATATTTCTTATTTGATGTATATGATATATTATGTTAATATAGATAAATGTTTCATGTAAACGTACAGACAATTTAAACAAAAATTCAATGTTTGTAACTTAAGGCTGTTTGTTAAATATAAAGCTCCAGATAATAATACTTGTTTATTAGTATTTTTATTTTCCCGTCCTTGTTAAGTTTGATTTGATGTCGTAATAGGATAAAAAATTGAGTAGAATTTGATTTTGTAAAATTGTCAACATTGCCGCGTGTGCCTATAATTACCTTCGATATTGAAGAGTAACATAATTTACCAATTTACGATATTTATAAACTAACTTCTGTTTACTTAGTAATTACCCGGATCAACTATATATGATGTAAATATTAGATAAGACACATAGTATAAATAGAGTTTCTTATTTTTGAATGGGCAGACCCTTCGTGGTCGAATGGTATACGTCTCAAGACCACTAAGGTTGTAGCTTCTAGGCCCAATCGCGCTCAAAATATATGTAAGAAAGTTTGCCAGTTACTTGCGGAAGATCAATTCTGGAGATCTTCCACCACATGTGTGGTTGTTTATTTACGTTTTATGTCTAAAACGTTTGATACTTGTATCTGGAGGTAAAATGTATGCTGAGTCCAGACATCTACTTTTCACTAAAGGCTGTCACCAGTCAAAAATGCCAACCAAAATGGCCGCCATTTGCCAAATATTGAAATTTATGTTATAATATATAATCTGATTAAAATTAAGATCTATTGTTTTGTTGTTTTTTTTTGTATGATTTATTGGTATATTGATATGTATTTTCAGATATCAAAGCCACAAATCAGCATGATGCAAGCAAGGTTGAGCGCAGTATTTACCATTTTATTTACCGCCATTTTGTTCGTCGTGGCGGCAGACAACAAAACTTCAGTAACATACGAAGCGATTGTTGAAGCAAACCTGAAGTTAACTTGTTATAAATGTCGACCAGGGACACGCTTCGTCACGCATTGCAAGGAGAACCTCAAAGATGCCATTTGTGAGATTTGTCCTAAAGGTTATTTCCAACCAGAGTATAACTTCGTTTATAATTGTCGTCGATGCATAAATAAATGCTGTACAGCAACAATGGACTTAGAGTGTGACAAAAAGCCCATCCAAAATGAAGGTATGTGATAACTTTCGCTTGATACTTGTCATTCTGCATACTGCACTGGATTGAACCCACGACTTCATTTTCTGGGGCCAATCACCTACATGTGTACCATCAGATTAATTATTGCATATACATGTATATGCAATGACATCTTTAATCAGCGTCGTATATAACTTAACGTTGTGTAGCTGTTGTATGTTGTATAGCGTCACTTCCAACAATTTTTCACTCATATCGTGACGTTTATTACTTCAGACAGTATTCTAAGCGCTGCCACACTAAAGTGTCATGCCGTGGACACATTGTTTGATAGATTATCCTGTACATGATGAGCGCCAAACGAGTTAGCTTCTAGTACCATTTTCATGTCTATGGTATGACCCGACAGGGTATCGAACCCACAACCACCCGCATGCGAGGCGGACGATATATAACGCTAATTCAATGTTGCTGTAGTTTTTTCTAATGTGTAACTTGGTAGTTATAAATTAGTTCCAATACATATCCGTTATTAAGAGTTGCTTTTTGTGTAATTTTCGTCTTCCATCTATAAAAAATTCATATACTGGTGGTTGAATGGTCATTTACAACCATGTATTGGATACCACAATCATATAGGTATTTTGTTTTATTCACTTTTTTTTCAACCTTATTTCAGTTATTTTACGACTGACAGCGTACTAAATCATAGTTCATGGATTCCGCTATAGGTTCAGACCCGCCTTATCTTTGCAAGTCACTGACTATTTCCCCATATATTCAGAGGAGTGAGACGTATAACCGTAAAACGAATATCAGAACCAATCAGCCATCACATATATTGTGACCGGATGGGTTTTCGAACTTACCACCCATTGACTGACGCTGCCTATTGAGCCATTGGGTCCGGCACATGCAGTTTTAATTTAATATAATTTTACTATAAAGTAGCCTAATAGCAAATTTATCAAAAGGTTACATTAAGACTTTTATGTTATGTGTTCATTACACAATTCTTTTTAATGAAAGTCATCGCAATTTCCAATACATAATTAGGTTATATATGCCATATCTAGTTTTGTTGGTGGGGGAAGACCTCGGAAGGAATCTGAATAGAACCAACGTCTTTCCGCAAGTGATTGATAAACGTTCTCATATAAAATGTTCGGACCGAGCAAGGAGGGAAAACAAGAACCCAGCGGTAAGAGGTACACGACTCAGACCACTCCGCCATTGGGGATGCCGCAACACATTAAACACTTATTTAACGCATATATGAACGTATTCATTTTACAAACATGGTTGCATATTATAATTATATGGATGGAAGACGAAAATAATCGACGTGCATATAGCTATAAAAATGAGTGCTATCAACACGAGATAATACCATTTTGAATAGGAATTACAATTACGTCTAATCTATGTAATACTAAATATATATTTATAATCTATGTTACGGTAATATGAGAAACTGGTGTATACTCTTGGCTATTCTAATGGTGCATCTTTAACACATAAACACATGTAATCTATAGTTACGATGGAAACAAACTTTATCCTCATCATGAGACGATAATTTAATTTTATCTTGGTCTTTAAAATAATGTATCCATGTCGGCGGACCAATCGATTACTTTCCTTTAGCAAATCGTACCGTAGTTGTTACTTCCCTTAGTTATTTAGAAATGCTGTACACGCGGTTTGTCTTTTTCGTTCAAAAAAAGTCTCAATCTTGATTTTCGATTAATCCATATATTGCATTATTTTCAGATACGAGAAAAGTGGCAAGTGGAGCGGGAACCATGTACAGAAATATGTGGGTCTGGTTACCGGCTGGTCTGACCCATTACCTTATATACCGGATATAAAACAGGACATTTCCCTCGAACAATATATAACGTATTCTCTTTATATTTACTATTATCAAGTATGTGTTGTCAAGTGTGTGTATTTCTGAGGTTTTCTAGTTCTCACCCGGCAAACAATCCAGTAATAAATATGGAGTACATGTTAAACCAAATATAGCGTAGAATACAAGATTTGCTTAAGAGAACAAAATTCTTAATTGTTGGTGCTCGGACACAAAACTAGTACTAAAGTGTTTAAAGGTATAGAAAATGGAGTTAGACATGTCCGGTTATAAACAACGTATGTTGTTGTTGAAGAAGATTTGATTTTTTATGCATGCGATATCTGTGTATATTTCTCTCCACATATGTATTTATATATGTTTGACTTACAAAGGAGATAACCCATGTGATTTTAAACAAAAGATTAAAAAACGAGTTATATAACCTGTTGAAAAAATTTATGTACCTATTAATGTTTCCCCCCCCCCCCCCCCCCCCCCCACACCGTGGGAGTGGGAGAAATGAGACTAGTATACCCAAGGGAATGGGGATAATTTTCTGTTGGTGTCCGGCCATCAAACTGGTTCTAAGGTTTGTTTCTAAAAGTATAGAAAGGTTGAGTAAAACAATATTTATTTAACCCAGATATGAACATTATGTTGTCGTGAAAGAAAATTTGGTTATGTTGGATGCGATATCTATGTAATTGTCTCTCTCTATACAATATATATATATATATATATATATATATATATATGTGTGTATATATATACTCGTCTTGCAAAGGGATGATTACATGTGAGATTTAGAGATTTTATCAATTACGACTTACCTTAAGTTGCTTCCTCGACTTCTGCAAAGTACTTTTTTTTCAAATGTTAATGCACGATTGAAAACTGATCTCGACAACTTTGAAGAAAAAATCCTGATTTTTTTTTTGGTTTGAATAACTAGAAAAGGCACGACACATATCAAATATATAAGGTGAGTGGAGATGGAGTGGAGGAAAAGTACCAATATAACATCGGATAGTTGGAGCATTTCACGCACATTGCTGGAACCATTCTGTGAACTAGCAGATTGACCTTATGACGAAGACATTCAATTTGATGACCGAGAGCAGATATTTGAAAAAAAATGAGCAACAAGAAAAAACATGGTGCCACTGAATTTCAAATGACAACCTATATGTTCCACTGTCCATTGTACAACACTCAATGGTTTAAGCTGTGCTCAAAAAGATATACCTACAACATTGATACTGATATCTTAGCATTTATTACGTACAGTTGACAAAATCAAGAAATGAGGATTTGTCCAAAACATAAACACGCAGCATTGATATTGATATATTACATGTGATATATACTAAACAGTTGACAAAACCAAGAATTGGATATGCTTAATTCCCTTTTCCTGTTCAAACAATTTAGCTGCAAAAGTACTCACTTCATGCGTTATGGGAACCTGTACTAGTCATATTTACCTTATGAAACAATTGATAAGCGATGGATTTGAAATGGTAATTGATCAATGCCAAACATATGGAGAACAGCCCAAACATGTTTACTCACACGTTGCTGCGCGCTACATGAACACACCTATTTTGGGCTATTTATTGTGCGTAAGTATTTGCCTATTGCTCATTAATCTTCGCCAATATGTTCGTGTGTTTTCACGCCTTCTCCATACACAGATGATTTGATGCCGATTTAATTATTTATTGGTAGTGTGCGTAAGGATTTACATGGCACTCATGAATATTTCGTATAGATATGTAAATCAATCATCGGTGTCCGAACGTGTATTCTGATACAAAATGTATAACAGTTAAACCGATACCAATACAATATTAATCGGTATTATATCACACTCACGAACAGCAGCACAGAAAGGCGTTCAAACGTCCGAACATATTGGCGGAGATTAAAGAGTGCCAAATAAAACCGTACAAACAACCTGTGTTTGATTAAAAGTTATATCACTATTTATGTTCGGTAACCGAAAAGTAATTTACGGATATACACGGAACATTCGTAAGTGCCAGGTGTATACTAACGAACAATACTATGACACGAGTATAAAAAGATAAGTTTGTTAATTATGGTTTCAACTCAATGTGCACATGTTACTTTAAAGAACGTCTTAATAAGATGTGTGATAAGAACCTGAAAGATATAAATTCGCACTATAAAAATATATACACATTTTTTTTAACATACCCTTCGCTTTTCATATAACAATTTTTTAAAGATAAATAATGAAATTAACGAATTGGTCGAATGCTTTTTTTAATTAAAAACAATCAAAGTTTTACACTAAACGCTCTTTATTATCAAACGTGACAAAGTAGTCTTATTGGAACGCTGTAAGACCGCTACCGTAAATCCTCGCTTAAAGCCGTCACGCACCATTATGTAATATGTATGCTATTCTACTCTACACAGATACATGCAATGTTTACTGCAGTCTGGGTTTTGCATATTCTAAGGTTAAATTAACCATCAATATTATTATACACAAAAGTTGGATAAAACACACAATACAGCATGTGGTTTTTATACTGTGTTACCTGTTTACTTTGGATTTGTGTCACATTATCTTATTCGGAGGCTTTACACACATGTAAGTTTAATTTAGGTCAATATTACTATATAGTATGTCTGTGTATTGGTAATGTGTGTCATTATGCGCTATAGACGTCTCTGCTCGTCTCGGTGTTCTATTTCCTGGTGATATATTTATGTAACACTGTGAATTTAAAAATGTATGACTGTATAACACAGTCTCTGCTTCGCCATTTTCTATAACTTAAAGTGTGAGTATTACATGGTTATTTGATATATGTCTTATTAAATAATGTTTGATAACTTTACACATTTCTAAAAATGTTAAGGCCGTTTTCTATACTTTTTCATGTGCATTAATTCTGCGCAGAAAGGTAAGCAATTTTGTCGAGATCAATCAGTGTCAATACATACTATTATACTACAACTGACCCTATTTCGGATGGCATCTCATTTACGGATACGCCTGAAATTAGTCTCTTATATTGTGGTCAATATATAAAACATGCATACTGGTATAAAAAAAAAGGTTTATAGCAATTTAACCTGAATGTAAAATATAATTGAAATCTTAATATTTCAAATCATATTAATATGTTCGTTTAGTATAAAAACGTTTTTGCAACTTTTATTTAACGATGGCACACTTTAAGAGTTATTTTTATCAAATTACGCGGTAAAGTGTTTTTATTTATTTTGATTGTCATTAGAATAGATATCAGAGAGTATTTTGTGAGGTTTTAAGCAAAATTTATCCATACCCTATATCAAAATATTTAAAAAAAGTTATATTTTTATTGGAAAATTGAAAAACAATTGACTCTCTGTCGAAATTATTTTGTTTTAAAAACCAATAAACATTTCCATAACTATTACTATTATATGCATGCATCTATGTTTTAGTTTTAATCAAATAATAGATGTAAACAATTTTAAATAATTGTTTCGGATTGCTTGTAAAATCGACATTTTTTTTAGCCAAATTTTAAAGACGGGTATATTTATGAGGTTGTAATACCAAAAAAGCTATACGGTAGCATGTTATTTCTGATATTGCATGACCATATATTAAACCTAAATACTGGGAAATTCTATTTATAACAAAAAAAGAACAAAAACTATAGATAACGTCCTTAAACACCATCGTTAAACGGGAATTGTGATTAACATGAGGATCATCGAACATAAATAACAAATAAATGTAGATGCAGAGTATCAAAATCGATTTTTTTCTAGTGCGTTGCCATAGGCGGATCCAGGATTTCAATTAGGTGTACAAATGCCGATTCAAGCTTTTTTAATACTTGGGAAGGGAGACACAGCTATGTGTACTAGTTTTATGCAGGACCTCAATTAACATTAACGTAACCACCCTGAATCCGCCGGTGTTTGTGTTTGCAATACCAGTAATTTGATGTTGTTTTTAATGTATGGTGCTTAGCGTCATGACGTTGTCTGCTTCAGACAGTTTTCTGAGCTCTGTCACACCTGAGTATCATGCCGCAGACGATGGTATGATACCCCACCTAGTCACAATATACTGACACCGGTTCGAACAGACCTAGAACTATCCTCTAAATGTTGAGCGCCAAGCAAGGAAGCTTCTAGTTCTATTATTCAAGTCTCTTGTATAACCCGGCCGGGGAAACAGTCACAGAACACTTCCATAGCTGCAACAAGAACCTTATAATGCACAAAATAGTTAAAATAAGGACAGTACAGATGAAGTGAAAACAGAGTTCACTGTCTTTTATATGCGAGAACCTACTCTTTTTAAGTGAATTTATTTTATCTAATTCATAAAGAAAAATATTCATCTAATCATATCTTGCATTAGAACTGAGATAATTCATGTTTCAGACAAATACAACTGATTGATAGAGTTTATTTGATAAAATATTAATATTATATATTTACACACTGATATTTGTTCATCTTCTCAAGATATTGTCCGTTTGCTTGTAGGTTATGAATAGTTAATGCTGAATATAATATTTGCTATAAATAGATTAGTTCTGGAAAATCCCAATATAAAATTAGGTACTTATCTAAGATAATTATTTTCTGTTAATTATCGTGATTCAAGATGAATTATAAAAATACAACGCTTCACTGTAATGGACTCTAAGACAACATACTTATCATAGTTAAGAAATACTATTTGGGTAAAGTCACAGATCAAAGTGTGTCTATCTTTATTATTATAGCTTAAGACTAATCAATTCTAACTTCAATGTCTGGGAACTTAATGCAAGACACGATATATATTACAATATTACATTTTTTTTTATAAAATCTAAACAGCATACATATGTCCATAAGTGAAACGCGTATATTTCTATTTCCAATTTTAAAATTACGTAAAGATAAATTATTAACATCAGATAATGTTTCAAAGTTGTTTTATATCTATAATAATTAGCAACACAACTCATTTTATCATTTATTCAATATTGAACTGGGTAATAATCTCTGTTTTCTTTCAGATTCTGACACGACGATCTGCAATTCGAGTATTGTGTTCAATAGTTTATGGGATGTGAAATTTTACGGAGCCATAACCAATTTTAGCAAACAAAGCGCGGGTCCTGATGACAAATCCTTTTCTTGTAAAGCATCAATATCGGCGTTTAGCTTTAGGTCATCGCCAATCTTATTTACATTGGTCAGTGATATAAGCGGTTCAAATATGAGTGTATGCTTGGAACCATTAGATGATAATAAGTGTGTCAAAAACCGTAACGATGTTATGATAAGTGAATCGAGTTCATCAGAACTGGTCATAACAGGAGACACTCGTAGCGATATATCATTCGTACTGATTTTTAATACATTTACTTTCTCATTACATGGCATTTGTGGAAGATCAGATTTCAAATGCAACACAAATCGTTGTGTTGACAAATCGTTAGAATGTGTTCGGCCATACAGCTTTTGTGGTGATGGTACCCCGCCTTGTTTTGTCCGTACAACTAGGAAACCATATAGCAGGGTAACTGAACCCATTTACACAAACAAACCATTTGAACAAGACGATGAAAAAGAGGAAACTAAATCAAAATTTAATTGGACAGTATTCGCAATCGTTTTACCAATAGTTCTGGTTATTGTTTGTGTGGCCTTTTACCTTTATGTAAAATGCGACATTTCAAGCACAACTAGCGATGGAGCGAATGGAGAGAACACAAATTTACCTTTAAATACACACGTGGTTCGCACGCCTAATATAGAACTGTCTGATAACAGACCTGAACCGAGTGCACCCATTGCATCAACTAATTACATAGATGAACCTGGAAGAGAAAACGTAATTCACAAAAATAATCTCCCTCCAAGCTATGAAGATGTGATATGTAACGAAAACACTTACAAAGTTGTTGTCTGAGACAACCAAATCAACTGATAAAGATGTAAATAATATAATAAAATAGACATCTGATAATCGAAAGTGCTTGAAATGGATCGCCGTTGATAGACATATTCTTTTTTATTATTTTATGATTTTAGAAAGTCGCATTATATTTTAGTTGGTATTTTTTTTACAGTTTTGTAGATAAAAAATTTGATCAGGTATTCTGAACTTGATAAGCAATTCGAATTGTACATCTATTTTATCAGAGGTCACACATTGCCTCTATTTTAAGATGTGACTACAGTTATATTATAGTTGTGTTCTATGGCAGCTAAATTTATCAAATATATTTATTTGATCACCGTCAAATTTATAATGTATTGACTGTCGACCATAACAAACTCACAAAGTAAATACTACAATAGCCAAAATAATAGTTTTCATTATCCCCTCTAAAAGAACAACACCATGGCAACAGGAACAACATTTATTAACTTATAAAACACATAAAATAGAGAGTCGCCAAATGTGTTCACAGAACAATCCAGTAAAACTAAACATTAATACTAGAGTGAGAGTCACACAGGGAAGTGGCAAAGGGATGTTTGGATCCTAGCAAGTGTATGACCCGCCCAAGATGTTCACAGTATAATACAAACACGTGGTTTTACAAACAGTACTTTTAATATTCTAGCAATATATAGCATGTGGCTAGCGACAGACCAGAGTGCTCTCTCCATATGAGACTGACACTCTGGCTAAAACGCTAAGTTTAAAAAGTCCCCACACCACAAAAAAAAACTATTTCATAGCACTTTAATGGAGCTTTTCCCAGTAAATAATTCAATAAAGCTTTCATTATCTCCCGGGAAAAGCAAGCACGACCTTCCCTGCTTTGATCTGATTGGCTACTTTGATGTTGACTGGGTTCTGACCGATGGTTCCGAGCAACCCCCGAAACATTTCAAAGGTACAAACGTAGTGTTTAAATCAAGGTATTCTTTAATGTCCACAGTACAATCCAGTATAACTACACATTAATACTGGGGTGAGAGTCACATAAGGAAGTGGCAAATTGATGTTTGGGTCGTAGCAAGTGTGTGACCCGCCCAATATGTTCACAGTATAATCTAGTATTACTACACATTAATACTGGGGTAAGAGTGACATAGGGAAGGGGCAAATTGGTGTTTGGGTCGTAGCAAGTGTGTGACCCGCCCAATATGTTCACAGTACAATCCAGTATTACTACACATTTATGCTGGAGTGAGAGTCACATAGGGGAAGTAGCAAAGGGATGTTTTGGTGTTACCAAGCGTGTGATCCGCCCAATATGTTCACAGTACAATCCAGTATAACTACACATTAAAATTGAATGAAGGTCTCATAGGGGAAGTGGCAAAGGGATGTTTGGGTCCTAGCAAGTGTGTGACCCGCCCAATATGTTCACAGTACAATCAAGTATAACTACACATTAATACTGGGGTGACAGTCACATAGGGGAAGTGGCAATGGGATGTTTGGGTCCTAGCAAGTGTGTGACCCGCCCAATATGTTCACCGTACAATCAAGTATAACTACACATTAATACTGGGATGACAGTCACATAGGGGAAGTGGCAATGGGATGTTTGGGTCGTAGCAAGTGTGTGACCCGGCCAATATGTTCACCGTACAATCAAGTATAACTACACATTAATACTGGAGTGAGAGACACATAGGGGAAGTGGCAATGGGATGTTTGGGTCGTAGTAATTGTGTGATGCGCCCAATATGTTCACAGTACAATCCGGTATTACTACATATTAATACTGGAGTGAAAGTCACATAGGGAAGTGGCAAATTGGTGTTTGGGTCGTAGCAAGTGTGTGACCCGCCCAATATGTTCACAGTACAATCCATTATTACTACACATTAATACTGGATTGAGAGACACATAGGGGAAGTGGCAATGGGATGTTTGGGTCCTAGCAAGTGTGTGACCCGCCCAATATGTTCACAGTACAATCCAGTATTACTACACATTAATACTGGATTGAGTGACACATAGGGGAAGTGTAACAAAATAGTTAGGTTGTTGTGGCCTAATTTAGTAGTGTCAGCTAGTACGCGTCCATTGTAATGATATAGGCTATATTTAGAATAGTTATCGTGAAATTGTGTAAACGTATCGATAGCTCGATAGGAGTAACGTTTTTAAGATCTTTTTACATTTTCATTATTTGATTAGAGATTAAATCATTTTGAAGTTTATTTCATCAAACCAGTAAGTATTAAGAAAGTTAGAATAATTAAACGGGTTTATTTGTCATTAAACTAATTTAAGTTTACGTTGACCTAATAGCGTAAAATCCGCAACTTACGATATTGGAATGTTTGTTGTTTCATGATTTGCACGAAATTTTCTAAGGTATGTGGACTGTTTTGCTAAATATGCTGACTGTGTTACGGGGAAACGGACCTGTATAGCAAAAACATCTTTGGAGTTGGCGTGACGAGAAGGATTGAGCATGTTACTGTTCCAGTACATAACGGCAGATGGGTATGCGAATTTTATATTATGTTGTATTTAAATGTGTGTGTGTGTGTGTGTGTGTGTGTCTGTCTGTCTGTCTGTCTGTCTGTCTGTCTGTCTGTCTGTCTGTCTGTCCGTGCGATCATGTGTGCGTGCGAACGAGAGACTTGTGAGCTCATCTTAGTTGTCTTGATGTTTCGTTTCGATTAAGGCTGTCTAATATGATGTGCTCAGTATGTATTATCAATGAGAATTTTAATAAACAATTAGACATGTAAATATTTTTCTCTAACAATATATAACTATGACTATTATCCTTATCATATATGTAAGTCAAATATGTTTGTGTTGTTGTTGTCATTAATGTAAATAGCTATCGTACAATCATTACTTACCTGCTTCATTTTTCATATGGTCCTTAACTAGTTCTATATATGAAATCAACAGGTTGAAATGTAAATACTGATTGTTAGACAATATTGATATTGTAACTACATGTATTTATAAATCTTTTCAAATAATTGCCATTATATCATGTTTGCATAATATGTATTATCTCTTCATATATGGAGGAAATAAAGATTATATATATATATATCTATGAGTATTTACATGGCTCATTAATGACATAATCGATAATCCTATCACGTAATAGATACAACAGACAGACTTTCCTAAGAATATTTACATGAAATATAAATGATATAATCGATAATCCTATCACGTAATAGATACAACAGACAGACTAGCCTTAGAATATTTACATGACATATAAATGACATAATCGATAATCCTATCACGTAATAGATACAACAGACAGACTTTCTTAAGAATATTTACATGAAATATAAATGATATAATCGATAATCCTATCACGTAATAGATACACCAGACAGACTAGCCTAAGAATATTTACATGAAATATAAATGATATAATCGATAATCCTATCACGTAATAGATACAACAAACAGACTAGCCTTAGAATATTTACATGACATATAAATGACATAATCGATAATCCTATCACGTAATAGATACAACAGACAGACTTTCCTAAAAATATTTACATGAAATATAAATGATATAATCGATAATCCTATCACGTAATAGATACAACAAACAGACTAGCCTTAGAATATTTACATGACATGTAAATGACATAATCGATAATCCTATCATGTAATAGATACACCAGACAGACTAGCCTAAGAATATTTACATGAAATATAAATGATATAATCGATAATCCTATCACGTAATAGATACACCAGACAGACTAGCCTAAGAATATTTACATAAAATATAAATGATATAATCGATAATCCTATCACGTAATAGATACAACAAACAGACTAGCCTTAGAATATTTACATGACATATAAATGACATAATCGATAATCCTATCACGTAATAGATACAACAGACAGACTTTCCTAAAAATATTTACATGAAATATAAATGATATAATCGATAATCCTATCACGTAATAGATACACCAGACAGACTAGCCTAAGAATATTTACATAAAATATAAATGATATAATCGATAATCCTATCACGTAATAGATACACCAGAGAGACAAGCGTAAGAATATTTACCTGACATATAAATGGCATTATCGTTTAACCTATCACGTGATATATACACCAGACAAACTATGAATATTTAAATGGCTCATTAATGGCATAATTGTTCAACCAATGACGACGTCAATTTCACAGCAGGCAAACTAGTTAAAGATAGTTATGTGGCTTATTAATAACATGAAAATTTAAACTGTCACTGGCTAACTTACCTCCCAGCAGCAGAAATAGCCTGTATAGCAAATATAATGTCAAAAAAAATACAATTTACTCTAATACAAGAGGCCTTATTCGAATCTATTCGGTCGCCAGAGTTTCTGTGATAAATTCTTGATATGAATAACGTTTTAACGTTTAACCCGTGTTTTTACCCATTCTGGTGCAAATAATGATATCAGCATTTACTAAACTGACTGATATGTTGGGAATTTAAGCACATACTATCCACTCAACATTATTTCGAATAAACAATTTTCTATTGAACGATCCTCTAGATCCCAACGTGTCAGAAATAAAAACAACTCTGAACAAAAGTGCGATTGATAGCTACTATGCAGAACGTACGTCTGTCGTTATAAATAAATAATACCATGTTAGTGTCAGGCCCCAGTTTTACTAAACATCTCAACCTGAGCATTTCTTTAACTCAAATGTTTGCAGTGCTATCATTTCATTTAAAATGTTATCTTTTAGCAATGAAAAAGAATGTTTTAACACTTTAGTTTTTGTGCAATGAGTTCAGGTAATCTTTTGGAGAATTTGGAAAGTTTGAGTTGCGAAATATCTCATCATTTAGTGAAACTGGCCCCAAATAGTCTAAAGGTGAGGTAGAGAACAAATTTATCAGGTGAGGTAGAGAACAAATTTATTGGGTGAGGTAGAGAACAAATTTATCAGGTAAAGTAGAGAACAAATTTATCAGGTGTGGTAAAGAACAAATTTATTGGGTGAAGTAGAGAACAAATTTATCAGGTGAGGTAGAGAACAAATTTACCAGGTGTGGTAGAGAACAAATTTATCGGGTGAGGTAGAGAAAAAATTTATCAGGTGTGGTAGAGAACAAATTTATCAGGTGAGGTAGAGAATAAATTTATCAGGTGAGGTAGAGAACAAATTTATCAGGTGAGGTAGAGAACAAATTTATCAGGTGTGGTAGAGAACAAATTTATCAGGTGAGGTAGAGAATAAATTTATCAGGTGAGGTAGAGAACAAATTTATCAGGTGTGGTAGAGAACAAATTTACCAGGTGAGGTAGAGAACCAATTTATCAGGTGGGATTGAGAACAAGTTTAAGAACGAACTTGGCGTGTTCACAAGCCGAACCTGACGCTGACATAATGTTGTTGTTTTTTTCATGTCATTATTTGTGTGATTCAATCAACCAAGCAAACGACTGTGTGTACGTCTGCCGACGGTGCGCTTGAGAAACGTTTCAAATTTGCTTGAAAAAATCCAAAAACAGAACAAATTAAGTTTTTAAGGAAACTATTGATTGAGTTATAATTTAAGTTTATATATATTGACATAATTACCCGTTTATCAACGGTCGAAAAAGTGTTTAAATGTGAGTTTTAAACAACACAAAAACAATGACGTCATCAATTTTTGTGTTGCTGCAAGATACACCTTCCCTGTCGATAAAGTAATCATTTATAATGTTAATCTTAGCCCCGCTTTGATATTGGAATAATATGTATATACTGATATAATAAAAGTCAATAAAATCTGATGAAACAAGCATTTGAAAACAAAGAATCAAACCAATAATTATAAAGTTCATATGAGTCCCAATTGTTGGATACCCATTGGTGTCAATTCCGATACTTTCCATACATCACCCGTGGGAAATTACGCTTGCTCTGCGACGTTTTATTTTAACAGAACAGAACAAAATACAGCTAACGTTAACGTCTTATCAAAACGGTGGTTGCATGAAACTAGCGTTGTGATTGGATAACACGTTCCCTTCATGAAATCGCAAAGGAACCAATCATATCGCTGCGTTGTGGCTTAGTAGAAACGCCACAATCCTAGTGTAATATCCCACGGGTAATAAATAGAGAGTATCAGAATGGATTATCCGACGGTATCCGACGATGATGACATATACTTATGTAGTTGCCCTTAAATGGGTCCAAACTAAACTGTTGTAAAAAAGTAAATAGTAAAATTGTAATGGCCAGCCGAAATAGGCTGATGTGACACCTTTATGTTGTACACAGTCACTTCCCTACCAGGTGTATAGCTGTTACCACTCAATTAACTAGCTACTGAGTGAGCAATCGACCGCATCAGATAAACAGTCAAGAGCTTCAACCTTGAAACGAACCATTGACTTCCCGCCAACGAGGCCGACGTTGTTACCAATAGGACATGAAAGGCGGAACTAGTTATATTTAGTTTATAATTCTGACACAGATCTTTAAAACCTTTTATCTGAATGAGAAAACACACTGCCAATTATTTTTATTTTATATGTTTTCCTCAAATATCAATTATGTGATCAATAACTCTTTACGTGCTTGTTTCATCTTTAAATGATGAAAATCGATTTTAGAAATGGTATAATTCCCAGTCAAACTCCTCGATCGATCATTTTATCATTTCATCTCAATTATTTCATAGAAAAGGCGAACTGTTCTTCCATTAAAGTGTTCAATTTCAGTTTATAACTGCCCTCCTTCGGGATAGACAGTTTTATTATTGCATAAATGATATCATCATTTCTCACTAGAAGTAGTAAGAACTTACTTCTATATCCTACAACATATTTTTGAGTGTTTCTTTTATTTTGCTGATAAAATTTTCAATAGGACGTTGATTTTATGAATATCATTTTTATCAAGAATAATAGCAATAGTCATTTGTCTTTTATATTGCTTTCTTTACCAGACTACAACATTATTTACATGTGGTAGGCCGTTGTATATCAGGTCTAACTACATGGTTGAATTTTGTTCTTTGTTCTTTATAAACTAAATTGCATGGTATCCACGGTAAAAAGGAAATAATAAAAAAATATAATATTTGTATGTAGAAAGTTATTTCTCCATAGCAGGTATATATTCGCACATAACACTGCACATTAATCGGTAGGTTGAGCAGCTTTGACAGTGAAGTGGCAACCCTCATTTTCTATTAAAAAGACGTCCTCAAATGCTTTTAAATACATGCATCTTTTAAAACCCTATAAAATCACTTTTTAACAGCAGTGATATCTTATAACAGTATATGATATGCCAGCTGTTTTTCTACTCATCTGCAGTAAGAAATCAAGAGCCCTTATGAACCATTTTGAAAATATTTCAAACCCAATTGCATAAGCTTTTTAAGTGCAAAAATCATGCGACCATGGCAAAAAAAAGGCCGCAACTTTGAAATGAGACGTTAACCTATATACTGTATATCAGTATGGCATCTTATCGCACATTTATCTTTTTCGTGACATCTTAAAAGCCATCAATTATACTTGTAAAACTACTGGACTTATTATTTATCGTTTCTATTCAAGTCCATTTTTCTTTCTTACTTTCTGATAAAGATTGCTTTTGGTAAAGCTTTTCTCAGAACTTGATTTGGTATTCGTGACTTATCTGTCTTTTTGCCACGCGCATTAATCAATATTGAATCAATATGAATCAGTTCGGCAATGATTGTATATGGATAACTGGGTTGAGGAGATATTTAAATGGTAATTCGTGAAAGGGATGAAGTGATATTTAAAGTTCGTGGTATTCCTATTTGATATTTGGCTTAACTTTTACTATGACGTATCAGCTTTTATTTTTTAGCTTTGTGTTTTTTTTAAATAAAGTCCCACAAAATCTCACTAACAGTGCCCCCTAGTAGTACGTGTTTTTGGGCCATTTTCGCCGTTAGTTTTAATCCTAACACAGGATACAAAATAAGTAATTTAACAAAGTTGCCAAAAACAATTTTGAATTTATATTGATCATTTTATTAAGGAAAAACGGCGAATATCTTCTGAAAAAAAGGTGATGTTAGCTACAAACTGTGGTACTATACTGAAAAAGACAAAAACATGATGGTACTAGAAAAGGAGGCAGACCTAACATTTATACATTCTCATGGTGCTATTATGGTCGAACTGAGTAAAATGTAATGAGGATAAATGTGTTAGTAAATGTAACACATATACCTATAAGGAAGAAATAACCTGACTTGTTTAATATATAGATTGTCTTTATAATGTTTTCCATAGCAAGAACCTGATATACTTTGTAATTCGCTTCCTGATATATAGACACAAACAGTCCATCTATAACGTCTCACTACACACTCTCACTTTGCCCCTCGGAAACACGTTAACTTATGATTCTTACGCCCCATAAATAGTACTGCGTTATTCGGTTTGTTATATTTTTAAAATGGATCAAAGAGATTATAATTTTTTTTTTCAGATTTAAAAAATAAAGTCTTGACTAAAATATACAGATATAAGACTCCGCATGATCCACAGGTACTTGATTTTAGAAGACAGGTGAATTTTGGAACAAGCATGGACTGCTTTTTTAATAAAAACTTAAGTGACAGACTCCACTGCATTTAAAAAAGAACAAGCTTGTCAACATGCCAGTAAATATGCATCTTAGATAGAAATACCTTCATTCTCGGGAAAGAAACCATTAATCTGTACACAACTGACCTCGCATGCGGAAGGTCGTGGAAATGAGACTTGAATAATAACACTAAACGCATCATCGCTTGCCACTTAGCATTTAGAGGATAGTTCTAGGTCTGGTCGATTACGGTGTCAGTATAATGTGACTGACTGCGGTATCATGTTTCGAGTCACATGTCGTTCATGTCGTGTTTAACCGAACTGAACGCAGCCCGATGCCTCATACACATGTTATTCACTATATTAGAAGCTATTTCATGCAAATTATGTAGTTATACAATCAATAATGCAGTTTTATTTCCAATATCATGTATTACCCTGTACCAGCTGTTTATTATCCATACTGTTCATGAAACATCGTCACGCTGGTTGCATAATGTTGTAGTATTGACGCAGTGGTAATGCTATAAAATATTATATGGCATCGATTTTTCAGTTACATGTTTCTTCAGTCTGGTTCATCGCCGTGTTAGTTCTTACACTCGAATCAAGCGCAGCGATTGTCTGGGTGAAGAGCGTCCACTTCGCATGCGGAAGGTCGTGGGTTCGGTCCCCGGCCAGGTCATACCAAAAGATTTGAAAATGGTATTAGAAGCTTACTCGCTTGGCGATGAGTATTTAGAAGATAAGTCTAGGTCTGGTCGTTCCGGTGTCAGTATCTTGTGACTGGGTGGAGTATCATAGTATGTGTCTGCAATATGATACTCCAGTGGGCCAACGGTTAGAATGCTGTCTCAAGTAGACACCGTCGCAATATGATTGAAAATTTGTGTTGCGAGGTTAAACACCTAACAACAACAATCGATTCGCTTTTATTTAGGTTTGTATGCCTTATCCACAACTACAAAGATGGTAAGAAAACATCTAGTATATATGTGTGTCGAAATGAAATCCAAATCTTGAAGAATAAGTTGATTTAATGATTAACAGAACCCAATTCGATCGTTTTGGTTTATTGTAAATATTTCTCTAATAAAACTATTGAAAACCTCGTTTGCATAACTAGGCTTTATCAGCTTAAGTGTTTCAGTTGCATATACATATTCATATATTGGAGGGATGCCATAATGTAACGCTTTTTTGTTCATCACCAGAAAACATGTCATTTAAAATGTATGCACAATAATATAATGCATACGTCTATATATTGACTTACAGAAGCCATTTCAAACATTCGGTTTATCTCATACTAGTATCTAATTTATAAAACAATTTACTGCATTTCTGTATGATTTAGTTGTATTGAACAACTTTGTAAGTGTTTTGGTTGCCTATTGCTTCTTCATAACTTGGAGGGAGGTCACTATTGTGAATTGTTTTTTCTCTTTCATGTTTATCTGTTGGTTCAATTGGTGCATTTGGTTCAGGTCTATCATCAGGTAGTATTATACTAGACGTGTTGGCCACGTTTGTATTTACAGGTAAATGGGTGTTCTCTCCATTCACGACGCCGCTATTAACAACACGTCGCTTGCAGCTACAAGTTACATAAAGGTAAATCAGGAAAATAACAGATAACATAACTATTGCTAATACGATTATGAATGTTGAATCTTCAGTTCCAGATTCCTCATCAGCATCTGTGTGAGTGACGTCAGTAACCGTGTTGGATGGTTTTCTTGTTGTACGGGTAAAACAAGGCGGGGTGCCATCACCACAAAAGCTGTATGGCGGAATGCATGCCAACGACTTGTCAATACAGCGGTTTGTGTTGCATTTGAAATCTGATTTTCTACAAATACCATGTAATGAATAAGTGAATTCATTAAAAATCATTATAAAGGATGTGTCGGAATGAGTGTCCCCACTTATAACCAGTTCTGATGTCTTGGATCTACTACTTCTCATTACATCGTTACGGTTTTTGACACAATTATTATCAGCTAATGGTTCCAAGCATATTTTTACATTTGATCCTTTTATGTCACTAACCAATGTAAATAAGATATGCGATGACATAAAGTCATTCGTCGATATTGATGCTTTACAAGAAAATTGTTTGACATCTGGGCCCGTGCTGTATCTATGAAAGTTGATTCTAGCTCCATAAAAGTCCACACCCCATATACCCTTTAACAAAATATCGGTATTGCAGATCTTCCGTCCAAAATCTGAAATAAGGAATAGAAAGTATTACCTGGTTTGTCATTTAACAATTAATGAAAGTATATAAGTTTAAATTTTGTATTTATCTCTTATCAGATATAGAATATATGAATACAAAATTACAGAATGAAAGTTTGTACTGTTAACAATCTATTTAAATGAATTTGTAAAACACGAAATAAAACTTTGTCTGACTCGTTATTAATATTTACTAGGGAATATTATGAAAATAAAAGTGTGTAAATAAAGTGAAAAAATAACGGACTCAGCTCTCCCGATTTGGTCCGTTAAATAGTCCTTGATCCGCCCCTGATAGCAATGTTGAAAAAGCCACAGTTAAGCACATTAATTAGTTGCTTTAGGACAAGTTTGAACGACGTCACAGTTTAAAAAGCATTGTTATGAATTGTGGGACAGGCATTCCTACTTTTTCATAAGGGATTAAAGTCCAATCAAACTTCCGAAATGCACACCTTTTGATAATAACAAAAATGAATGTAATAAAATCGGTTTATAGTATTGCTAAAACCATTCCTATAGACCCCTTAGTGACTGTTTAAAAAATGCGAGAAAATAAATAACTTCAATCGAAATGTGTATTTCTTAGACGAGCAGACAGAGCTTTTACCTTTGTTTAAACTTTTGTAATTCCGTAATGACTTGGTTGCTTTCCGGCTGTACCTCCGCCAGTGTTCGGTAGTATACAAATGAATACTACAGTGGTAGTGTGCGGATTAAGACTGTTAGATAAGGGGTTCGTTAACAAGATTAGAAAAGTTTTGGCTTCACTAATATTAGGTATCGTTATTGGGTTGTTGTTGTTTTTTAGCTCACCTGAGCCGAAGGCTCCTAGGTGAGCTTTTGTGATCGCCTGGTGTCCGTCTGTCGTTCGTCGTCCGTCTTCCGTCGTTAACTTTTAGCTTCTAACAATTTCTCCTCTGAAACCACTGGGCCAACTTTACAGAAATGTTCCTTGGGTGACCCTCTACCAAGTTTGTTCAAGCCATCTTGATTTGTCAAAAAAACATGGCTGCCAGGGGGGCAGGGCAAGTTTAATTAGTAAAACCTTAAAAAATCTTATTGTCAGAAACTACTGGCTCGATTTTAAAATAATTTCACAGAAATATTCCTTGGGTGACTCTCTACCAACTTTGTTCAAACCATATTGGTTCGTCAAAAAACATGGCGGCCAGGGGGTGGGGTAAGTTAACTATATAAGCTATTGTATAAACTTAAAAAATCTTCTTGTTAGAAACTACTGGCTCGATTTTAAAATCATTCCACAGAAATGATCCTTGGGTGACCCTCTACCAAGTTTGTTCAACCTATCTTGATTCGTCAAAAAACATGGCGGCCAGGGGATGGGGTTAGTTTACTAAATACGCTATGGTAAAAACTTAAAAAAACTTCTTGTCAGAAACTACTGGCTCGATTTTGAAATAATTTCACAGAAATGTTCCTTGGGTGATTCTCTACCAAGTTTGTTCAAGCCATCTTGATTCGTCAAAAAACATGGCAGCCAGGGGATGGGGTTAGTTTTATGTCAAATTATTTTCCTTGTTTTATAGCATAAATGTCTGTATATAGCAATTATTATTAGAAGAGGTAATAAACTCTTTAAATAAACTATATTTTTGCTATTATTATACAATATTATAACAAATATAAGTTTTAAAAGATAATTCATCATAAAAAGATGAATAATACAATTATAATCAATGATTGAAATATTATTCATATAACATGAACCATTTTAAAATAAGTGTTTTTCTGAATATAAAAGTCAGAGTGTTTATGGTTCAGACAGGGAGGGTTTACTGCTTCATTTTAAAGCAATTCCATATTTTTAGCTAGTTTCTTCACAGCAAGAAGTCTGCTTGAGATTTCCAATGTCATCTTGGAGGAGGAACTTAATTGTTTTTGGGGGAGAGTGCACTGCGACAAAATTCTTTCAAGCGATAGGCTTTGGCAAGGCTTGTGTTTGAAACTCATAGGAATATTTATTTTGCTGGAACTGTGGATTGTTTCATGCACAATAGTTTAATCTGATGCTTTAGTTTGAAACCGTTCTCAAACGTAACAGGTTCGTTTTATGCTGGAACTTGATTTTTATCTTAGTTCAAAGACATAGGTTTGGAACAGTTGGCAGCTATAGTCAAACTTCAAAAGCGTTCTTGTCATAATCTACTGACCTGATTTTGATGTAATTTCACTGACATTTACCATGAGTGAACCTCTACCAAGTTTGAACGTTTCTACGCATCTGTTTCATCTTCAAAACAAATCAAAATTCCAACTACTTGCCCATCTCGTGTTTCTGGAACTTTTAGTGTACATGTATTATATAATCTACTTAAGTTGGGTGACTCAAGGTCAGTTAGTTGAGCGATATAAGGCCATCTTGGCCCTCTTGTTTAAATATATATTTATGTCTGCAACAAAACTGTATCGAACGTAGTACGCATTATATTATTTATATGCACTGAAAAACAATGAGTACGGAATAATAGTTTGGTCTAGTAACTCTTGCTCAGAGTCCTTTCTTACATATATACGTGATACTATCGCACGCGCTATAACGTCACAAATCTCTTTATCGCAATTTACATTGAGAGGCTTGTTTAGTACAGTTATTTAAAAAGTAATTTTATTTTTAATTTTGTATGAACGATTGGTCGCTTACGTGCAATAAATTAGCTCGTGGGTTCCAGTTTATTAATACACTGAGGGGAATAAAGGGGATGTTCTTAAAAACTATCTGACCGCAAGCTATTTAATTTCAACTGCGTCCCCTGCAGTTCCTTATACTGTGTTTCTCTCTGAAGTGAATTGATCATATATTACCGACCGACGTAAACATGTATTCTATCATAATTGAAGAGTAAAACTGACTTAGATTAAAACTAAAAACGACCGTTTCGGAAGTTTAATGAGCCTTTAATATACGATTCGGAAGATATTAGGTTCTGTGGGTAGATTAGTGTAGATCTGTTATTTACAAATGATATAATAATGGAATAGTTATCGTATCTTGGGTTCAATCAAACTTGGAATCAGAATTTGTTAGATATGATAATCTAAATAGACAATTCTGTTCCCTTAATATCCTCATTTAAATATTATCTATTAGTGCTGTTGCCCTAGAACCATTATCAATTTGCTCACAAAGATTATAAAAATAATTATGTCAAATGAAATAAAGAATTTTTTTTTGGTGGCGAGGTGGGGGGGGGCGTGGGAAGCGGATGTTAAATGCAAAATATGACAGTTGTGTGTCTAATTTGGATTTGAATTTGTGTCTAGATCATGGATATTTAAGTACACTGCATATGATTTGAGATTTGTTGCAGATACAATCAGGTAAGTATTAGACAAAATGATGACTTTCCTAAGCCGAAAATTTAAAACATCAGTTGAATATAGTCATTCATCGGTATAAAAAAATTCTTTCCCTTCGGTGGATCCAAAGTAAAATATATATTATTTATTCAGTAAGTGACTTCATTTATATAGACATTGCTTGAATAAATATTATCGCTTCAGACATAACCAAAACATCAGACTGCATCAGAACAGAACATATATGAAAAGATATTTTAATTTCAGACTTGTACATGAATACATCGTCATAATAACATATTTGCAACTCGTACTACAACGTAGATAATAAAGACACCATTATACCGTCATATTTCATTACCATTTCTTATTATATGTTAAATATGTATTCATGTTTAAAATATAATGTCAAAGTTGTACAAGAAATACTTTTCAATCTTACGTTTTTTCAAGAAAAAGAAGAGTATCAAATTTACTAAACATATAAATGATCAGAGAATTGGTTAATTACACACATTGTTCAGTATAAAATAACTTACACTTGTCACTTCTAGCAGAGGCTGTGCAATACACAATACAAACATATATTGTTCAGTATACAACAACTTACACACATCACTTCTAGCAGAGACTTTGCAATACAAACACACATTGTTCAGTTAACAAAAACCTACACACATCACAACTAGCAGAGACTGTGCAATACAAACATACATAGTTCAGTATACAACAACTTACACACATCACTTCTGGCAGAGACTGTGCAGTACAAATACACATTGTTCAGTATACAATAACTTACACACATCACTTCTAGCAGACACTGTGCAATACAAACACACATTATTCAGTATACAATAACTTACACGCATCACTTCAAGCAAAGACTGTGCAATACAAACACACATTGCTCAGTATACAAAACTTACACACATCACTTCTAGCAAAGACTGTACAATACAAACACACATTGTTCAGTATACAATAACTTACACACATTCAACACTCTGCTTGTAATGTCTCTGAGTCACACTATGTTACACACATCATCAGGAAATAGGACCATAATAAATATGTGCTGTAGTATGCTAACTTACATGTGTGCAAGGCATCCGAATAACATCTCGTGACATGAATCACGAGTAAACAAGTTACACAGTATTCTCTCCACATCACTGTGATATGTGTTTGATCCAACACAGCCTTACTGTTACACAGAGCTTACAGAATCCTTGGGCGTTATTTTCATTAAGTTTCAATTTCAGGATTTAGGTGAAAGAAAACACAAACAAAATAAGTTCACTCCATCTGAAACTCGACTGTTTACATTGAAGTATGCAGAGGTAGTCATAGCACGAGTTTATGGAATGATCGATATACCCACTGCATGTGTAAGTATGATAGCAGACATATTACGTAATCACACATGGGACGCTTGTTTGTTTGCAGCGTTTCAGGATACAGTCGTGATGTTGTTGTGTCTATCTATTATATTGAACATTGATTCGTAAGTGTTATGCCATTGGAGGTTTACAGACGATCGATCAGTTACATAACTATGATATGTGTTATCATTATTACACAGAGCTTACAGCGTCCTTGAGCATTTTCATTAAGTTTTAAATTCAGTATTTAAGTGAAAACTAAAACACAAAAAAATAAGTCCACTTCATCTGATACTTGACTGTTTTGACATTGCTATATATATAGTAGTAGTAGTAGTAGTAGTAGTAGTAGTAGTAGTAGTAGTAGAAGTAGTAGTAGTAGTAGTAGTAGTAGTAGTAGTAGTAGTAGAAATAGTTATGTAGTTGTAGTTGTAAAAGTAGAAGTTGTAGTAGTAGTTGTAATGTTATCGTGACTATCAATTAAATTAACGGTATTCTGTCGCGTTTGAGAATCTACTGATTTCCATTGCCATCCGTGATCTTTGTTTTTAAAAGAGAGGGGAAGTTAGTTAATTTGATTTGGTAAATTCGCTTATTTCATTATTAAAATTTCCTTGTTAATTTTTTAATAGGAAAAACGAGGGGAATTTGAACACAATATACACATTAAATGAATACATGTTTTTATTTCAGTATGGCCAAAATAAGTAAGCACGTGGTCCAGTGCTACAGCATCGAACTCGAGATCGGAGGGTCGTGGGTTCGTTCCTCAAATGTATGGCGCCCTTAAGCAAGACATGTTTTCTCATATGCTTAATACAGGAAGATTTCGAACGTGACTTATATAAGCTGTAATAAATTGTTTCACAATCAATATAAAATTAATAAGTTTAATGTCTGCATACAGTGTAATTGTCTATCCCAAACTACGCCAAGATGTGGGCATGTAATGTACGGGGTTAATCTTACATGTAACATGCTTGAGTTGACATGCTAATTTTCTTTTACTTATTCCTCAAAGAATATTAATTCATATTTGCATGTTGTTTAAAGTATTTAAGTCGAAAAAAACCTGTTTCTCAAGTACAAGCATGTTATAAAGATATTACGGTTAACAAGCTTTTTCCTATAAAAAAAAAAAAAGCTTTTTCCATAAGTACGTTCCTAAAGCATGTTCATTACAGATAGTCATGATAATGCATGTTATTAAGATATTTCGGTTAACAAGCTTTATCCTAAAACAACCATTTCCATTAGTACGATCCTAAAGCATGTTCATTACAGATAGTCATGACCTAGTGACATTGTAAGTTTCGTAAATTACGTCAAATTGTTATGTATTTAAATAAAATTCATACAGATGATGTATGTAATATTGATTATCATTTGTTCCAAAGTTCATGAAATTTAAACATCGTCTTCTGTATTAAAATCATACATTTTTCTTAAGACTGTTTTAAGGTTCGAAGTGTATACTGACTTTAAAAGTGAGAATTGTTTAACCACGATTAACAGTGTCTGCTTATGACTTCTACTTATGTTATAATGTATATATCTAAATGCTAACATATTTTCTGAATAGTGTGCCACATTTATACTTACACAAAAGTATTGCTGTGGTCTATATGATGTGTATGTAATGTTGTATTCTGTAATTCGGCGTAAATAAAAGAAATAACTTAATGAGTAGCCAAATTAATTGAATTTGAATAAAATGTTCACTGTTTATGTAGCGTACTATGCCATTTGTGTAAACATTATCAACCCCTATTTGTGTCTGAATTTTGACCAATTATATATAATGAGATTCAAATGATTAACTGTTTAGGATTGGGACTGGGTTTGGCCTATTATATACAATAAGATTTAATTGGTTAACTGATTACATAGAATTAGATTTAATTGGTTAACTGTTTAAGATTGTGACTGGATTTTGGCACATTACATATATTGGGATTGAATTGGTTAACTGTTTCAGATTGTGACTGGATTTTTACCCATTACATAAAATGTGATTTAAATGATTAACCAAGAAATGGATATGTTAAATTGAATTTTAGTGATAATACCATAGAAAACATCAACAATATGCAAGTTTGCCTTTTTAAATAGAGACAAAAAGGAACAAAAATATGAAACCCATTTCACAAGTATACAGTTTATTGCAGTTGATAATACTGCGCATGTCCGGTTGTCAATACTTGGAGGACATGGTGCAAGTAGGGTACATGTTGAAACAAGAAGTTATTGATACAAAGCATCAATGTTGACTGGACTATGTTGTACAGCATTGGATAGCTAGATATTTATACAGTCTTGATGCCAACTGGCTTTATTGTGCATGCCAAGTTATACAGCCTAGATGCTAACTAGCTAGATTGTGCATGTCTTGTTATACAGTATTGATGTCAACTGGCTTTATTGTGCATGCCTTGTTATACAGCCTTGATGCTAACTGGCTAGATTGTGCATGTCTTGTTATACAGTATTGATGCTAACTGGCTAGATTGTGCATGCCTTGTTATACAGTTTTGATGCTAACTAGCTAGATTGTGCATGCCTTGTTTTACAGCCTTGATGCTAGTTGGCTAGATTGTGCATGTATTGTTATATAGTCTTGATGCAAACTGGCTAGAATGGGCATGCTTTGTTATACAGTATTGGTGCCAACTAGCTAGATTGTGCATGCCTTGTTATACAGCCTTGATGCTAGCTGGCTATATTATGCATGCCTTGTTAAACAGCCTTGATGCTAGCTGCTAGATTGTGCATGCCTTGTTATACAGTATTGATTCTAACTGGCTAGATTGTGCATGTCTTGTTATACAGCATTGATGCTAGTTGGCTAGATTGTGCATGCCTTTTTATATAGTCTTGATGCCAACTGGCTAGATTGAGCATGCCTTGTTATACACTGTTGGTGCTAACTGGCTAGATTGCATGCCTTCTTATACAGTATTGATGCCAACTGGCTAGATTGTGCATGCCTTGTTTTACAGTATTGATGCCCACTAGCTAGATTGTGCATGCCTTGTTAAACAACCATGATGCCAACTGGCTAGATTGAGCATGCCTTATTATACAGCCTTGATACTAAATTGCTAGATTGTGCATGCCTTGTTATACAGCCTTGATGCTAGCTTGCTAGATTGTGCATGCCTTGTATACAGCCTTGATGCCAACTGACTAGGTTGTGCATGCATTGTTATACAGCCTTGATGCTAGTTGGCTAGATTGTGCATGCCTTGTTATACAGCCTTGATGATAACTGGCTGGATTGTGCATGCCTTGTTATACAGCCTTGATGTTAGCTGGCTATATTGTGCATGCCTTGCTATATAGCCTTGATGCTAGCTGGCTAGATTGTGCATGCCTTGTTATACAGCCTTGATGATAGCTGGCTAGATTGTGCATGCTTTGTTATACAGTATTGGTGCCAACTAGCTAGATTGTGCATGCCTTGTTATACAGCCTTGATGCTACCTGGCTATATTGTGCATGCCTTGTTAAACAGCCTTGATGCTAGCTGGCTAGATTGTGCATGCCTTGTTATACAGCATTGATGCTAGCTGGCTAGATTGTGCATGCCTTGTTATATAGCCTTGATGCTAGCTGGCTACAGTGTGCATGCCTTGTTATACAGCCTTGATTATAGCTGGCTAGATTTTGCATGCTTTGTTATACAGTATTGGTGCCAACTAGCTAGAGTTTGCATGCTTTGTTATACAGCATTGATACTAGCTGGCTAGATTGTGCATGCCTTGTTATACAGTATTGATGCCAACTAGCTAGATTGTGCATGCCTTGTTATACAGCCTTGATGATAGCAGGCTAGACTGTGCATGCTTTGTTATACAGTATTGATGACAACTAGCTAGATTGGCATGCCTTGTTATACAGTCTTGATGCCATTATATTACATAATTTCAGTTACCATTTCTAAAATCCGTAACAAATTGAAGCGACCAGTCGACTAACAAATTTACTGAGCGAATGTTGGATAAAATATAACTTTTCGTTTATGTATATTGTATATTTCAAATGTTTAGATTGTGACAAAAATAATGTACAAAGCCTTGTCCATCGCCAGACCATTCCTTACATTTAAATCGTTTATTGTCAGGTTTTTCAGAATGCTTTATTTGCGTCTAGGTTTTCATTTAACCATCATCTGGAGGTTCAATTATTCACCCAGTAATATGATTAATAGGGTCGGACATAAATTATGCACATACATTTACTAACTGTTAACAGTCATAACAAATTGTCATTCTACTTTTTAAAGCCATTTTACTCCGTAAACTTTGATATCTGCTATAGTGAATGTATAAGGTTTTAGTCAATGAAGTGTTTGGCTAATAGAGATTTGAACCAATCAGCGTATTACTGTTGTTTAATGGTTTTTTTTTAGTTTGTCGCTTTAACTCTCCCTTTGTCAGCCTAGACGTTTTGTTTTTCTCTGTTTTATACTTATTATAAAAGTTAAATGTTTTTAAGTCATTATTTTTAATTTCTTGAGATAAAAGTGGGTAAAATTCTTTATACGAGTATTTTTCATTTTATTTTTTTTTCTTTATGTACAATGCAAGAGAAAGAATGTGTTTTTACATAATTATTAAACTATAACATATTTGTACATGGCATTAACAAAACAATTAAAGAATATCAGTTTAAAGTAGTTGAAAGGTTAAGTAATTTAGTAATCTATACCATGGTATTATTCTCTTAAGTTGTTTATAAACAGTTTATTCTAAGGGAAATGTTTAGGTATAACCCAACAATTGATTTTTGTTCTTTACTCTATAGTAAATAATAAAAGTTTTGAAGGCTTGTCGATCATAGAAAGATCCAAATGAGAGAATTGAAACTTACACTTTAGTGTTTGTCAACCTCTGTACTACCAAAATATGATGAGAAAAGTATGGTCATGTGTCATATAAGATACTTTTTTTCTGCTCAGTGTGCAAAGTGTTGTTGGCAAAGTGAAACTAGATCTCCGAAATCATCTATTCATACCCCAATTGCCATTCAAATTAACTTGAGCATCAAAATAAGGAAAATGCATTTTTAAAGAAGAAGAAACAATGATTATTTATACCGCCATTATGCGACTACCCCCACGGAAGCACTTCCTTTTTCCAATGGTGGTACTATGCCTTAAATACATCTATATTTCAAATAAAACAATCTGAAATGTTTCTGAATATTTAATAAAAATGTAGAATAACAATAATTGATATTTGAATTTTGGCAAGTTGTTACCTAAGTTAAAAAGAATAAACTTCTTGTTGCTTACACCTAATCAAACGTCGGGATATTCGTTACATCCGAATCACTTATCATGAGAATGTGCAGTACACACTACGTAAAATAAGAATGACATACATACTACATAATTGTGTGGGACGCTTGTTTGTAATTAATGTATTACTAAATTATACACCTACAAATCAGCTTACGGCTGTCACCATACAGCGTTGCACTAGTGATACTCGATCACGTGTGGTAATCAAGAACACTTACTGCAAACCTAGCCCAACTCCATTTAGACTAAGAAGTTACATAGACTAGTTTTGCACCGAGCCTTCTTACATCAAAGTATTAAAATACTGATAGCCGGACTTTCTTTAATATCCATACGCCTTTTTCACTTTGATTAATTGTAGCAGTTAATTTATTCTATGCCTCTTTTTTATAAATGACAGAATACAAAGTTAACAATACAGTTTTATTGTTTCATTTATTGCATATATAAAAATGAAATTCGACGGATAAAAAAGAGTCCCTTTTGCGTTTGATCATTATGACGGTGAACAAGATCACGCTGACAAAAGCAAGGCTATACCTTTGGCATCAAGTCCGGATAAGAAGTAGTCAATTATTTTGTTCGTTTTCATTATGTATTCTTAAAGAATTTTCAATATTTAATGCTAGGTGAGTATTTGAGGTTTGATGGTGCATATCGAGTTTAAAAGTGTTTGCTCATACTTTATAATTGTTATATGTGTTATATTGTGCATATCTTAATGTATACAACTTTTCCTTTATGTGATAGATATTAACCGATAATGGTTCAGTATGTAAGATGTTGGAGTTTCTGCCAATGTCCAATAGTGTGTACACTAGTATTTGACCGTTTATATATTTAAATTGAAACATTGCACTTACAATTTTTTTTTTAATTAAAACATTGTTTTCATAATATATTTGTTTTATATTCTTATTAATCATGATTTATACTGGTCATACCCATTACCGCCATTCTAAGACTTTGTCAACTATGTAAATAATGGCATCAATAATAAACAATAATAATTTCACTAAAGTATGCCGAGTTGCCGGTACAAAATATAAACAAATGATGACGCTAACGGAGGTTGGAGCTTAGCGCATGTCTAGGATATTGTTATTATCCGGGCATTCGCGTTAATAGGTATAACGCGGTATTAAGTATACAAGGGATAATTAAAATAAATATTTCTTTGCTAAACGTTTCATAGATTTTAATCCATCTGCCTATCCTCTAACATATAACGCTGCCTGCATCTAAAACAACGGGAGAGCCAGGTAATAATTTTACACATACGCGATAATATTGGACCACAGTCGAACTTATGTGGCATCCCCACGTGTTAATGCAATGTTTATAACTTTGCCTATATATATAAACGCCGCATATAACTCTATACATGTAGGAGAGAAGAGATACTCTTTAAACGTGCAGATACCCTAATGTGTAACATCGAGCTGAACTTTACTTTACTACTGAATTAAACATCGCAATATGAGGGATACCCTGGGGTGGTATTCACTAACCATTCTAAAGAATACTCTTAGGCTTGAATTCAAGAATGATTTTCAAAAAATCACACTTGGAGACCATTGTTTGAGGCTAAGTTTTGCGATTATGCAGGTGTACCTACCTCCCACAATTATTCTAGCTGTCATGGTAAACTAAATATCTAAGGTTGAATTTTGGTTGTCAAGCTCGAGTCCAAGAAGAGTCTCAAGAACGGTTGGTGAGTATTTCTTATCAAAGTCATCTCATCGCTAACCAGCGGACGTCGATACCCGCAGTATGCCGAAGATTTATACAAGACGAAAGCCGACGGCCTTCAACACCTGAATATGGAACCCAAAATGACGAAAGCCTACCAGTAAAAATACAGACCCATGCACCGTACTGACGTACGGACAATACGGAACCAAACGGTAAGAGCTTCTAAGAAAATACATGTTGGATAATACATTTCTATTACATGCACTCGTATTTACACGCAAATATAAACAGAGAGTTTTATGCATATTTCGTAAAAAAAATAGTTCAAACAAGATATTCATACATGATAAGACAATTAATACAAAAATTATATATGCATTTTCTTGTTTATTTTTTATAAAATTCAGGTAACAAATTAATGCAATAACAAATTTATCCCTTATTGAACAATAAGTCTAAGCAAAATAAGAAATGAACAAATTATACTCAGCAAAAAATGAAACTGGACTCTCCATTAACTGACATTTTTAAAATTATGTTCGAAACACTGGCATGACATTGATATTGTTGTGTCAGTTAATTATATTTAACACATCTGTATTTTCATCGAAAAATTTATGGAGAATAAAGTTTCTTTATTTACTGAGTATATATCTATGTATATCTATATATATATATATATATAGACAGGTCTGTACATTTATGTCTTGGTTATTCAAAATTAATTATCACCATACATATATATATAATGCATTGTCAATGAGCAACTGTAAATTCCGTTGTTGTGAATTTAATTATCTCCCTTTAAATATTTTATATAGCTCAGTCCTCAAAAAAGTAAATAAAATGTTACTTACTATCTGACGTTATTTATACATAATTAGATAAAACAATTAATATCAAAATATATATGTTTTTCCATGGTTATTTCTTTCAAAATTCCGTGTAAATAAACTTGTTTTGATTTTAATATTTCAATTTAATCATTTTGTGTGTACATATCAAAATATACAGAACATTACTTAATTACACATTGTTACATATATATATGTTATAAATAGTCTGCTTATAAGAAATATATGATTCACATAGCAGGAATGATTTCAGCTGTACATTGTATTATCATACGTTTATAAATTGCTTTCTTATAATTGTGTTACTTACAACTTGTAAAGAATATATTAAACTACATTCCATCGTGCTTTAATATTATTAGATTTTTCAAAGGGGTACATATTATGTTGAAAATAATTTAATATATCTATAACTTTTTACTTGTTTAATAAAAACTTAATAAATTGGGAAACATTTTTTTTTCAATTTCCAAGAATAAATGTACATGTACTTTTTTATAAATAAGCAACACAATAAAAAGAATATAGTCAATACACGAAAAGCACATTGTATCCAAAATAATGTTCTCTCGTTTTTCGTTTAATATCTTCTGAAATATTACATTTGTCCTTTAACTGGCAATAAAGCATGATAAGAATATTTCTAGAGTACATACAGTTATAAAACAGGTGCAAAATGGTTTCTTTCAAGTTGTGGCAAAACGTGCAAAACTTGGTTGCTGACATTCCACGTATTCATAGTTTTGCATTGGTTTTATATGTTTTCCCCATTTTACTTTCCCCATTTTACTTCTTATAAAATTCCGGTAATTCATTATCACAATGATAAACCTATCTTTAAATGAATGATAAATCGTAACAAAATCAGAAATAAACTGTTAAATTATACTCAGCTTAAAAAACTGAACTCTCAATAAATTGATTATTTTCAAAATTTGGTTCGAAACACTGGCTACTGCAGTATTTAAATTGTGATTTTATGATAGCCGACAGTCAATAAATACAATGTCAGTGTGACGGCCATTAAATATTTGATAAAAGTATCATATCTATTCCTATAACAATAACTACTACTATCATATAACAGTCATCAAATTCTAAATAAAGGCAATATGTAACCTTTGTTTAAACAGATGTACAACTCCTGATACATCAGTTTATTCCTCCGCAATGCTATTTCGTACATTCGAATCGCTTATCGTAAAGTTTTTCAGAATGCCTTATCCCTATCTAAATCTACAAAACTGTGTGATAACAGTTATAATATAATGTGTCTATCTCAAAAATAAAAATAAATTATATAATGAATGTATATGTCTCTTCAATGACGATCTATTTCTAGCACTTTTGGATTATCACATATCTATTTTATCAAATTATTAACATCTTTCTTATTCGATTTAGTTATCGTTAACAACAACTTTGTAAGTATTTTCGTTTCGTATCACATCTTCATAGCTTGGAGGGAGGTCATTTGTGTCAATTTTGTTTTCTCTTTCAGGTTCATCTGTATAATCTGTTGGTGCAATGGGTGCACTCGGTTCAGGTCTGTTATCAGACAGCTCTATAATAGGCATGCTACCCACGTTTGTATTTACAGGTAAATTCTCTGCATTCGCTCTATCGCTAGTTGTGCTTGAAGTGTTGCATTTTAAACAAAGGAAAATGGTTACACAAACAATTACCAGAACTATCGGTAAAACGATTGTTGCGAGTACATTTAATTTTGATTTACTTTCTTCTTTTTCTTTTTTATCGTCAGCATCTCTGTTTGTGTAAATGGGTTCAGTTACCCTGTTATATGGTTTCCTTGTTGTACGGCTAAAACAAGGCGGGGTACCATCACCACAAAAGCTGTATGGCCGAATACATTCTAACGATTTGTCAATACAACGATCTGTGTTGCATTTGAAATCTGAGCTTCCACAATAACCATGTAATGAATAAGTAAATGTATTAAAAATCAGTACGAAGGATATATCTCTATTCGTGTCTCCTGTTATAACCAAGTCTGCTGAATTCGACGATTTACTTCTCATTACATCGTTACGGTTTTTGACACAATTATTATCAGCTAATGGTTCCAAGCAAACTTTCACATTTGAACCGCTTATGTCAGTGACCAATGTAAATAAGATTGGCGATGACATCAAGTCAAATGCCGATATTGATGCTTTACAAGAGAAGGGTTTGGCATCTAGATCCGTTCTGGGCCTATAAAAACTGATTTTAGCTCCATGAAAGTCCACACCCCATAAGCTCTTTAAAACAATATCGGCATTACAGATCGTCGCGTAGGTATCTGAAAGAAGGAATAGAAATAATTACCTCATTCAATATTGAATAAAAGACAAATTGAGTTATATTTCGTTCCAATTCCTCGAAAAAAAAACAAAAAAAACTCAGAAACATTTTGTGATGTTAGTAATTTATCTTTACGTTTTTTTTTTCATATTTGAAATTTATAAAACGAATAGTGTAATATCGTAATACGTATTGTTTCTCGGGTTCATTTCCCACAAACTTGAAGTTAGAATGTATTAGTCTTAAGTTATTATACTATAAATAGATGCACTATGTTCCCTGACTATCCTCAAATAGTATTTCTTAACATGACTGCTCAAAGGCGGCGACCTCTGTTTTCACTTCGTCTCTATGTCTGTACTGTCCTTTTTATAATTATTCTGTAAATTATTAGATTCTTGTTGCAGCTATGGAAGTGTTCTGTGAATGCTTCCCCGGCCGGGTCATACCAGAGACTTGAAAAATAGTACAAGAAACTTTCTTGCTTAGCGCTCAGCATTTAGAAGATAGTTCTAGATTGTAAAGAAGATCTGTTAAATACATGATAAATGTGAATTTTTCCGAGTTATGTGATAAAACTCGTGCTCATTTGTAATTGAATGTTTCAAACTCGTTGGGGAAAATTGATTTAATGATCGGAACAGCCTCACATATAATATGTTTTCCAACTCGTTTAATGAATTCAATAATAGATAAGCACTTATGTAAGATCCTCGATTTAAGTTACAGCAAGTGGCAAAGCAGAGACTGTGTAATACAATCATACCTTTTTGAATTCCCAGTGGCACATATATCACCAGGAAAAAGAACACCAAACAGAGACGTCCTGTAACGTAATAACACGCATCACTAACGCATAGAAATGCTATATTGATATTAACATAAAGTAAACTTACATGTGTGTAAGGCCTCCGAGTAGCATATTGTGGCATAAATCACAAGTAAACAGGTAACACAGTATAAAATCCACATGCTATATTGTTTGTTGTATCAAACTTTTGTGTACAATAACAACAGAGAGTACAGTTAATACTACATGCATCAACAGCATACGTATTACATAATGATGCTGGATGCTTGTTTGTGACGGATGTGTTCCAATGTCAGCGTACGGCAGCGATCTTACTGCGTTCCAATAATTGTACGTTAGTATATATCGAGCACTCGTGAATATTCCGTGTATATCAGTAAATTAATTTTTGGTGTCCGAACGTAAATAGTGACTGTTGATAAAACTGATATTTTACCCGGCACTCATTAATCTTCGCCAAAATGTTCGGACGTTTAGACGCCTTTTCCGTACAGCTATTCGTGAGTGCTATATTATGCCGATTCAATAGTGTATTGATACCGGTTTATTACCAGTTATATCACTATTCACGTTAGATCAGGCCTCTTTATAAGTATATACATCGTGTGAAATAAGCATATTACAGATTAAAACATGTTTATAAGTGGCGTACTTTTTTTCTTGTTATTCAAACATATTATATTTTCAGGATCTTTTCTTCAAAGTAAAACCCAGCATTTCAATGTCGACACTGGTTTTCAATCGTGTATCAACATTTGGAAAAAAGATGAAATATGACAGTCAAACAACACTGAAGGAAAACCAACACATAGCCGCAAATGTAATTGTTGACGCTGGTCTTTGTGTAACGTGGCGGAGCTCTGTTAGTGCTCGCAGTGTAAAACACAATGATAATAAGGGTAGCGTAATATATTACCATACAGACAGCTAAAACAATTTCTCAATTTGGACTGAGCTACCTGCTCAAAATAATAATTGGTTTGATTGTTACAAATGATTTGTGTGGGTCCGTCAGTTATAGACTGAGTATCAGCTAATTAATCAAAATACTAACATATCTATATTATATACAACAGTTCGTCCGGCCAGACAGTTTAATTATAATACTCGTCAGTGTGAACTCTCAGTGGTCCAATGTGATAAATAAGTGAACAATAGCTAATTGACATAAACGAGAGCTCATTGACATAAACGAGAGCTCATTGACATAAACGAGAGCTCATTGACATTAACGAGAGTGCATTGACATAAAAGAGCGCTCAGTGGCTTAATGCAGCTCACTCACTCAATAACAAACCTTCACTAGCTCAGTACCACAGTAGCTCAATCAATAAAGAGTGTTCGCTAGACCAGTCAGCTCAGTGTCATAAAACGAGCGCTCAGTAACTCGTTGTTATAAACCAGCGTGTACATAAACACATACACCTGTCTCAATAGTGAGAGCTCGCTAGCTTGCTGCCACTTCTGCAGATGAACGATCACCAGGTAAACAACCGTATAGATAGAAACTGCACTACCGAAAGGAGCCAGCAATGATAGGTATAACGGCAGCTCAAATTGTTGAGTGAATCTGTAGTAATATACAGCAAGGTAACGTTTTATACTTTATCGTATCTAAACCATATACTCTTCTACGTTTCTACGATGTTAATCTGCAAATCAAAAACTAACATTTTTTCGAGGCCGCACGGCTATTTTTACCCATTCAAAAGGATGTGGCTCCCAGCATTTACATTGTGCTCCGAACTATATCGGAACCCAATCGGCATGGTTCTCGGCAGATAAATAATAGCATCACAGCGAAGCTGGGTTCAAAGTAATTCACTTCCGGCACGGAAGTAAAAGCATTTATTGTGTGTTGAGGTCGACTATATCGATTTTTATAAATAAAACGTATGTCAGAAATATATTCTGGTGGATCAAATGCATGTACAAAGAATCCGGTACTATCATGTTTTGTTTTTTTGTATGTTTTGTTTTTCTTCACTAAAATGTTGATGTAAATACTTAATTAATTATATATACGAGTGTACTTTGACATCGTAACTATAAAAATCAGTTATAAACTCAATATATGTTGAGATATTAATATAAGACGATCTCGTTTTTGTTTTTTTTAAAACGTCGATTATTACCAGTGTGTTTTTTTTTCTCCTTAAATACAGTCATTATCATTAGTGTGTGTTTTTATTTGTTTCGGAAGGAATGTAAAAATAGCTCATCATCATTGATGTTGATCTTCTGTACATGTTATTGTAACTATGTTTAATCTATAATTGTAACTATGTTTAATTTATTATTAGAGAATGACAACTACATTTAGTTAGGTTCGTTTATATACTGTATGAACTCCAGTAGCCTTTTTGGTAATGGAGAGACAACAAAAAAAAAGACTTTTGATTATCTCCTTTTTTCTGTATGTGAATATCTGCCTCCACCCATATTATTTTCATGTATTTTTTATTTTGTACTTTATGGTTTTTCTGTTGGAACAGGTTGCATGGAACAATGTCTAGTACGTTTCAAACCATATACTGTGCCGCTATGGATCAAAAATAGTTATACAGAATATACAGTTTATGTCTGACCAGACAGCCAATGTATCGATACAGTTTTATAAATAATGACTGATAAAGTAACCTTTATTTCAGTTAACGTCCAAGGCTTTGGTGATAGAAATAAACGTATAGATGGTTTCCATTTTTTTGAAGCAAAAATCATATTCTGTCTATTTTTTACAAGATACACATTTTGTCAGCAAATATGAAAATCATATACGCACGCAGTGGGGTTACGAATGCTGTTTTTAATAAATTTAAGTCAATCTAAAGGTGTTGCAATTCTATTTAGTAATAATTTTGAATAAAATTACATAAAACTGAAGGTGATATAGATGGTAATAAACTGATTTTAGATAAACAATTGATAAGAAAAGGATGACTTTAATAAATATATATGAACCAAACAAAGATAAACTTGAGTTTTATACAGGGGTTAAACAAGACATTGATATATATGGAAATGATACAATCTTAGCAGGAGACTTTAAACTAGTTATCAATCCCCAAATAGATACACATAATTATGTAAATATCAGTAATCCTAAAGCTAGGGAAAATGTTTTAAGTACTACAAATGAATGTAATTTGACAGAATGCTGGAGTAAACTTAACTTTGATAAGAGAAAGTTTACTTGGAGACGTCTTAATACAAATAAAATTGCCAGATTGGATTTTTTTTCTGATTTCGGAGCATTTTCTTACTGACATTGAGGTTAATTATAATTTTTCTGGGTATCGAACAGATCATTCAATAATCACTTTAACATTTACTTTTGGGAAATTTAAAAAAGGACGTTCATATTGGAAATTTAATAACTTGCTTTTAAAAGATAAAACTTACGTAAGAGAAATTAAAAAAAGTAATTGATAATACAAAACTTCAATACGCAACAAGAGATCAAAATTTAAATGTACAAATTTGTGACATACCTTGTAAAGATTTGATGCTAGATATTACAATCAACTTCTTTTTGAAATGTTACTATTGGAAATCCGTGAGAAAACAATATCATATTCATCTTTTCTTAAAAACAAGAAGATCAAACTGAGTCTAAACTTCTAAAAGAAATTGAAAAACTTGAAATACAATAAGATAATAATTTAGTTAGTTTAGATAATAAAAATAAGTATTTTTTGAATTAAGACAATACAATTCGAGGGCATTAAGATAAGATCAAAGGCTAAATGGTTAAATGAAGAGGAATTACTATGTCAAATTAGTATGATCAAATTAAATTATGAAAAAAAAAATGAAATTAAAGTATTGTTACGTTCATGGTTCAAAAGAATACTCACACCTTTTGGAAAGATAACGGTTTTAAAAGGTTTAGCTTAACCGAAACTTAATCATCTATTTTCTTCATTACCAATTCCCACCTGAAGATCAAGTTAAGCTGTTACAAAATAATATTTATGTGTTTTAGTTTTCTATGGAACAATTACCCAGACAAAATAACAAGAAATGTTACTACTGAAAGCTACGAATATGCGGGACTTAGAATGATTAATATTAAACAGTTCATATGTTCTTTGAAACTAACTTGAATAAGACTTTTATTTGATGGAAAAAAAATGTATGAAAATCCATGAACAAATGTATCCTTTTACCACAAAGATGTCAATTTTTGGTAATGATTTTATGAACAATAATTACATAAAATAGGCAGTCTGTTCTGGAAAGATGTTTATGAAAGTCTTATTTTAATACTATCTACTACAAAACCATTGTCATGGAAACAATTTTTAACTCAACCTCTATGGTACAACAATAACCTTAAGATAAGAAGGTCAAGTTTTTTTTACAAAAGATGGTATGATAAAGGCATAATAATGATCAATGATCTGATAAATGAAAACTGTAATCTTCTGTCCTTTAGATCATTTGAAGAAAAATTTTCTGCTAATTCAAATTTTATAGAATATGAAAGCATGATTGCCGCAGTACGTACTTACCTTAAAACTCTCAAGTTTATTCACCTAGCAATAAAATTAGAAAATCCTGTCAGCCAACTTATAGTATCTGTTATAACAAGTACAAAGAAAGGTTGTCAAGTTGATTCTGATGTACATAATAGGTCCAGTGTATTACCAACATCCATTTCTAAATGGAATCAATACGGACTAAATATAGATAAGGAATGAATAAATTATTAAAATACCATTTAGTTGCACTAAAGACACAAAGCTACAATGGTCAAAATAAATCACAGAATTACTGCTACAAATTATTTATTGACAAAAATGAAGATAAAAGACGATAGTTCTTGCACTTTTTGTAAACAGCATGTAGAAAGTATTACGCGTCTTTTTTCGGAGTGTAAATATACCAAAACATTTTGGGCTAATTTTGAAATTCTATGCACTGACAAAAATATAAACGTTCAACCAAAATTGTCTGTGAAAGATATTATCTTTGGGTCAATTAAATATGACAGTGTTTTAAATAAATAAATACTACACGCAAAATATTACATTTATAAGTGAAAGTTAGCTGGAAGACAACCAGTTTTCAACAATTACAAACCACAAATAAAATATTTATAACAAATTGAAAAATTAAATACATTAGGAAAATTTGAAAAATACTGGAATGCATCTTTATTGTAGTAATATCGTTACTTAATTGAATTCCTTTCGCTTGTTTGTTTTGGATTTTAAAAAAAATAACAGGGACAACTGTCATTCATAACTGTTGCCTAGACCAATCATTAGATTAAATGAAATATTTTCAAACAAACTGCCAAATGTGTTCCCTGTTGTTTCTCTTTTCCTTTTTTTTTGTTCTCACTTGAAAAAGCAGTCACATCTCCAAATAAAATATTTTGTCTTTTTTTTTTATTGCTATTTATTTTGTACTGTAATTTTGTTATTATATAATTCGTATAGTTAAACCGCTTGGAAGAAATAAAACTTGATATAATAATTCTTTTATATGTGAAAATAAAGGCTGGGTTTTTAGGGGAAAATGTCGTTACTTTAACATGGTGAAAAGCCAAATGTATTAATCGACAAACGTTCCCGTGCCTCTGACACTACGAACGAGACGTAATATTGCTGAACGAGAGACGTTAAAAGTCGGAATCATAATTACCACTTTGCTTTCAGTCGCAAATTAAAAATCAAACATTCAAAACAGTAAACAGGATCGAAGGGTCGTGGGTTCAATCCTTTCCTTATGTGGAGTCATTAAGCAAGACACCTTTTTCGTAATGCTTAGTACTTGTTCTACCCAGGACGACTTCGAGCGTGATTTGAATAAGTTGTAATAACTTGATTCGAAATCGAGGTAAAATAGATAAGTTTAAACTTATGGTACTCGTGCATGTACTCAACGAGGCAGCAGTACTAGGACTGGTAATGAAGGTTAAAGTTAGGAAAATCACTATGTCTCCTAAACCTTTCGTCGTATTTTATCATCCATGATGTATCAGTTTATTGTGCTACTTCATTTACCTTTCACCATTGCATTCGTAGTTTTTGAGACAAGCTAGTGAATGAGAAAGTTTACCAGTTTCTTCTGGACGATGTTTCTAATCAGTTTAAGACTGGCTTTTTCTTCAACCACTGACACTGCATGTATATCATGTAATGTGTTAAAAACGTAAAATCCGTTTTCTTTATTTACTCTCTCTCTTTTTAAAACTGATGAGTTTTTAGTCATTGAGATCTTGACACAATAAAGGAGAAAGGAATATGTGATGCCATGCTGTAGATTAATTGATTGATTGTTTAGCGTCATTTACTATGCGGGAGCTAACAAACGATCAGGTAACCGGTTTGCTCAGTCAGTAACACGTCTGACTATCAATCCAAGGGTCGTGTTGCGTATCTTCGCCATTCGTCTCTCACCGCTGATTTAAGTCAGAAACTTATCAGTTACTTCCGGAGATGGATGAGCTCGAGTACTGGTCAACCTACAATGATCCAGAAAAGAGGAATATGATAACTGATGGTCTCGTATCCATCGATGTCATAAAAAGTATGCTAAATATTCAAACAAACACACTTATCGCAGGGAAACCCTTTTTACTTCCAGTTCACGTTTGTTTCGAGAGAAAATATAATCCATTGTTAGCATAATGTCATTTTATAAATCGATTTAATATTAAAAGATATTGAGCATTTTTTACCAATATTTAAAACACTGCATGTACAAAAATGTTGAATTCGACATGGTTCTTATGTGAGCAATCACATTGAATAATTAATGTTTGAAGATTTTCGTTTCTCCATATATATATATATATGAATTGTGTTGTAACTAAGCAATGGTGTGAATAAAACATTAAACACCACTGCAACCATATTAAAACAGTTTGCATTATATATAGAGAATATTATCACTGACATTTCGCCGAAATCAACACATATTGTATTATTTTCATGTCTAAACACTGAAGCGGTATGGTCAAGAGTGCTTACAAGTATAACATTCCATCTCGCTGATGATTCTGATACCGAAGAATGGCGGAATTGGCCGAGTATGTACGACTTGCTAATGTCAGTTTTCACGAGTGTAATTTAATTGATATTTCAATTAAAAAAAACAATATTTATTTCAAGACTTAAACAGTGATATTGCCATTATATTATACGGAGTGGGAAATATCAACAATTCACCAACATTTTAACTATAGAGCTATCTTGCCACGACTATGTGAGACAAATATTGGCGCATTGCCATTAACAAATCCTTATATATTTGTATGATGTATTTCAGATGTAATACAACTGTGAAGCATGTATCTATTTATACTAAATATCATGAACAGTCTGGTCGAAATATTCCGTGTGTATCTCTAGGGAAACGCTCGATACCAAATTCTGCTCTGGCAACCTCCGTCATTGATTTTGCATCAAGAAGAAGCAGAAAGGCGTGCTTCGTCTCATCGTAGTCGGACCTGTTTACTGCCGATATCAGTATGCCTGAAAAAATAAATAATTCATTTATGGGTAGTGTACTTTAATAATCACGAATTACATTTTTACAGAAAAAAATGTGTCTGATTGTTATTTTTCATAATCTCTGGCCTCATGTTGAATTACCATTATAATCTAATATTTGGTGTTGTAGTATGGTGTTTAGCGTAACTTTCATTTTTTTGTCAGTAATATCGCGACGTTGACATCTTGATACAGTATACAGGCATACAAGAAACATGCCGCAGACACATGGTATGATACCCAATCCAGTCTCATTATACAGATACCGGGTCGACGATATATAGAACTATCCTATAAATGCTGAGCGCCATGCGAGTTTGACCCGGACGGGGATCGAACCAGTGACCTTCAACATGCAAGACGGACGTTCTATAACAGATGAAAAGATTAGTATAAACTAACTATTAATCATGGTAAAACTATACAGGTATTTCATAATCAGAATTAAAATATAAACTGATATTTTGAATTAAGTGTACATTCGTATAAATCCGGGGTTTTTTTTTTGCTCCGTCTATTAAACAGCTTAGGTATGGTGGATATTGTTTTGAAACTCTGTTTAAACATATAAATATTTTCAAATGTTAATATAAACTTTCTAAATAAATATTCACTTTGTAATGCATCTGAGATTGATATTTATACCATTCAAAAAACTATTATACATGTGAGTGTGAGTATCTCCTTTTTGTTTTAAACTCGATAGTGTGGTTATTTTGTGTACTTATCGTCACTACTATATTGAATTATCCATATTGTGTCGCATTGGCTACTTGTTTATTAATTGTCCTGTTTTATTGGCACGTGACTTTTACTACTTGATAAAATGTTGCTATTTCCATTATCGTCTTCACAAATGCTTATATTGATGGTGGACAGCCACAAAGAACAATACAATCCATACTCTTTTTAGATATGGTTGGTCTAACGGATGAACGTAAATGTAGCTATTTTTTTTTTATTGAAGTAATGGCATACCACTGCATGTTATTCAGCACAATAAAATCTGTTTGAGATGTTTTGCTCAACATACAAATGACACAGCCGCCAAAACAGTATAAACCAATAGATAGAATAATTAGTAAAAGTACAATACATAAGAGTACATAGAGCACAGGCAACACCAAAAACCTCCCACTTTGGAACGGTAAGTAGCCAAAGATGCCATTTAGAAACTTAAACCTGGTTGACGCGTTTACCCAGCATCACTCGTTTCCCGTCAATAGTTACAGCGTGATATTAAACAGTACAAATAGAAGTATTCCAGCCAAGCAGGTCTCTTAAAAGTTCGACAACTTGCACAAGTGAAAAACACAGATGTCCAGGTAAATATATATAGAAAGAAACAAATGATGGTTAACGCAGATGCACTTGATAATTTTTTAGAAGACAGAACATTAAGATGTATGACAAGAATTGAATTCGCTATCAATGATTTGACGTACAATAAAAGACGTGATGTCCAACTGTAAAGTAGCTAACCACAAGACATTGAAGTACGTTGTAAAATCCATGGATTGATGTTAAAGGGTATTGCTTTGATACTTGAACTAGCTACGGGACTTTCATACGAATATGGCTGAAAAACAATCAGATAGATTTGAAGAGTTATGACCAGAACAATGTAAATAAGAATTGACAACACACCGTCATCTTCATCTACTCCGTCAGGTTTTGCCACAAACACAGGTTCGGAGGGATAGCACTGGTCTTCGCACCATTCTGTGAATGTTTTAGTCTCTGTGTCAATTTTAGCGATCTGAAATTAAACGAAGTGCATTGTTTAATTTATTAGCTCATCATATTTGGTTTTATTTAATCAAATGTCTTGATTAAAACCTTATGTTAATTATTATATTTGAAAGAATTGAATTTGAATTGGTCACTTGTTTATGTCGTAAAATCCAATTTTTTTTCAAGTTGATTTTCTGCAATACATTTCAAAGTTACGTGATAAAATGAATATAACGTTCGACATCATTCTTTTTTTTAAATTGTGTTATTAAACTAGTCACCAAAAATTATGAATGATCTAGCATTTTTTTCCAACTCGTTTAATGAATTAAATAACGAACGATCACGCATTTTAGATTCTCCAGATACGACATTATGTGTTGTTATTATCAGTATACTTATGAGAGCAGCGTATATTACGTGTTTTCCATTTTCACGAATGTTTTGATGTTCAGCAATTACAGCACAAACCAAAGATAAACCGAATAAACATACGTCTTTAAAGTATAAATCAGTTCATATCTTACTTTTGTGTTTAGCCGGGCACCAGCATAGCCCTGCTTATGTCTACATGATCAAGTTTTGTAGTGTTGTTCACCGCCAAAACGCGGCAGGAACTACTTTTTCATATTTCTATACATCCGATATAAGCAAGTAGAAACAAATCAAACAATAAAATATAGTGTGGACATTTTATTATGTCATTTTTAAGAATGGTTGTACAAAATAAAAACGCTACAGTTACATGTATATCAATCAATTTAGAAAGGTGTATGATTATTTATTAAAGACCGGCTATCAGTACGTTTAGTGCTTTGATTCCTGTATGTGTAAACTATTATTAATTTCATTTTTTTTCATGGTGAAAATTGGTTTAGAACGCTCCACAGAATAACGATATATCAAATAAATAAGTAACTAAGGCTAATTGTTACATGTATGGGGAGTATGGAGAGTGTGTAACATTGGGAGCGCATCGGACGAAGGGTCGTGTGTCGTGGGTTCGAAAATTAATGTAATATAATTTTGGAACATATATGCGGAGAACCAACAAAAACGCAATATTACCGTTTGGAAATGTTTGCCAGTTCCATGCCATCCTACTCCGTACGCATATCTGTATTTTCTCCCGTTGTACTTGTCATAATTTATCTGCGGAAGCTCGAAACCTTGAAATTAAAACAAAATAATGGTGTATTAGGTTCATTAGGTAAGTCAAGGTCAGTGATGTAACTCAAGTTCAGTAAACTAGCTTTAACTTGATGATGTTCAGTTTACAGAATCAATACGTAATATTGAAAATACGAAATAGATTTAATACAATTAAGCATAAGCTAAACGAAACACTTTCAACTAAGGATATTGAGACTAAGTATTGACATTTTATTATGAGTTTATGAAGTTTAGTCATTATAACATAAGAATCTTGCTGAGAAACAGGAAAAAGATGAGCTAAACATAAGACATGCAAGTATTTACTAGGTCCATTTAGAAGGTCTAAGTCAGTTATGTCAATTTTTATAAATAGTATCAATGCTTATAACTGAATAACAAAATAGAATTTTAAAAAAATAAAACACGAGCTAAACAAAACGCATTAATCCAAGATTTTAGAGTACACAGTATGGACATTTCAGTAACTTAGCTACAAACATTAATTGTATAATATAATATAAATGTAATATAAAAATGAAGTGGACAATGACGACGACGACGACGACGCCAGCTGGGTCACGACATTAGTTTTTCGGATTTTTTCTTCAAAAAGTCTGGCTAAAAACGATTTATAGCACGAACTATGTTAAACTGCTGTAACAAATATATTTACCATGCTATATGGCATAAATTCAAAACATTTCTAACTGAAATAACAATCATTGACCGAAATTTATGATAATGTATAGGTTATTAAAATGGCAGGGTTCACTCAATGCATACGCATCGATAAATGTCTCACTTAAGAATTACTTCCCTTACATGACTGTAGCAAGATTCTTACTCCCAAGAAATTGCAGCTGTGTAAATCGGTTGGATATTAATAATTTTTTGTTGAAAATGTATTAAAGTTTCCTATTTAATTGTACACATGGGGACATTGGAACATTTTCATGAATTTTGCAAAGTTTTAATGGCATTGGGTACTGCTTGATGAAGATATAACAACTTACAGATGCGTAGTGATACAATGCAACACATAAGCAAAAGTGTTAAGCTAAATAATATTTTATTGCATCTATTATACATAATTACATGAACAATACCAATACAATAATATTTATTTATTGTGCAAATCGGTTGGGCTACAAGTTTTAACAACATTAGCTACAGCCCTCCACAAAGAGAAAATCTCATTTAAATGTACACATTCCCCGATACTTTACATGTAATCACGTTAATTCTTTTTATTGAAGACTTTTTGCAAAATTTACAAAACTGGATAATGTCATCAAACCATCGACATTGTTGAAAAGCAACCCAATACTCTGTCTATATAATTGGACCAACAGAGGACTATCTATGTGAACACGGCGCTTTAAAAGCTATATGTCCAGTGTTTTAGACAAGTATTTCTCTATGTGACGAATAGTGCAAAATTAATTGTTGTGTGAGACGTATAGGTTTCGTGTAAACAATGATCAGTTGTTCGGACCAAACATTGGATATATATTAACCTGTTTTGGCCAGTATTTCCCAGGTACAGTGTACAGAATGTTTGCTACTTCTCTGAGCTGTGGCTGTGCAATTGGATAAGTTCACCAAGTTTTCTTTCATTGGAGTCTGTAAAGCGAAGTTCCAACAGTTTCATTTTTATCCATATGTAAATATCAAATAGATTTATAGGAGGTCTCCAACCAATTATAAACATGCATTTAACCTTTTTCTACAAATTAATCAAAAAAAAGTGTAACTTAGCTGCGATAAACTTGTATTACAACGTTTCGATAAATACCCAAAGGCCGAATATTTACAAAACTGGGGCCCGCTTCATTAACCTTTTAAATTCGTACAAACAAGTTCTGACACCTAAGAATTTTTATATGCACATTATTTTTTGCATATTTTTAAACTTATAATACTATATGTATTTACAAGGCAGGTGAAAGTTCGAAGAATGATGAATGAATTTCTGGACGATTCTCGTAACTTTTACACTATAGTTCTTAAACTTACGTTAATGGAACGGACTTCTAATTAGTTTAAACAATATTTTATTCAAATAATTACGTATATTTAGAATACATTTAACAATAAAGCATGAAAGTATACGTTTAACGAATTATGTGGGAAGCTTGTGTAAATCTGCTTCCATAACAGTTATTTAACATTTCATATAGACTTTATCATATTGTTCCGTAATAGTTTCAATTTGGTCAAATGTGCAAAAATTGACAAAAGAAATAATGGTTTATTCAGAATATTTCAAATAAAAAAAGAGTACTGGTTGAAGAGAAGGAAAGAAAGAGACTCCACTGATTGTATCTTCTTCGATCGTTTCATCCCGATACAGGGGATAGGTGTTTTACAAGGTTATGTTTATCAATTCAATCAATTAATTCATTAATCATTGTTTACTTCTACTTAAAAGTATAATATAAGTTTACTTTATATTTCCTTCAGATAACAAATCTATAACTAACAAGATAATTAAAATTCCTAAGCAGCATTCACACACTCAATATGCAGAATATTTACAATATGTCCAAACTATTATTTATTATTCATAGAGAAGAGGTGACATCGCCTTGGTACGGTCTGTACATGTCAAAAGCAACATCTAACTGATTAATGAATGTCACGTGGCATATAGATATAATCAGTATAAGTTAAACAGCGGAATCAAATCAATTGTGTTTGTATGGATAATTGTATATAGCTCAGAGTAGGGATCTTGTTATTGGATTTATATATAATTTGTAAAGTGACTAGCCTTGTATCATGTTTACATATATATACATCTATGATTTCTTCAATGAAAGCTTTTTTATTATATGTCCTGAATACTTGCACAATAGTCCAGCGAGGAAAATACTTTATTTTCCATGCAGATTATATATATCAATGTTGATAAGTACATTAACATAAAGTAATACGATATCTCAACAAAAAATGAAATATCTAATAGATTGTTTACATATTTGATATTATATTTTTTATGTTTAATATATAAAATGTTGGTAAGCCGCCTGAATGTGAAGGGCGCTGGAATATATTGATAAATGATTATGCCTAACAGCGACATTGGTTAAATGATTATGCCTAACAGCGAAATTGACATTAATTGAAATTGTAGCAAAAGGCGCCGGTATAATCGGTATTACATACTATCAATGGAATAAATTATTGAGATGAAACAATATCATTGTTCTAAAGTTCCACGCTTTAAAAACAGTTACATATATATCCTAAACAGTGATGGTCAATCCCACTCTGACCTATAATAAACCCCTTGTAGTAGTAGTTTAAACATATGTATGTCAATATTTTACACGACATGTGGGATTGGGTCAAAATTAGATGCGTGCCTCATCTTACAGATTACACAATTGTTCGATTAACAATGGCATAACACATATGTAAGATATCGGTTTCATGCTGTCTATATACGAAACACGGGCAATTAATTTTGTAATCTACATACTGTTTCGGATATATCCAGCGGTAGAACATAGCGTCTAGGTTCCGGATCTTCCAATTCTCTCCATTTCTCTTCACAGTGCTCGGAACTAACATCCTTTATATAAACAAAATCTAACGGTGCCCTTGTTTTATAGGCACAAACGTCCACCACTACGTTACCTGTAAATAAGAAGACGTACAACTCTTATTTGTTACGGTATAACCCTTGCCGTGTTGGTACAAACATCCAACACTACGTTACCTGTATATAAGAATAGATGACGTACAACACTTATTTATGATAAACCTGTGCCTTGTAGGCCCAGACATCCACCACTACGTTACCTGTTTTTATGAATAGATTACGTACAACACTTATTTGTGATAAACCCGTGCCTTGTAGGCCCAAACATCCACCACTACATTACCTGTTTATAAGAAAAGATGACGTACAACACTTATTTGTGATAAACCCGTGCCATGTAGGCACAAACATCCACCACTACGTAACCTGCTTATATGAATAGATGACGTACAACAATTATTTGTGAAAAACCTGTGCCTTGTAGTCACAAACCTCCACCACTACGTTACTTGTATATACGAATACATGACCTACAACACTTATATGTGATAAACCCGTGCGTTATAGACACCAACAACCACGACTACGTTACCTGTATATAAAAATACAGGATGAACAATACTTTTCTGTTATGAATCCTTGCCTTATAAAGTATATTTGTTTCCTGGTTCATTTAAATTCTGCTTACTTTACTTAAGTAATATGAATATAATAAGTACTTATTATTAATAACACAAAAGCAAATAGAACAAACTTACATTACTCTCAAACAAATTGTATTGCTTGTGTAAGCATGTAATAGCAAAATATCAATAAAAAGGTTTTAAATTAAATAAAACATTCGTTATATATATATATATATGTTAAACAGTATGTATTACATAACTTTGTGCTGTATGCGTGTAATAAATCAATGACATACAAGAAGTTTACAACAAGTGGGTAAAACGCTATAGACGGTGCGTTGAACCTAACGGAGAATATCATGAACAGAGGTGAGTTTATGTTGACATCGTGTAAATAACGTTATGACCTGCGCCGGTATGATACAGTGTTTAAATTCATTTAAAATTTGTTGTTTATATACATAAACCTTTGTTAATTTGTAATAATGCAGAAATATGATGTATAAAATGAATTGAAAACTCTAATATGATTTGATTTATTACTTCCCGATATATCTGCCAAGTTGTTTTGGGGCCACCGTCGTATTTTTACATCAAACCGTGTAATGTCACTACCGATTCATCGCTCGGTGCTATAATGGACTGGTCCATAATACAAACCTCTGCTTTAGAAAACTCATTGCACTCACCATTGTCTTCGTATGTGTTGATGTGATGAAAGATCATAAAGCCCTCCCCTTCATATCTAAACTTTGGGTTGATCTCTTCTCCGGTGTCCTTCCTGAATATACGAAATCGCGCCTAGGAACACAAGAAAGATCAGTTATTACATAACAAGGAAAATCGTATTTGATTTATATACTGTACAACCTTTGTGTTGTTAAATTAAATATTTGTCATTCAGAGATATATTTTCTGATTTATACTTTCACGTTGATTTACTGTTAATCGGTGTTCAGGTATTGTAATATATTTTGTAATATATTACCTCCCTTACCGTATTGATTCCATAGTATAAATAAGATAACAGGTCCTTAAATCAACGCCAAAATCACAGTTGTGCATGCTGGCCCGGATCTTTTGGTACATTTCGTTCAGTTTAATTTCATTCGGACAGCGAATGCAAAAGTGACACTGCATAATATATTGAATCGGATTGAGCAAATGGCATACTTGTAAATAAAACCTGACAATATACATATGTCTGCATGATATAGATGCTTTCCAAAACGATCATGTTATTGTTACAGAACAAAAATTAAATAACGTATATTTTCACAAATCAAAAGCGTTGAAAGGACACCTGGCAATGTTGACTCGATTCTAACCATATGGAAAGATTACCCTCCTAGATGTACTTGTATCAGAACTTCGGTTCATATATAACAGATTATTAACTTTTCTGTTAAACGGAATTTAGTGGTGTCACGCTAGTTTGATAAGTAGTGTTTAGAGTATGAATGCGGTTTTATGGATACTCGTTGGCATGTATCGCAAGTTTTCAGGGACAAAGACGCATCACTAGCAACATATGGTCAATAAAAACCCTTGTTTATTTTGGTTTGGGATTTGTCTCTGCCAATGTGACAACGCATTGTTTTGTACTCAAGTTGTTATACCTTTTCGTTCCTTCGTGACATTCCTTAATAATGCGCATTTGTTCCTTCCCACTGGAGATTACACGGGCAGTTTGATAACCATTAACATGACGTTATCATATTGGCTTATAAATGTATGTTATCTTCGTTTTAATATATTGTAAACTTGTTTTTGAGGAGGATATGGTATCAGGTGGTGGGAATATCCCCAAATGAAATATTTTTAAGGGAATACTTCCGGTTGCATCTGTCAAATCAGATATGTTAAACCCCAATGAAACAGCAGTAAATGCCAAACCTCTCCGGAGTAGGTCTGTGTACTTTAGGTCTCACTGAAGAATTACCTCCCTTACATGACGGTAGCAAGATTATTACGCCAAAGAAATTTGAGCTGTGTAAAGCGGATGGGCAATTTTATTTTGTTAAAAACGCTTAAAATGTCATATTTCTTTGTGCATATGGGAACATTGGAACATTTTCATGACTTCTGCAAAGTTTGGGTGGCATTGGGAACTGTTTGATGATGCTATAACAGTTTAAAGATGCGTAGTGATACACTGCAACAAATGGGCAGAATTGTCAAAAATGAAGGCGTGTCATCAAACCATCGAAATTGTGAAAAAGCAACCTGGTCAACCCCATGTTCGTTTCTGCATATTTGGACCAACAGAGTACTATCTATGGGAATAAGGCACTTTTAGAACCACTGGTTATGTATCCAGTGTTCCAGGAGTACATGTCTCTATACGTAGAACAGAACAGAATTAATTGGTATGTGAGTACTAAATTATAATGTCATTTAACTTCCGTTGAAACATTTGCCCAATCAACATGCTCATGTATCACTGCTATGCGACAGACCCTAGCTTGGAGAGCTGTGTCTGATCCTCTGTTTGTGGATTAGCCGAGCTACAAACGGAATAATCTGTATGCTTATTTGAACATACTTACCTTTGCTTGTGGCCACCACTCTATGGCACTGTTTCTCGTGACGTGTCTGATGTTTGCAGATAATATTTTCAGAAAGTTGACGACCATTGGCTGTTCGATGATGACGTAATAATTCTCCGTCATGCCGAAACTATGCATGTAGTTCATGCTCATTTTACCAGACGCTTTAATGGAAGTAATTGTCTCCCCTTTAGGAAATGGATCTCCCTGAGCTGCAAATGTCATCAAAGTATCAAGTATTATGTTGCGTATCTTCCCGTAAGCCTCAACTTAGGAAAGAGATATTCTTTATAAAATCAAATAAGGGTCGATTGAACGGCAAAGTCTGTTACTACAAAGGCAATATGCCTAATAAAGGTGGTTTGTCACACGATTGCTCATTTTACGGTTTGATACAAGAAAAACACATGCTTCATTATAAGTATATTGCACTTCTTATTTAAAAAATTGAATTACAATATATTGTTATAGATTGTAACCTTGTTTTGGTGGCATTTTGATAAAGCACGTTTTAGGTGCACCGTCGAATGAGTTTCCGAGATTGTGGAGGGTGCCGTCGGGGTCCCTATGAGGATGGGCTGAGGCCGTATTCACTGCCATGTGGTCGGTCAGATTGACCTGAAATGACATATAGAAAAATGCCGAGTTTATCAACATCAGGGAGTGTCAAACTAGTATATATGAGCAATGAGCATCATCAAAAAAGAGATACTTGCTCTCTCTCTCTCAGATACTTGCTCTCTCTCTCTCTCTCTCTCTCTCTCTCTCTCTCTCTCTCTCTCTCTCTCTCTCTCACGACTCTCTCTCACGAACATTAACGAACGTTAGTCAGGTATTACTTTGAGAAGTGTACTTACTCGTTCTAAACTTTCTAGCGTCTTTGGGTCAAGTCTGTGTATGAAGTTTGTTTCGCAACAGGCGTATATCTCATCTTGCATTGGGAATATATTTATGTTGTTGTTGTCGTCCATTTCATCAGTATGAAAACGACTTTTTAACCTAGACACATAAAATTTATTATAGTAGTACATAAAAGTTCATTTAAATTACAAACGTCAATACAATAGTGGACTCACATCAACAATGAAGATTGGAAAGAAAACATACACCACTGACGTTCACCAGCGATGGTTTAAACATTAAATGTTTGTTTTTTTAATAACACTAAATGGAATCCATAATTTAGGTTTCAAATACAGCTATATTTATTCTGTGAATCAAGATTTGGTATTTAGGAACAGTGTTTACATAGCATGGCAATACAACTGGTTTATAATATACATAATATAGTACTGTAAAATATATAACTACCTTTGGAAAACGTTATGATCCGGGTCCGGTACCGGCAATGTACCGACACCGGTCACCACTATTCTCTTCGCCTCCATGTTTTTCTTGTAAGTATCACCCCTCAAGTATCTGTGTTGATACGTCACTTTTCTGTCATCTGAAATTATGACCAAACTCCATTAAATTCAGTTCAACTTTATTCAGACACTACAAGTAGATATTTGATAAAGATGACATACATGTATGGAATACTAATTAACAAAATCATTAACTTATATAAATACAAAGTGTGCATATTATTAACAAACAGAAAAGAAGAGAAATATGTATGATCTGTGGGACAACCCACTAAGTCAACAAAAATCCGTTAGTTCAAATGGAGAATGTTGCCAACGTTTACATTCGGATATTTTTATATGTGCTAGCAAGATACACATTTTAATTATGTATCTACTACTTAGACTAATAATGACAATAATGATGATGATGATGATGATGATGATGATGATGATGATGATGATGATGATAATAACAATAATAATTACAAAAACAACAATAATAAAAACAACAATAACAATGATAATAATATAAACAATAACAATAACAGAGAATGACAATAACAATGACAATAGCAATAGCAATAATAATGACAATAATAATAATAATAACAATTACAATAAAAATAATAATAACAATAATGATAATATAATAAAGTAATTATTTAACGAGAGAACTAATGAAACAAGTCAATCTATCACGAGGCCCTCAAACATATATCGACTTTATGTCAGATTTGTGCGTGATTCGACATTCTTTACAGATGCATAAAAAACAGAAAAAAATGAATTTATTCTTTATAATTCCAATCCTGGTGATTATATTTAATTTGAGACTCCTCCGTTGCACTACAAATATTAAATTTTTCTATTGCTGCTTTTTTTAATGGATTTTAACGCATTTTCAACATATTTCATGTTATATATGGCATATTTTATTGGAGGACCACATAATGATTCTGAGTAGAATCACGGTTCTTCTGCAAGTTACTGGCAAAAACATTTTGGAGCGAGCGGGACTCGAACCTTAGACCTAAGCGGTGTTAGATAAGTGATCTTGAGACGGCGCCTTAGACCAATCGGCCACGGAGCACCCCAATACACCGCCAAATGAATACAATTAGCAATGCATTGAATATAATCATTATGACTGCACGTATCAATATTTGTTAAACTAACACTATACACGGTACCATAAGTTGTTTGTTTACATATTCTCAAACTTGATAAGAACATGACTATTGAAGAACCAAAATTTTGCAATATTTACTGTAAGCATGCTTTAATTGACTTTTTAACGTGTGAGATTTGAGCCTAGCTAGTTTTACACGAGATATTATGTGTTCAAGTTACTTGTGGAGGGACGGTGGGTTTATTTAGAGTCATTAGTTTAAACATAGTGCATTGCTTAAACATATGTATATAGGCAAAAGATTTGGACTACATGTTCTACAACTTTAGTTACGGCCGTTCTCTACACAAAATGAATTACAAATACTCAAAATGGCATTCGATTGTAAAGAACATTAGTATCAACAAAACATTTAATTGTTCTTAAAATCAGACCTCAGATAATTGTTATAGAGATAATGTATTTAGAAAAAAGAAAGAATAGAAAATTAGAAATAAATGTTGTACAGTGAAATAATAAGATAATTTAGAACTATTATATCCGTCATTAGGCCGACATTAAGTGCACATATTATGTTTAATTAATAAGTTTCGAATCGCTTTGTGTCTTTGATATATTGTTGCACATTTAGATTCATTCTTCGGAAGTCTTCATCCACCAACAGTAGTAATGCATATGTATATAGTAAGTTGAAAATGGAGTTAAATCCATTTAAACCACTTCGAGGATGCCAAGTTCTTGCGGGAGGCACGGGAAACAGTTGTTCTATTAAGAATCATTCTTTGAAGGATTTCGTCTACCAATAAAACTGGATGCATATATAATGTGTTGATTATTTGATTGATTGATTGATTGATTGATTGATTGAATGAATATTTTTATGCCATCGAGGGCTAACAGACGATCAGTTAACCTAACCTCTGTTTCCTAGGATTAACCAGAACTCGAGCACACCCTATCTCCGCAAGTAACTGATAACTTTCCCAATCGAATCAGTGGTGAGAGACGAATGATAATGAGACACAATGTCGTTATCAATCATCACGGAGACTGTTGCCGGGCGGGGGATTCGAACTCACGACCCCTGGATTGATAGTCAGACGCGTAACCGACTGAGCTAATCGGTGTTGAAAAATGCATTTAACACCATTAAACAATTTTAGGAACTTCAAACATGTTGACATGTGTAATTTGTTATAACTTGATATAATGTTACCCACCAAGTTTGATTATGCATATCAAAAGACGCGCACAATACTTACCAAAATGAAATCGTTGAAACATTGCCATTGGATCAAGAAGATGGTTAAATTTATGTTCTCCGATCTCGTACAGTCCCGGTCCATTTCTGTATAAACTTCCCCTCAACCACCCGGGGATCTCACCTAAAACGGAAAATATCACTTTATTTGTCTGCCTACAGTGCACGATCACGTGACTATATTATATTTGCTGATATTAGTGACTTTCCCTTCGCTGGCTCTTGGGTATGCGCTTATTTATTGTGAATCACTAAGGTCATAGTAGTGTTTTGGTAAGTGATTTGAGATTTAAAGTTTAGATAAAAGCATCATGTTTAGTTGAGATAAAGAAAACTTAAAGTCTAGAGCTACAATTTTTATTCTCAGAAAATTACAAAGTGATAGACAGTATTTAAAAGAGAGCGCATATTAACAGGACGAACATTAGTATTTTTAATTGATAAAAACATACTGTATCAACGGTTACGATTAAATAATTGTAACATACATATATATCTATATATATATATATATATATTTCAACAAGGTCTAAAACAGTTAAAATTGCATTTATCATTGGTACATGTATACTAGTATTCTTTTCATTCTGTCTTGTCATGTAAACAAAAATTGTAAAATAGTGTAGGTAGTCAATACATTTATTCGTCCTTGATATGTCGTCTGCCGTTCTCGTTTTAACACATTAATTTGCGACCAAATAAAAAGTACAACGATATATATCACAAGGATTTGACCCCTCCTACAATCTCCCATCTCTCTTTAGAGTGAATTGCACTTCTGGTAATGTTTGTTACCTGTATCAGTTTTAAGGCCCCAACTGCAATATAAAAGCCGCAAGATGGCTGTCGGGCAGGTTTTATATACTTCTATACATGGTTCAAATCAGAGAATCCGTTTTCAACATTTCACAGTCACAACTGCACTGTTTCAGGTATGATATTTTATAAGGAGCGAGCACGATTTGTTTACCTTTTTTATTTTTACCTATAAGTGTGACATTGACCTTTGAGCTACGGATCTGGGTCTTATGCGCGACACTTCGTGTCATAATGGTGAATATTTTTGCTTTGCTATTTCATAATCCCTCTATGCATGATAAAGTTATATCCCAGACAAGATCGGACGGACGCAGGCACGCACGCACATACACCGAGCCGCCATTATGACGACTGCGTCGAGTTCACCCCAAGCGGGCTCAACATATAGCTAGGAACGCAACCATGAGAAAAAAATCAATGTATAAATCTAAAGACAAACTGATATTAAAGCAACAATTGTAGTTAGATTTGTGGAATGAAAAATAAAATCTTTATTCTGGTTTGGTAGCTTATATATTATTAAACTGTTCCCAAAACCGGAGATGTTGACAAAGGTCACGGCGAATCGGCAGTAGGTCAGTAAGGTTATAGGCCTTTAGATTATAACCTTTGATAACGGAAAGGTCTGTATTACATTATCTAAAGTACATTTTACCTTTCCGTCCATACTTTATTTTAACGGGGAAACACTATGAATAGACAAGAATTAATTAAAAAAAGGAAAATAAAACCGTATGCTTTTGTTATTATCAAATTTGTTGTATGCAAATTCATTTGAGCTCAATTACGAAGTAAACTTAGAGATTTTATGGATCACTTTCAAGTCTGTTTCCTGGGTAAATTGAGTACTGATTGTTAAGAGGTAATCGGGTCGACAATTGGATCGAAGCCACAACCTTTGATTTAAGCGACCAACACCCTTGATGAAACATAAGAGACATGAATTAGATTAAAATAAATACGTGATAAAATATCGTTCTTTTTCACTAATTTATTTTTACCTTGAGTTCATATTCTGGACAGAACATACACTGAATGCCGTCATGATGTTACATATTTGCGCTGGGAATCGAACTAGCGATCTCTGGTGTGTACGGTCTAGGCCAAACATCCACTACGTTACCGCCCCGAGGATATACCCAAAATTTCTAATTTATAATATACCTCATCCCCGCCTTCAAGGTTCAAGGGTTTTTCTCGGTTACAGAGAGAAATATACTTAATCTAATATGAGGCCATATTCCGTCAATGGAACTAGATGATTTAATACCTATAAAGATAGTAGTTTACCTCTTTACCTCGCCCATTCATAAAGTGTACGGTCAACTTAAGCATTTTTCTTTTGGTAATTAAAAGACTCAATCTCAATTCGGTATATCTTAGATTATCTTTTTTATTTATAAAAATACACCACCGAAACTCATTATGAAATGCTATACTTGACTTAAACCCATTCTGTTCTGTGTAAACTAATAAGAAAAAGGAGACACGCAAATATCCGAGTTTTGTGTTCAGTGAAGATTCCCTAAGAAAGACTTCCACAATTATGCTCCGATCAATGACATAAAATAATACGGTACCTTTCACTGTTCCATCTGTAGGTGCTGTCTTCTCTTCTTTCACTGTCTGGTAAAGTCTATGCATGGTTAAACAGCACAGCCGCCGACAGTGCTAAAGTTTTACTGAAAAGCAGTGTTGGAGTAATTGAATTCTAAATAACATATTAAGGCTGTTCATTCATAAAGAACCCATATGAAAGAAGTTAAATTTACATTTTACTGTATGCAGCCTTTGCACTACCAAAATATGATGAGAAAATAAAGGTCATGTTTCATCGGAGTGGTTTTCTTCCTGTTCAGTGTGTACACTGTTGACAATGTGACAGTAGACTTCCGAAATAATGTATTCGTACCCCAATTTACAAGCATTATTTATATTTCTTAATTCACAATTCAAACATGACAATGCTTTCAAAATATTCAAAATACATCCATAATGTTTATAGGATTAAATTCATTTTTTTTCCTGTTTTTTTATGCATGTGTAAAGAATGTCGAATCACGCACAAATCAAATAAAGTCCGAAGTTTACGATGAGTTATCAACATCACATCGAAACCAAAACGAGTTCATTGAAATGTGGTTGAGTGAAACTTGTTTAGTTATTCTTATTTACATTGGTGTTGTTGATGTAGTTGTTGTTATTGTTGTTGTATGGTGTTTAGCATCGCTTTCAACATATTTTTAGTCATATCGCAATGATGTCTACTTAAGACAGTATTCCAAGCGCTTCCATATTGGGGTATCATGCCGCAGACACAGTGTATGATACCGCAGACACTGAGTATGATACCCCACCCAGTCAAATCATTCTGACATCGGACCTGCACAACCTAAAACTATCCTTTAAATGCTTAGCGCCAAACGAGAAAGTTTCTAGTACCATTCTTCAATTATTTGGTATGACCCGGTCGAGGATCGAACCCACGATCTTCCGCTTGCGAGGTGGGCGCTCTGCCCCTAGACCACCGATGCGGTTTATTGGCGTTAACAACGGTTCACCTGTTTCAGCTATGTCTGCTGCTGACACTTTAGTTTACGCGTTCAACTTATTTAACAATAGTCGATCTCGTAGCGTGAAAATTAGGTTTGTCCAGATGTGTACTTTCTAAACCTTTCAAAATCTCGTCAACGATCCTGCAAATTTTACAAAGGCATTACAAATTTTAGAAATAATCGCGACTTGAAAATAAAATTAATGCGTTAAGCATAACTCAAATGACTAAATGGTTCACAAGCATGTTGAACAGTTATTTGTAGTTTTAGCTAATTTTATATATTCTTTTTGAATTCAGTGTGTCCGAGGTATTATCAGCAAGTAACAAATCAAACGTTCTCGTAAAAACTGGGCTAGAATTCGAGACTCTCACGGTAAAAGTTAAGTATATAAAGTGGTTTTTGAGATGCTCGCTGTGGTGGGGTGGGGGGGGGGGGGGGGGGGGGGACACAACGGGGCAGTCACGGAATCACTGCAAGTTGTGCTGTGCTCTTTTTTTGAGATTCGCGCCTCACTTCCCTTCTTAAAGCTACGGCCCGGTCTTGCAATGTGCAATTAGAAAACAAGAAATTACATAACTCCAAATCAAATTAGGTCAGCAAAGTATGCAAAACACTGCATTCCTCGACGTATTCGGTAGTGGGGCTTATATAAGACAAGATAACGCTCCTAAACAGGCGCGTAGCGTGGTATATTCATCTATCCACTTAAATAACATTTAAAATTGAAAAGCTTAAGAAGCTGATAGAAACAATAAAAATGACGAATTGTGGGGTTAAGTCTCTCACAACACCTACCCTTGAGAACCTTACTTTTAGTCAAGCTACGCACCTGCTTAAAAATGTGATCCATGCCATTGATTAACTTAAAATTCAGTCATGCTACGCCCCTGCTTAAAATAAGACATAAATGATCAATAGCTGACTTTTCGCCAGGTACGTAGAAAAAAATGCATATATATACTTACATTAAGTTCACAGCGATGATCTCAAAAATCCCTTTTACAAATTGACTGTAACACGTTACACCAGCATTAGCAGTATAAAGTCCGTAAGTGAAAAGTCATGTTCTATTAGATTAGAGAGTCAGGCCAAACATACACGGTTGTGTGTTATACGTGATTACCCTCTTGTTACGTATACGTGTGTGTGTAAAGAAAGACGACACGTCTGATATGCTAGGGTAGTTATCGTGTCGATAAAAAAGATTAATTCATTTTTGTACACATGTTATACATATATATGTGTATATATATATTAAAGCGACGCACATGTATTTTCATACGCTGAAATAAACTATTGAATTGAATTGAATTGACGAGTTTCTGTAATATAAATCGTTAAAAAACATAATTCGTTATTATCGATCTGATTATGTTACGATCACAATATAGTAGGTATTCAAAACTTGAGAATGGAGTATTGAATATTTTGACTATTTTAACAATACCGGCACTCAAACTTGACGTAACTGAATATGCACAATATAATCAATAACACTATAGTGTGGCGCTTCAACTAAAGTCAAACCTGTCCTAAGCAGTCAGTCAAGGGAATGAGCAAAAGTGGCATTTAAAAACAGGTTGTTGTTTTATACAGGTTAACTGGTTCTGAAGACAGAGACATGGGAACTAGCAAATGTTGGGGCTTTAGACAAGTAGATGCTGAATAAAATTGACCGCTTACACAAGTTTGACCGTACAGTAAAACCTGTCTTAAGCAGCCAGTCAAGGGAATTAGTAAAAGTGGGCTTTTAAAACAGGTTTTTGCTTAATACAGGTTATTTTACTCTGAAAGCATAGAAATAGGAAATAGAAAATATGGTGGCTTATGACAGGTGGTTGTTTAATAGAGTTTACCGCTTACACAGGTTTGACTGTATATGAGTTTATTGAGATGCGAGATCCTAATGTTACGTTTGCTTCCCCCAAATCATGTGTAATGATTAAAGGTCCATGTAAACTTATTTTTACGTAACAAAGCTATGATGATTTATCAAAAACGATCGTTATCACCAGTGGATATACATGTATATGAGATAACAGTGAGACGTGACACCTAACGAGTTTAATGAGAACAAGAGGAAAATAGATGTTAAAACGTATTTCGCCAGTCAGGCAACCAATTTACGTACAGTACTGTGCGAATATTCAATTCACTTGAAAGCTTTTAAAAGCCATGGACGTTTAAGAGTTGGCACATATTAAAGATAAAATATATTAAATGTAACATATAAAACGTGAGAAAAGGAAGGAAGGAACGAATAAAGGGAGGAAGGAAAACACGATTGTAAATAAGCACAACATCTGTTAACACTTACTATTTTATATATAGCCTTAATCACACGCAGCGCTATAAAACCACCTTAATTATAGTGATAGCAGAGCCCAGGGCTAAACATGTAACTACAAACAGAAATAATTCCAGATGAGATCATAGGAAAACCGGATTAAAACGTTGTTATTTTTAAAATGAAACTCAGGCGAACGGTAAGATTTAATGGAGGGTCGACATCGAATTGTTTTACTGCTTATAAAATGATTCGGATCTAAAATGGATTTCCAACTTAGACTCTCAAAGCTAAGGTCGTAGATGTGTTGCCACATTGAAAGTTGTTCAGGCACATGTACATCATTATACATACTTAATATCATCATACCAGATCTTTATTCACCAGTCGTGGTAAAGTAATGGGGTAATACAAAGAAAATTTTATGTTCATATTTTATAATTAATACATCGCCGTCTCGTGTTGCGTTAGGTGTGGATTCGTAAACTTGTAAACTATTTGTTCTTTGATACTAGTCAGAGATAGCAATGGAGAGAGCAAGAGTTGTTGTAGTTGTTGTATGGTGCTTAGCGTCGCTTTCAACAATTTTTCAGTCATATCGCGACGGTGTCTACTTGAGACAGTATTCTAAGCGCTGTCACACTTGAGTATCATGCCGCAGACACTTGGTATGATACTCCACCCAGTCACATTATACTGACACCAGGCCGACCAGACCTAGAACTCTCCTCTAAATGCTGAGCGTCAAGCGAGGAAGCTTCTAGTACCATTTTCAAAGTCTTTGGTATGACCCGGCCGGGTATTGAACACACGACCTTCCGCATGCGAGGTGGACGCTCTACCACTAGACCACACCGCGGTCTAGAGAGTAAAAGATATGATGGATGGAAAGTGGTTTTGTAAAAATATAGATATACAGACAGACAGACATATAGACGGACGGATGATGAATGGTTGGATGAATGATCTATGCAGACGAACGGACGGAAAGGTCAGATAAGCAGACAGACGGACGATCCGGCCTGCCGCCCCAGTAGTTACTTCTTCATATTTAAGTACTTTAAACATTATTTCTATATATAAAATCAAAAGAGTTTTACTTTGATTTGAGATTGATATAATGAAATTATCAGAATTTCGGATATAAACTTTGCTTCGAATGCGAAGAAGATAAAATAGGGCTGAGTGTTGTTTTTTAGAAGCTAATCTGGGGGTCGCATAAGCGTGAGAGATTAACACTATACATTCCACTACCGCACCGCTTTTCTGTTTGCAAATACATTGTGTAGTGTTACATCACTTGTAAGATATTTTTTTCAATAAAAATAGCAATACTTTCAATAACGTTACTTTTAATGCATTGTCTGTTATATTTTTGAGAGCAGAAATTTATTAATAAAAGCTTGTAAGTTCTATATAAGACATACCATGAAATAAGATAAAAACAACAAAAAAAGATAAAACTTTAACTCGTCACCGAGGGACTAAAGTCGTCATAATTGAGAGTTAACTGCCAAGCCAAAAAAAGAGTAACTGCGAAAGCTGGACGATTGTAGAACATCTCATACAACAATAAATTTTGCACTTATGAAACAAAGAACACATTACCAGTAGTTCTAAAAGTGCGTTGTATAAAGATGGTCCGAGGTTTCTGGTGTTCGAATTAAAATACAGACAGGTGAAAATGAAAAAGTTTAATGCTGTAAATCGGGTAAATCTGAGTAGAGAAATGATACCTTTAAATTAAATCATTAGATTATCAGTTAACATATCTTTACGAAAAAAAGTGAAAAACATAAATAAAAACACCGTTCTGTAAATTTTTTTTTTTCGAATAAAACATTATTTAAGATATATACACAAAGACTTTAAGTAATATAATTATTTTGTGTCAAACTTTTTCTAGGGATTGCGATGTTATTTTAAAACAAGTGTAGGTGAGATTAAATACTGAATGAATATCTACACCTAGTATTACTTATCATTAGACATTGAGAGAATGTATTACTCATGGTTAATAGAACTCAATAACGTGTGAAATAAATTCATCTTGTTTTTATAGTTTTGAAAATAGAAATTGATTCAAATAATTATGCATTAACTAAGACAGTTGAATACTTATCTAGAAATGCAGTGTGGAAAATATTTGTTTGTCCCCATGAAAGGTTTTATTTTATTGCGTTAATAAGGTGTTTTGGTGCTCATAAGATGAAATAATTCAATCTTTCAGAGAAACAAAAAATGATTTAGCTTAATTACTTTAGACTGAACAAATCTTGCTTTGTCATATACGACTTTCTGTTCCGCAAAAACAAAATATTTATTTAAAAATGAAACATTACAACGTTAATCATAAAACGTTATTGTTTCTGATATTTGGCTCTGCGACACAACCTGGCTGGAAACGTTCAGTCCTGCTTAAACGGAATATTTACTTTTTTATTATTTTTCACGCTTCAAGTTCTTTTACCAACAACATCAAAATTATTACACCTACACATATGGCTTCATTTACTATTGAAATCCACAAAACATGCAGTAATTTTGTAGACTGGTTATGGTTGCCGACGCCTGTGATCTAGAAAATACGTACATTTCATGTGCGTACCGCTATTTCTAAAATTTTTTGATAATCGATGAGATTCGGTGCGTTTAGATAATCTATTCACTGTGAAAATTAAACAACTAAGCTATTATAAGTTATCAATTTAAAGTTTATGTTCTGTACTACCCAACACAAAACTATTAAATAGTTTACTGTATTTGACAATAATTATACAACCCAGCATAATGATGAGAAAACCCAACACAATGCTTTGGGAACCCAATACAATGTTTGTACAACCCAACATAACGATATGACTACTCAACACAATGTTTATACGACCCAACATAACGATGGGACAAGCCAACACAATAACCTCCTAACCGAAGATAAAAGACACAATAACACAAGATGATAATACATTGACCAATTAAGATGTCAATGCTGAACATAAGACAGCTCCTGCGTTCCATATTCAATCACCAAACAGTCGATTTATTTACATAACAAAGGAGACGACCTTCTTAACGGATAAAAAAATTACTTCGTAACGAACAAAACGGTATGCCTCTTTAATGCATGCACTCTTTAGAACATATGTGAACGTATGCTTGGAAGGATAGCGATTTATAGTTAGTAATAATAACATGTAGAATAAAATATCACTTCGAGTATTTGAATATTCCATGAAAATCGACAGGAAATCTCGTTATATCAAACTCTGCTCTTGCCATCTCCTTCATAGACTTTGCATCAAGAACGAGTAAGAATGCATTCTTTCCATCATCAGAATCCGACATGTTTACCGCAGATAGCAATACCCCTGAAAATAAAAATTTAAATTAAAAAACAACAGAATAGCTTAGTATAATGGTTTTGTAAGCACCATCGTCTAAGTACTACTTAAGTTAAGTATGTTTTAGTTACTTGTAACGTTACAATATAGATACTATTGCATTTGTCATAACGTAATGTTTCACTTTTGAAAATCAGTTAACTGATACATATGATGTTGATAGGAAAATTGGTACAATAAAAAATAATGTTCATAGAGCAACGTTCACCAAAATATATTTTAGAAATTAATCGTTAAAGCAAAATAAAACAATGCTCATAGGGCAACGTTCGACAAATATATTTTAGTAATTAATCGCTAAAGCAATTTAAAAACAATGCTCATAGGGCAACGTTCGACCAATATATTTAATAGAAAGATTTTAAAAATGAAATATAGAAAATTCATAAGGCAACGTTCAACCAAATATATTTAATTTGAATATGTAATAGTTAGTGTACATAAGGTAAACAATGAGCCATTAAGAAATCTAAAGGGAGCGACCACAGGGAGTGTTAAACGTCATTTGACTGACAGTTTGACGTCATTTGATTGACTCTGGGCGGATCTACGATGATATCTGAGATGATTGACGTTAAAAAATTGATGTTTGCTTAGGATGTTTCTAAGCATAGCTCGCGCGACTTTGTAGCTTGTTCATGACTCGTTCAGAATTGAATCAAGGGCGGGGTTTGTGTAATGTCATTCACGCGTGTGCAGTGATGACAAACTTCTTGATAATTAAGATCGAAAGGACAAATGTTACAAAGATTTTATACGAAATCGCTTAGCTAAATATATTTTAAATGTCAAATGATATAACTAAATATAATATTGATATTACAATGATAAACTAAATATGTATAATACAAATACATATACAATGTTGGTCAAGTAAAACAAAATGCTTGTTTTATAGGACAATTGAAACAGATAAATATTTTGATAGGACAAATATTACAGTCAAATTTAATTGCCAGAGAAAGTCGATAGTGTAAATGTCAGAATAGTTGATATCAGTATTCTCGTCATCCTAAAAGAGGTTTATCATACTAATATTTCTCTGATTTATTTTCTTAAAATAATATCAAATCAATGTTTCGATTTCACTTATTCAAGTTTAATTTTCGTATATTGTCAACGGTTTCGGTAAAAAGGAAATAATGGACAGTTTATATTGCTACTTAATAGTGTTGTGCGATTTGTATATATGATATGCTCCCCATATTGACAACTTCCGAAATCCAGGAAGATATTGCGCGAAAAATACATTCTACCTCCACTAAAGAGAATCGTATGGTGTTACGGACAATACCAACCTCTCTACGACGATGTGAAGAGACACTTACCAGAGGTTGAATTTGTGAAAGGTATCCCGGATTTTATAGAACAAGACACTTACCAGGATGTGGCAGTACGAAATTGTACCATTCTGGACGATTTGATTGGAGATGCAAAGAAAGATGAATGCGTTGCTAATCTATTCACGAAAGGGACACACCATAGAAATCTGACAGTGTTATATTTAACACAGGATTTGTTTCCACAAGGAAAATCATCGAGAGATATAAGTTTAAATACCAAATATTTGGTGTTGTTCAATAACCCTGTGGATAGAATGCAAGTTTCCAATCTTGCTCAACGTATATACCTTACCAATAGTCATATCTTCATGAACACGTATAAACGAGCTGTAGAGAGCCCGTACGGATATTTAGTTGTTGATCTACAGACCAACACATCGGACCAAGATAGACTGCGAAAAAATATTCTGAAAGGAAATAAAACTTATGAACATGGCTCTTCGGCATTACCGGTGATCTGCGATTCAGACAAATACATGTCAAAAGTTATAAGGGACACACTACCATATTATCATCAAGACTCAATCAGTTGTTCCTCCGACGAAAGTGATTATTCCGAAGATTGTGACATAGATATGGCTATTTATGACTACTGTGGGATCATGTTTGGGGATGTACACACCTTACAGAATTACGTGAAGCAATGGCGTGTAGAAGAAAACGGAAACTGGATCATGAAGATATTTTTTTTTAATTTCAATCACTGAAAAGTGATCCATTTAATCACCCCGTAATAGGTCTGTGAGGGTCGGGGTGGGCCATCCCTCAACAAACCGTACAAATATATATATCAGTCAAGTTGTAACATACATTCATATATATATATACTGAAAGGAAGAGAAAGCATACATTTTGGTTTTTGAAATTATTTCATTATTGATTAAGTTTATTCATGTGATGGGAAAATGAACTGATTTTTTCTTATTGTTTTGCTTTGAAATGAATTAGATGTTTGTTTTTTTGATTCAACAAATATACAAAATTTACATGCAATACATTTTTTGTTCCTTGACCTGTCGACGTTTATAGGTATGTATACTTTCATTTTCCTTTCACCGAATACACATATATACATTAATCTTAAAGGGACACACCATTCTAAACAAATTATAAGATTTTATAACACAAATGACAGACGAACCGAAAAAGAAAGTGATTAAGAAGAAGATATTAATGATGAATCATCTGACAACGATGATAGTCAAGAGGATGAATCATCTGAAGATGATGAAGGAGAAGTGTTTTCTGACATGTTCAACAAGGTTCAAGATTTAAACGAGTCTGTGTGGCAACGTAAATATAATGAATAGCTGGATCACAATATGACCGGAAAAGAGGCTAAAAGTAAAGCAAATATGAAGCTGATGAGTACATACACAGACGACGTTATAGAAATATATAATCAACTCATTCACCATATCTATCAGCTACAACGAGGGACAATACACCGACAAGTTATGAAAGATGTCGAAAAGTACAAGACTCGTAACATGGAAGAGAAGTTGGCTATAAAAGTAGCTATAAAGAAAAACAAACATTTAATTGAATCGATTTTGGAAACATTGGATTCTGATGATATGGAAAAAGACGAAACAGAAGAAGTGGAGAGTGAGGAAGAAACATAGGTGTTGAAACATAGACAGTTCTGTTTATTCTATGCTGATCATAGATGTGGTTTCAAAACGAAACAACCCATAAATTTGTTTGGAGAACCAAGTGTTAATGAAGACATTGTTATACGTTTTGTTTGCTCATTGTAAATATGTAGTAGTATGGTATAGATATTCATTTTGTATCAATAAAAATGTTAATAGTCAATACGTGTTGTATCTCAACTATGGATTTTAAGAAGTCGTTCCTGTGATGGCAATAATATCTCGTGTAAGTAATAGTTTAAAATTCTAGCCTTTCTACCATTTACATCACTTAATGGGTGTAAGTGAATAAAAGAAGCTGAAAACTTTATCATTAACAAAACATAATCTTTATTGACACCTTCTCGAGACAATTTATCTTCTACATATAATGAAATATATTTCGTATAGTCCAATAAGGTCGGTAATAATAATTCATCGTCACCTGGGGATGGGTACTGTACTTTTTCGCAAGCCATTGGACATATAGTAAAACTATCACAATCCGCCATTTCTCCAGGGTTTCTGATAAGGCTTTTCATAAGTAGTCCATGTCCACGTTCAATAATGTCAGATGTAAGCCAAGCCCCGTGTCTGCTGAGGTTTTTAAAAATGTTTAGTGCGTTAAACAAATTTTTAGTTTTTGTAAATCTTTTAGAGTATTTATCTGAAAAAGCACATTCTAAAGCACGTTTAACACTTATGGAGTCTTGAAATCCCACATCTTCCTCACAGAACGTTCTGCGCAAAAACTTTAAACCGTAGATCATTATAAAATGATAACTTTTCTTAATGTTTAATGATCTAAACTTTACAATGTCACTGATCATCTCGCTAGTCTTTGTTCCCGTTGAAACAATCTCAGTCGTACTACTGGCGAATCTTGAATTCGCAAAGTTCATTAGATCGTTTTCGCCGGTAAACGAGTTCATCATACTGTCGAATACTGAAGAGATCAAGTCCATGTTTTCAGTTTGCTGCAGAGAAGTAAAAATGACTTTGCTATGTCAAGTCCATTCTTATATACTCTCATGAGAGCTAGAATATAACGCTATCGATTCTCTTTGGTCGTTTAAAAATAACTCTAAGTTTCATTTTGGGAAATACCAGTTATGTCTACTATATAAGACAATTGTTTAAAAAATCCTTAAAAATACACCAACCTTATATGGTTTGGTTTTGGGGTTTTCTTTAAAAAAAGCCTCGAAAAATGCAAAACAATTGTCTGAATCTGTTGCCAAAATATACAATTTTGTTTTTATTTATTTATTGAAAATAAATACAAAAAAAAGAGACAAATATTATAATGTTTTCTAAGAGTGAACAGTTTGATGTGACGTGACATGATCTGAATAACTTTTATATTGATGGCTTCCACGCGTGCGATGGTAATTGTTTTAAAATGTTAAAAATGTTAGAAAATATGGTATGTCTATTAATTTGAAGTGACAAATTTCAAGTGTTTCAATTGTCAAAAGGAAACATGGTAGTGACACTTCAGAAAATATGTTGAAACGGCGACGAGTTGTTTATTGTCATGTATTATGTGAAATATTTCACGTGACATAAAAACAAAACAGTTTGCAAACTAATATTGAAACTGTAATTTTTATATTTTGAAAAAAGTTGCGTTGAGTTAAAAACACTAATAATTATTTCAAAGTGCATTATGGATTGTATAAAAGATACAGTGATTAAATTTATTTTATACTTATGTCAATCAGGGCATGGTAATTGCTTTTATAAAAGACATGAATGTCCTTGTATATATGTGCGACACTAGTATTGTAACAGTGACGTAATCGTGTCTAAAATTAATCGCCAATTTAGAATCGATAGTAAAGATATCAAAACTGTTTTTATAAAAAAAAAATGCATTTTTACCAGCACATAAGGAGATTGTTACTCTTCAAAGGGCTTCTTACATTACAGAAAATGTTTTATCGATTTTATTTTGATGTGGTATTACATGGATTGAAAGCCGGGCCAAACCCTATGTAAAATATGACTGATGCTGGCAATATCGAACTAAATATGTTTTTTATATAACTACAAACCAACTGTGAATTAAATACATAGATCCTTTCAAAGTTAAATGATAGGAAATTATTATTTTACTAAAAGTAAAGTCAAAAAGGGTCTCAACTCTAGTAAAATTTGATCGCCGTTGACAAATATCGAACTGAACCTTGTATTTTCTAAATATACAGACAACACGAAATAGTAATTAGATACATATACCTAATCAGAAGTTATTGAGCGGAGACCAATTCGGCATCGGACGGACAGATAGACGGACAAACAGACACAACACTTAATTCGCCTTCAAATGTCTTTGAATATCCGGAGCATAATAAACAACTGTCAAAATGTAGGTAACATTTTTATAGTTATCATTCAAATATACATATATGTGTAACTACAATTTAACTTCCTTTTTCATAAGCATTATACATATGTATAGTGAAATATATTTAGAAATTAGACTAGGTAAAGTGATGTGTTGAATCTGAGTGGGAGCATCGTCTTTCCACAAGTAACTGGCAAACATTCTCACATAAAGTTTTTGGAGCGAGCGGAGCTCGAACCTACGGCCCTAGCAGTGAGGGGTAAGTGAGTTTGTTAGACGACGTCTGAACCACCCGGTGGACCCTTCAGAAATACACAATGAAGCATGTAAACGATAAATACTCCAATCGCAAGGACCATGGCCATTTTTTTTTTTTTTCTAGTGGGCATTTTATAAATGTGGAACATGTAAACCATTATCACGCACAAGGAGATGTGTATTGCAAAAATAATATCAAAAGATATACTTTAAAAATGTAAAATTTCTTAGGAATGATAACAGTATACTCGCATGTTTAATCAAAGCTGTCCGTATTACTGTATACGTATCTAATACATATTGCTAAAGCTCTCCAATATGCCACCAACAAATTGTATAATTGGTCTGACGCCGGCTGTCAATATGACAAGTCGATCCAATCAGCGATCAATATTGGTTGCCCATTTCCTAAGACAAGCGAACCATCTGTAAGTAAACACTACATTGTATTCAGTTGGACAAAGAATGCCTTTGACCCGGAAGTAAATGTCTAATCAAATGTGATGACTAAGCTCAAAACAAATAAAATCTCAAACTAACGTGAATTCTAAAACTTCAGAAATAATGTTTAAGCATTTTGTCAACTGTATATAAAAAGAAATACTTACCATTGACCGGTCAGTTTAATTCCCTCCTTATATTAACACACGTAAATGCCATGTCCAATTCCCTAGAACATGTGTTAGAAATCAAAATCCAGTTTCAATATTTCGTCTTCAGTTGCAAATGTGCTGTAATGGATTCAGACAGGTAGAGTTAAACAATCTATTTTATTTTACCTGCCTTCATATAAACACAACATAATGTTATCAGATATAAAGTTTTGTGCACTAGAAAATTTCGTTGCATTTCAGTCGAGCGCTCGGCATTAAAGGGAACAAACTCGATCAAGCTTATTGACAATGACCTAGTATATCATTAACAATTAAAGCTGCGATATAATGGTATGTTATATAAAATGTATCAAAATAGAAATTATTTATAAACATAGTTATAAAAGAAGCATCACATGTAAGTGGGATATTTTAGGATAAATTGTTTAACTCTGATAATTAAAATGCTAGCATACAAATGAAGCTATTGTATGAATTTTTTGTTCAGAAACATGTGTTATTTTTTTTTTTTTTTTTTTTTTTTTTTTGCGGTCAGAATGTGAAGTGTTGTTGCGGAATAATTCGCGTCTAGCTCTAAATGCCACAACAAAAATAACTATCCTAAATCCAATAATTCCCGACTGAATTAGCCCGGCAGATACAGTACTGAACCTTGCATGGAAGTGTTTAGTAATTTTTTAAGTGATTATGCTAGTTTAGGTGTTGCTTATGAATAATAAGCTTGATGACATCTTTTCATCATTGAGCATTTTGAAATATTCAAGATGGCCGCCAATATGGCGGTAAATGAATTGAAAATTATGTTTTCCGCACATTTTGGATTTGAAAGTGCAAATAAAATGTTTTAAATTAATTGATTTCATTTAGTTAATATGTCGCTACCATTTAAAATATAAAACTTATACAATTGCCAATATATGCGAATAAAATATTCTTAAATAATGTCGGAATATTGTCCACATTTCCCCCTACAACGATATAGGTCTATATACAGCTGTTGTGGTACCTTGGTGCAGTCTATCTCTGTTCTTGTCTAACTACGTAATTGGTAATAAGTAATAATTAACTTTGACGTTGAATAGAAAAAGGATAAACGTGATGTTAATTATAAATAGACAGTTGTCGTCATAATGAACATGCTATTATTCGATGGGGTAGCGAACATGTTGAATGGAAAGAAGTTCCTTGAGAATGCCATATCATTATTTATGCAGTTGAGTTGTTTATGCGAAACATTTTAACAATTAAAGTTTGAAACTGATCTAAACAATTTCGCCGAGAGAAGCAAAAAACGAAGTAATGGGTAGATGATGTAATAAAATCTTGGTTATTATGATTATGTACATCAGAGCTGAGAAAAAACTGACTGACCTTTGCATTTGGTAGCAGTTGAGCTTATGATGCCATATTTTTTCGCAGCTAGTCATATACATTAGGCAGGGTATGGAATATACAGCCGCAGGTCCATGAAAAGTAATTCCATAATTTTATGGAGAGTAATATGCTTATTGAAACCACGTTCGTAAGATAGAGGGGAATACAGAAATAATGGAAATATGGGGACTGATTTTGAATGCTTGCAGTAGAGTTTAAAATGTATTGTTAAATATTAGTTCCAATGAAGATTGATGCAAATACTTATCAAAGCACGATTATAAACATGAATTGAACAACGCGACTAAACTAAACACCCATATTCTATGTTAATGCCGTCAGTAGTACAATAGCTCCACAGAAGATAATGTGATAAAGTAGTTAAGCATGGTAGTAAGCAAATATGAAATAAATTTGCCTGACAGCAGTTCCCATCAAAATATTTCGTAAATTATTGAGACATAGGCTTTGTCAAAGAGACAAATAACTTTTAGGTCTAATACATAGAAACTAAGATGTTTTCCTAGTTTTCGACAGATATTCGCCATTTAGCACAAAACGTATCACATGCTCTTATACAGACATGCAGGACTCAACCTTTATATGCCAATTCCAGCTCAGAAATGGTTTAAAAAGTAACGTAAATGACGCCAACTGATAGCATTCATGTAGTTTCGTGTAAGACATACACACGCTCATAAACTTGTTGTTACATGTATTGGAGAAAAATGACATACCAGTTCAGATAAATAAATATATTGTTATTAAAAGGGGTGACATTAAAATCATACACGAAGAGGCAGATACTATCCTCACACAAGTGATCATAGCAGCACATAAACTTAACAGAGGCATTACAGCAATGTCAAATGATACTGATGTATTTGTACTTTAACTTCATCATTATCTTCAGGAAACCCTTATAAAGCTGTGCTAAGGTGGTCGCCTGTTAAAGAACTGTAGACATAAATTTAACGAGAATGGACTGTCTGGTACGATAACGTTGCAAGATATAATGGTATCGAAAAAGGAATAGTTTGAAAAAACATATGAGGCTTCAGTAGTCGCTAAATTTTGTAGGCGATGTTAATTGGAAAACAATGCATACTTTAAATACTTTACCACTTACAACAGATTCTGTAACTTTGTTGGAAATGCAAAAAATGCTCACATACAGGCATGTATATGGAAACATGCATTTGATTTTGGCCCACCAAGCATTGCTACCCAAGCACTTTCCTAAGACGGTTCCAACAGAGTTAGCATTTTCTCCTGCAGAATAACTGAAGATGATCAAATGTTAACACCCGATGGGATAAAATGACGCAAAATATTCAAACAAATCCAACTTCTTTGGAAAAAAAGCGATCATATTACAGACCATGTGCTTTTAATTGCCAATGTATTTGTCACCTGTAATAATGCTGTTTTGGATATGAATATAATGATGATACAAGTGTTTGATTCTACGTTTTTATTGTTCGGTAGTCTAACAGTCAATCCCCTTATTGCATATCAATATATCAATATAAGATTACTGCTGATCTTGACTCTTGACCTTAGCATCTTGGCTTATCATCAGTCAGGCTGTGGAATTATACTGGGTGCCTGTAATGCTACAGTTATAAACAGAACATAGTCCAGAGATATGTTACAGAGATTATATTAAAGGTAATGTACACTTTATAGAACAGTATATCACCTAAACACCAAACACATCAAGCGTATGAATATGTTTAAACTTTATAATAATTTCCATCTTAATATTGCATTTCCAACAAATTGGCGACCATTTTGAACGCCATCTTGTTTATTTCAAAATAGTCAATGATGACAAAATATAATCCAACAAAAAAAACAAAGACCTATATTGATAGACCGTCATTTTAGCAATAAACTATTACTATACACTCTAATGTGTGAATAATTTTGACCTAATAGTAATTCTCATTCAAATATTGCATTTCGATCAAATTGGCGGCCATTTTGGACGCCGTTTTGTTTATTTCAAAATGCTCAATGATGACAATATGTCAACCTACAAAAAATCAAAGCACTATAGATATACTATCATTTTAGCAAAAAAAAATTACTTTACACTTTCATGTATGATGATTTCCAACTTAGTATTGCATTTCGAGCAAATTGGAGGGCATTTTGGGCACCATCTTATTTAATTCTAAATGCCCAATAATTGCAAAATATCACCTCAGTTTGTCATTTTAACATCAAACACATCAAAAGGATTTTAGTATAAATCATGGCATACATAATATTAATTATCATCCAAATATTGCAATTCGAGCAAATTGGCGGCCATTTTGGAAGCCATCTTGTTTATTTCAAAATGCTCAATGATGACAAAGTGTCGTCCGACTTAAAATCAAAAGAACAATATATAGACTTCCGTTTTAGCAAAATTACTATACACTCTCATGCAAGGTTCAGTGAAAATACCCGGATTATCTGCCGGACTAAATGGGCTGGGATGAATGCACAAACTTTCAAAACAAACACATGTCTTCCTAAGCTCAAATGATGAAACGGGGTTGTCATATAAATCTTATATGCTTTTGTGAAACAACGTGTAAGCGTTTTAGATTGAAAATTATCTGAATCTACATATAGCAAAAACCATTACAGATCTTTGGATTTCCGGTATTGGTTTAATAAAAATCAATTACGAATACATCTGTTTACAGACGATCGTTTTAATCACTTATTTCTAGAAAGTAACATGTGTTGTAGAAAATTGCGTCAGTTTCGTCAAGTTACATGAGTTTCTTTCCGAAAATGTACAGTTGGATCATTTCGTACACATAAAATGTATAGGTGAGACCACTTTAAAATGTATTTTACAGCATTGTATAGAAACCTCAGCAGTATACGGCTCTACACATGCGTATACAAATTTAATAATAAAAAAAACATTCGTAAGGCCTCTATAAACCTATAATTTTCTGTTGAATAATGATGGAAAGATTAGTTATCACAAAGAGGAAGGTCCCATTCAAAGATACTGGCTGATTCCATCCTTGTAGTTTAGCTTATTTATGAGAAATTCGTTAATACACAGGTCGCCATTTTTCGTTTTATTCGTCAATGTTTGAGCATAACCCGATACTGGCTAATGAGTGACTTTATCGCGGGCCACGATTTAGTATCTGCTCAATAAAGTAAAATATTTTTACAACAAAGAGACAAAATACAAAATAAGATATAAAACAGAATATCCATAATATATGACGTTTGTTATACATGTAAATGTGCAGTTATACTGGTAACATCGTCAATAAATCGGCGATACAGGTGAGACTTCTTTAACACAGCGCTATTAGGGTGACAGCAATAGTATCTGTTATTAAAAACAACCCTTTGCAAGCAAAGGGTGCAATCGACGACAAGAACGTAAAGTACTCGGTTTTATTCTATATATATTCTACATTCCTCACTTCTAGTCTATATATCGCACATAAAACGTCTCACACAACAATTAATTTTTTACTGTTCTACATATTGAGAAATGCACTTCTGGAACACTGGATATATTACCATTGGTTCTAAAAGTGCCTTATTCCCATAGAAAGTCCTTTGTTGGTCCAATTATGCAGAAAAAAAACATGGGGTTGATCAGGTTGTTTTACAATTTCGATGGTTTAATGGCACCCCTTCATTCTTGACAATTCTGCCCATTTGTTACAGTGTATTACTCAGCTTCTTCAAACTGTTATAGCTTCATCAAACAGTTCCCAATGTCATCTAAACTTGGCAGAAATCAAGAAAATTTTCCAATGTTTCCATATGCATAAAGAAATATGACATTTTATGCATTTTTATCAAAAGAAAATTGCCCAACCGCTTTGCACAGCTCTAATTTCTTGGGCGTAAGAATCTTGCTACCGCCATGCAAGAGAGATAATTCTTAAATGAGACCTAACACGTTCTCATCACCGGTTGCGTCCTGTTAATCAATTTAACGAGACTTTTCCTTATTGCAGCTGTCTATATATATTACTTACCCATTGAATACTACTTCCTACGAAAGGGAAACCTGATTCTGGAGTCATGTCTTTTTCTTAATTAACATTCATTTTGTGTATTATGACAAACTTCGTCTTATATAATGTGTTTCAAGTTCAAAATTATTGTAGTTCACTCGTCGTTCAATTGAGGGTGTGGTACAGCCAAAGGTCATGGTTCAACTGAGTTCGTGGTTTATCCCAGGTTGTGATTCAACTGAATTCCTTGATCAACTGAGGTCGTGGTACAACTGAGATTGTGGTACAGCTGAGGGCGTTGTTCAACTGCGGTCGTGGGTCACCTGAGGTCGTCCTTCAACTAGGGTCGTGGTAAAGCTAAAGGCGTTGTTCAACTGATTTTTTGGTTCAATCGAGGTCGTGATACAACTGAGGTCGTGGTTCAACTGAAACCGTGGTTTATCTGAGGTCGGGATTCATCTGAGGGCGTGGTTTATCTGAGGTCGTGGTTCACCTGAGGGCGTGGTTCACCTGAGGGCGTGGTTCAACTGAGGTCACGGTACAACTGATGGTGTGGTTCAACTAAGTGCGTGGTAAAGTTGAAAGAGTGGTTCAACTGAGGGAGGGCGTGGTTCAACTGAAGTCGTGGTTCAGCTAAGTTCGTGGTTCAGCTGGGATCGTGGTTCAAAAGAGTTCTTGGACCAATTTAGTTCACGGTACAACATAGGACGTGGTTCAACTGAGGACCACGGGCATGATTCAGCCGAGTTTGCAGTTTAACTGAGGACCTAGTTTAATCACATCTCAGTTATGAAAAATGGTAAGATTCCTGAATGCTTTCTTTTAAGTAAATGGGTTCATGCAGAAAACTAAACGTCATTAATGACCTATACGTGTATCCAATATTAAAAGTAAAAGTTAAATAAAAATAAACAACCTCTAATATTTTTCAGTTCAGCATAAATATACAGTATTTCATTCTGATAATTTATACAAATACAGCTAAACCATATTGATATTCTCCAGTCGATCGTAACTTGAAAAATCAACAAAATGTGCTACCAGACACGACGAGGGGGTTATTGAAAGCTACACGGTCATAAAAAGGTTACCGTACTTAAAGTGACTCTATAGTGTGTGCAATGTATTTATTTAACTGTTTAAGGTATTTGCAATATTGTACATCGGCGTCTATCTGTGCGTAGAGATGTATTGTACGATAACGTTCGCTTACTTGATTATGTGGTTCCGTGACCCTTGTCAGCTTTAAAAACATAATGTATGCTCTATAAAATGGCTCACAAGGGTGAGTATCAGGTTATTTCGATAAACAGCTTCCATTTAGGAAGTACCAGAGTTGTGGGACCAACTCTGCACTGTGATACATGTTTGGTCAAGTCCAAGCATGATGACTTTACTGAAGAGATAACATTATCTAGCTAAACTCTTCTTTTCGGGAACCTTAATTTTGAATAACGCATCAGAGGATTTAAACGAGGACTCATATTTGTTTAGACAAATTAACCAATTAATGGTCACCAAGAATGTGTTTGTTCGGAAATGAATTTGACCTATGAAGAGATTTTATTTTTTTTAAATTTCTGTTTTGACAGAGTAAAATCATCACATCAAATCATAATGGGGTAACATCCTAACATCTATCACGCAGGTATGCGGTTGAGACAACATGCAAACTGTCATATTGAGATACCGTCCTAAGCAAACATCTGTCAATATGGTGTGTGCTTGAGACGGTATTTATACTGTCATATTTAGAGACCGTCACAACCAAACATATGTCAATACGGTATGTGCTTGGGGCGATATTCGTACTGCCATAATGAGATACCGTCGCACCAAACATCTGTCAATACGGTATGTGCTTGGGGCGATATTCGTACTGCCATAATGAGATACCGTCGCACCAAACATCTGTCAATACGGTATGTGCTTGGGGCGATATTTATACTGTCATATTGAGATACCTTCGCAGCCTAACATTTGTCAATACGGGATGTGCTTGGGACGACATCTATACTGTCATATTGAGATACCGTCCTAAACAAACATCTGTCAATACGGTATGTGCTTGGGGCGATTTTCATATTGTCATATTGAGATACCGTCGCAAACAAACATCTGTAAATACGTTATGTGTTTGGGACAAAACTCATACTGTCATATTGAGATACCGTCGCAACCAATCATTTGTCAATACGGTATGTGCTTGGGGCAACACTCATACTGTCATATTAAGATACCGTCGCAACCAAACATCTGCAAATACTGTGAGTGCTTGGGGCAACACTCATACTGTCATATTGAGATACCATCGAAACCAAACATGTACCAATAAGGTATGTGCTTGGGGCCACACTCATACTGTCATATTGAGATACCGTCGCAATCAAACATCTGCCAGTACGGTATGTGCTTGAGGCGACATCCATACTGTCATACTGAGAAACCGTCCAACCCTAACATTTATTACGACGAAGTGTGCTTAGGACGACATCCATACTGTTATATTGAGATACCGTCGCATCCAAACATCTATTACGAGTGTGAGTACGTGGGACGACATCCATACTGTCATATTGAGATACCGTCGAACCCAAACGTCTATTACGACGGTGAGTACTTGGGACGACATCCATACTGTCATACTGATTTACTATCGCATCCCAACATTTATTACGACGAAGTGTGCTTGATACAACCTGCATGCTGCCATACTGAGATAACGTCTGATCCAACCATCTATCACGTTAACGTATTCTTGAAACAGTATTCATCCTGTCATACCAAAGTGCCAACGACAGACACCGTGAAACTGTCAAAGGGCTGGACAATCATGAAACTTTTACCTACACTTAAAGTACCAGACAAAGCCTTGGAACCATTTTGACAGTATTTGATAATATCTCGACGAGAATCATAAGAACTACACTGTGTATGACATAATGGCACATTAAAAGCATTTGATTTTAATTTTTGAAAAAAGCCTCTGATGCCCATAATATCTTATAGATCAACATAACAATATATTTAAAGTAGTACTCATATTATTAAAAGAACACGACAAGACTGAAATTAGTATTCAGTATGTACATCTTTATGACACAATTACTTGAGTAACATACTAATATACAAACTATATTATGAAGGAAATGACATTCACATATATTGAAAAAAAAATGACGATGTTCATACTCCAAACAGGTTGTCAACAGCAGTTTTGTTTAGAAGTTAGTTTGATTTTCGTTTTACGTCTTTAGATGTTAAAGGCGTGACTCTTCAAATGGGAGGTAAGCGCTAGGGTTAATGTTAGATTGTTGATGAATATCGAATATCGCAAAACAAATATCTAACTAACTTCAATCTGCCGTTGTCAACAGCACAAATCAATGAGTGTTTCTATAATAAACTATCAAAGAAATATCACTACACCATTTAAAACATAACTTGTATTCAACGAGAAAGTGTTTAATCGTAAACATATCTTGTATATACGCTATTCTAGTGTATATGTAGCATATGATTTGATCGGTTCAGTGATTCAATAATTCAAGATTAAAATTGTATTTCATTTTCCCTAAAGAGACACAAGGTTATTTAAATAAAAAAATCATTTAATGTTATTTCTGAAAATTGCATAATTAGAAGATTCAAGTATAAATTTTAGGTATCGTGGTATATCTACAGAATTGAGGTTTAGTCCAATTTCACCATTCCGTTTCAAATATCGTATGTTTTGTCGTTTTGTTGTGTTTTGTGTGTGTTTTTGTTGTTCTTGTTTTTGTGGGGGTTTTTTTGTTGTTGTTTTTTGTTTGTTTTTATTACGTAGAATAATACATAATGTCATCAATATGTGTCTTGCTGTAAGATAAACATTCCCTGCCGATAAAACAAACGTTTATCTTACCCCGCTTTATTACGTAGAATAATATATAATGTCATCAATTTGTGTCTTGCTGTAAGATAAACATTCCCTGCCGATAAAACAAACGTTTGTCTTACCCAGCTTAATAACGTAGAATAATACATAATGATATGATTAGAATCGACTCAACGCTGCCGAGTATACCTTTAATTTAACTAACTTTACAGTGACACATACACAAAAATAACGTTTCACAGTGTCAGTACCTGTACACGGGTATTTGTATTAGGGTTTGACCTAATTGTTATGTGCATATACTGCAGAGAGTGTAATCGTAAACTTTATAGATCTGCCGATAATATTTCACTGGCTGGTCATAAAACCTTTTATTTAGATAACGATACTGTCTTCTTCGTGATCTAGCCGATAACGTTAAGGTATCCGCTGGCGATGTGAACATTAAAGTTGTGAATGAAGAAAAGGATTTATGTGTAAAGTTTCCGTTGAAGGCCTTGATTGTAAAGTTGGCCACGGTTGGTAAGTGTGTTTATGTTGTCCTTAAGAAGGTAATGTTAATTAATGCATAAAACCCTTTATGTAATTAAAACAAAACGTTAGAGATAAGTATATATGCTCGTTAAAACATAATAAGTACTAGATTTATAACCAGTTGATTCAAATAAATAAATAACTTATTTACATACAACTGAATTAAGAAAGTATTTATGTTTACAAGTTTTAGTTAAGTTTTCTTTCACTGAATTAAGCTGGTTATCAGACAATGGTCAAAATGTTCGATTGCTTGTAAAGAAATGTAGCTCTTGATTCTAAATAAACAATCAACTGATCAAAATCGAAGTAAAAAAATTAACTTTAAAAAAAAAATAAAAAAAAATCAACTGATCAACTGATCAACTGTTACTGCTCTGGCTTAAGTTGCAACATCTACAATCTCATTAAAATCATATCAACTTAAAGTTCTGTACTCTACGCACAGTATTGAAGCTTATGTTGATCTGATCTTATTGATATTGCAACAACTATATGCACATATCATTCATTTCTATGAAGATTGTTAAACATTTTAACATTATTTTATATTGTTTAAATGCTTGTTTGTCAAATACACTTACTACCATGTCTTAAAGGCAAACATTTAACATTTAAAAGTATTTGCATACTCTCTCTCTCTCTCCTCTCTCTCTCTCTCTCTCTCTCTCTCTCTCTCTCTCGCTCTCTCTCTCTCGACATTTGATAGACAGATAGGGAAACTTTCTTTTTATTTTAATATAAATTTTCTGACGAAAAGTATTTCAACTGATGTGGTTTTGCAACATTTAATTACTATCGCTAAAGACATAAAGTAAATTTTATGTCGTTATACACGTACATGCATTTGCGTTGTTGAAATAATTATGTAAACGACATATATTAAAATTGATAATGCGCAACTTCTAGTTAGGTAGAGTTAAACAAGAAACGATAAGAAATTAGTTTTCAAACATCGCTTACGACAAGTTTTAATTCACGTCACGGCTGCGGTGTCTGATTGAGAAATCGTGAATATAAGCTGAATGATTTTTCTTGTCAGGTCCATTAGGTGAGGTTAAGGAAACGTATCAAGGCGCGGCTATGTCGAATAGGTGTTTCCTTTTCGTGCTTAACCTAATAAATTTTGAAAGGTAGGGCACTCTTTAGTATTCCATTTATCATTTCGACTTAACATACAACTGATTTAATCTACTATCTTGGACAGTAATTTGACGGTGAAAATCCTAGTATTCCGAATTGATGTATCTTATATAATTATGCATGTCGAATAAATTTACAGTTATTCAGTCACTGCTTCACTGCTTGTATTATGTCAAATACTGACTGATGATAGAATAAAGTATTCTGGCAAGCTCTACCACACTGGATTTAGCTGTTGTGATAACCTTCCAGTTACTTTATACTGACACTGGGCTGACCAGATCTAGAACTATCGTAAAAATACTGAGTCGTCAAGCGAGGTTGCCTCTAGTGTCATCTTTCACATCGTGGTTATGTCCTGGCCTGGGATAGAATCTACAAGATTCCACATGTGAGCCGGACGTACTTTTACTAATACATCGCTGCGATATGTTCAGAAAAAAAACACTTTATTTAGTTTACATCGACTGCGAAGAAACGAAGAAAGAATATACGGTATAACATTTCTTCAGGTACATGTTTACAGCAGTCACATGATTTGTGTATGAATGCTAACTAGCGATGTGTGAATGCCCGGGTGACTCATTTATACGTGTCTAGTTTATCACCACTTCAAATACAGTATACGGCTAAAAGGTAGGATGGATGTCATTGTGTTTGAACTATATATATCTATTATGTTCACCTGTGGTCGAGTGGTCTAAGGCACTGTTTAAGATCATTGAGATTGCGGGTTCGAGTCTAATTCAGTCATTCAAATATGTGAGAAATGTTTGCAACTTTCTTATGCAGGACGGTGGTTCTTCTTCATAACTGTACGGTTTTCTTCCAGTAATAAAACTGGGTGCCATATATAGCATGTAATGTGCTGAAAACTGTATAGCAAGTGCGAAAGAACTATTTCTATATGATCCTAAAGAGAGAAAAACGCAGAAATTAAAATCTTGTGTTTTACTAACTTCATACATTTTAATGGAATATACATACTGGAGAATGATAGTCAAACGGTACATGCATTGTTTTGCATAAAGTTTATCATCTTATCCAATAGTATTTCCGTCTTACCATAACATAGTCTGCTTGAAATAGTATTATATGCATTGACATGTGTAAATATCACGCCACAGACACTTAGTAGTCTCCCACACGTAAATGTATTACCCTCGTTTTTTATTCTGTCCGCCAAGTAAGCTTTTTACGTACAGTCAAGCCTGCAGCCAGTCAAGGGTAGGAGCAAAGTTCACCCTTTCAGACAGATTGTTGTTTAATGCAGGTTAATTTGCTCTGAAAGCATATAAATGAGAAATAACAAATATGGCTGCTTAAGACAAGTGGCCGCTTAATAGCGGTGATCACATATACAGGTTTGACTGTACAATTTCTTAAATATTTTCTATTACACTTTATGACCAGGCCAAAATACGAATAAATGAATACTCAATCAGTTTATTAGCTGAATGTATTAATCATGAAATGAACAAATTACATTTAAATTGGTGTAATAGGACTTCAAATTGCATTCACGTTGTTTATTTTTAATCAAATTCCTAAATAAGAAAATATACAACCAACAAGCGTCGTATTACTCAAAGGAAATAACCACCAAAATGTATGATCATATCACTATACAGTATAAGTATTACAAGTACATAATATAAAAGTAACAAGAGCTGTCAGAAGACAACAAAGCTCGCCTCTGGGTGTCTTAAGTCCAAAAAGGGCCATAACTGTGCCAAAATGCAATCCAGAGTTATGGTTTTTGTCTGTGTGTTCCATTGATGATGGTGAACACACATGCAAAGTTTCATTGACATCCAATGAGTGGTTGCATAGAAATCTGAAACTTGTACGCAAAAGTTTAACCTGGGTGTCTATAGACGACGACGACGACGACGACGACACCGACGATGCCGGGGTCATGACAATAGCTCTCCTTGGACTTCGTCCCGGCGAGCTAAAAAGTAAAGTGTTTGGTTATTAATATAGTGTCGCACCTATTGAAAGGGCCAGCCACAATAGGCGTATGAGACACTTTTATGACACCTTAATTTTGTTCAAAGTTTCTTAAGCTCGATGGCGAAAAGGGCTTCAGGTTGTTAAACATTCAGCACCACTCAATTTAACTAGTTGCTACATGAGCAATCGGTCTCATCAGAAAAATCCGAAGTGGTTATATTGGGATTAGAACCTTAGACCTCCAGCTTCCGAGGCGGACGCTTAAACCACGAGGCTACGGAAGACGGTATAAATAGATAATTTATATAGAGAGTCGACGTGAAAACAGTGGGTCAGCGTAGTTGGACTGTCAGCCACAAAAGACGCCAATGGATAAGGGATAAACCAACCTCTCTCTTTCCCCGTCGTCACATCATTATGCTGGACAGTGAATATAAAGACTTTTCTCTGAAAAATGTTTATACTAATTTACTTCAGCTCTACTGCGAAAAAAAGCTTTATTGATAGAACGTTGTTAACATGATCAGGGAATGTTTGGGGTCGGGTGTTCGATCCTTAGCATCGGCTATGTGTTGTGTTCCTGAGCAAGACACTTTATCCGCATATGCTTAATGTTAGTTGAACCGAGAACGAATATGAGCTCGATTTGTCTTTAGCTGTTTCACAATCGATGCAAAAAAAATAAGTTTAAGATAATAATTAAGTTAGGCGTATAAATTTGGAATTATGCGTTTTAATTCGTAACAAGCTGCCGCCATTCATAAAAGTGTCACTAAGAAACCAACTTATCAGAATCGTTATAGAGGAAATATGATAGCAGCGCTTAGAAAACTGTCTTATATAGACACTGTCGCGATATAACTGAAAAATTGTTAAAAGCAACAAAGACAACGACAACGTGCACTCGACAATTTTGATAACCTACTTTTGCAAGTCACGTATCCTCCATTATGTGTACAGGCTCTAACTTTCGTTTCCAATTTGGAAAGTGGCACTCAACTGGTTAATTGGTTGAAATGCATCATATTTACATTCAGCTATGACAAAAAGTACTGAATATATTTTTAATAATATTAGACCTAATTTAAATGATAGGGACAATATAAGTAAATATTAATGTGAATATAAATAAAAAAAAATTGTACAGATATTTTCAATATAAGCGAGTCTGGATAGGTTAGTTCAGCCGGTAGCGCGCCTGACTATCACTCAAGAGGTTGTGAGTACGACTCTCCGCCTGGCCACAGTCTCCTTGAAGATCAATATACGACATTACGTATACGTCACCATTATTCGTCTGTCCTCGCTAATTCAAGTGGGAAAGTTATCAGATACTTGCGGAGATGATGGGCGGGGTGGGGGTTGCTCGAGAACTGGTTTACCTTTCAGGATCCCAGGAAAAATTCCTCGATGGCATAACATGACGCTCAATATTCATTCAATCAATATAACCGTGACATGAAAAAAACTGTTAATATTTCTTAAAAATGTGGATTTTCAGATGTAATACTCTTGGAGATAAAAGAGATTAATATATATATATATATATACCCGGTAATAAGGGTCGGCCGTGGCCATGTGGTCTAAGGCGTCGTCTCACGATCACCGCTAAGGTTGTAGGTTCGAGTCCCACTCGTTCAAATAAAGTGGGAAAGTTTGCCAGTTACTTGCTAAAGGAGAGTGTTTCTACTCAGATATAGTTTCCACCAATAAAACTGGAAATGCCATATAAAATTATAAAACCTATAATGTGCTGAAAATGGCGTTTAAACCAAAAAAAAAATACGCTGTACACAATAGCGACACCTGACCCCTGGAGTGTGAATACACAGTTTCTGACTGCTACTGTTTTATCAGTTTATATGGTATATTGAGAGCACTGACCCATATCACACCTAAATTAAGTCACTACCTTATAAAGGAAGGACACTGCACTAAAAATGATTTCATGATTTTACACTAGTGACACCTGACCCCCGGAGTGTGGATACACAGTTTATGACTGATACTGTTTTATCAGTTTATATAGTATATTGAGAGCACTGACCCATATCACACCTTAATTAAGTCATTACCTTATAAAGGAAGGACACTGCACTAAAAATGATTTCATGATTTCACAATAGTGACACCTGACCCCTGGAGTGTGATACACAGTTTCTGACTGCTACTGTTTTATCAGTTTATATGGTATATTGAGAGCACTGACCCATATCACACCTTAATTAGGTCACTACCTTATAAAGGAAGAACGCTGCAAACAATATATTTTTTTAAGGTTGGCCCTTACCATTGTAAATAGAAGTGTTTACTATATATTATTAGGCCATGTTGCTAGGCACTTTATTTCTCATAATTGTTCTGCCAGACAGAAATACAGTTTTGATCATTTAAAAGAAGGAGCTTATCAGTTTCGTTTCTCTTCCAAATACCCTATGCATGATTTATTGATAGCTAATGAACAAAACAAACATCGTCCAAACAGCATTGTTATCTTTCTAACATCATTTTCCATATAATGTTATTTTACCCATTACCAGGTGTCTGCCTGGTATGACACATACTTTTATCCCGAAAATTCAATTGATTGTTAATATGATTATTTAAATCTTTAAAAGAGCTCTAATATCATCTAAGAACTATGTTCAAATAATACATTTTATTACATTTCTTTTCGATAAATATTTCATATATTTGAAATATAAGGATATTTGACAGTAAAATAAATATATAAAATAAACGTTTGTGATTGTTAATAATCAATGAACTACAGTTTAAATCACATTTGCATGACAGAGCATTTAATTTTTTTAATTCTTTAAATGTTATTTTTCAGTCAAAACTATTTCACTAGCTAAATACCACTAAGAAATATTCAACATTTATTCATTTCAAGAAAGCCATGCTAATGTGATTCAAAACAGAAAGTTCTGCCAATGTCCTTGTATCCTATTGCAAAATTCAAACATTCACAGTTATAATTGCTCTATCCTATTGCAAAATTCAAACATTCACAGTTATAATTGCTCTAAGTATTTATAAGTAGAATCTTAATACAGTGAAGACGTACCAGTAGCATTTTATTCACTAAACTCAAACAATCTAACAAGAGCACCGCAAGTGGTCCTGATGCTCATCTATTTAATGTCCACCTAGTAGGTGAGAAGTATGTAGAATCCCTATCTGTAACTGAAAAACAAAATACATGTAGATCTAAAAAAAAATATAAAAAAATAGGGTAAACAGGCTAAACAAAAAGCTTTAACCTCAGAAGTATGGACACTTAAACAACTTATCCATATGCATTGATTGTGTAACATAATATAATGTTGTTTATGAAGTTTAGACACTATTACCTAGACAGTTTGTTAGTGGCCCCTTAGTAGTCCTTAATGACCCTTTGAATGCCTAAGTGACTCTTTAGTGGTCCTTTTGAACCCCTTAGTGTCCCCTTTTAACCCCTTAGAGGCTACTTAGTGACCACTTTGCAGTACCTTGAGCCTTTTAGTTGTCTGTAAAAGGAACTTTCCAATTAGCTCTGTCTATAGAGCACGAGACTTCTAGTCTCGGGGTTGTGGGTTAGACTCCAGGGTCTTGCCAACTAAAAAAAATAACAATGGTTCAGATGGGATTTTAAACCAAGGGCCCATGTGATGGTGCCCCCTTTGAACTCATAAGTGCCCCCTTTTAACCCCTGAGAGACAACTTAGTAGTCCTTAATGCCTCCTTTTAACCCCTTAGAGACTCCTTAGTAGTCCTTAGTGGCCCCTTTGAACTCCTTAGTAGTCCTTAGTGGCCCCTTTGAATCCCTTAGTAGTCATAAGTGTTCCCTTTTAACCCCCTAAGGGACCCCTTAACAGTACCTAGTGCCCTTTTTTGTATGTAATAGGTACCCATAAGCTCAGTCTATAGAGCATGAAACTTCTAGTCTCGGGGTTGCGGGTTTAACTCCCGAGGCTAACCAACTAAAAGTACTAACTATCATTTATATGGGACTTAAAACCAATGGCCCATGTGATGGTACTATACGTCAAGCATGCTAAATAGAACCAGAAGAAACTTATGATGGATTTCTATCTGTATCCAGATGATTAATGACCTGTCATAATTCAAATCATTTAAAATGTGTCCATAGTAGCTAACTGCCAGTCCTAATCTTAATATGAAACCCCTTAGTGACCCCTTTGAACCCCTTGGTAGTCCTTAATGCCCCCTTTGAACCTGTTAAAAGTCCTTATGGCCCCTTTTGAACTCCTTAGTAGTCCGTAGTGGTCCTTAGTAGTCCTTTGTGGTCCTTAGTGGTATTTAGTAGGACCCATAATTGCCTATACGCTAAGATTTATTAGATGAGTAAAAGTAAGTAATATCGTTTCATCCGTGCCGTGTGACACTTCTTTTTAAATATGTATTTTTAAATGAGATATCTATAAATCCTACCCCGCCGGTTTTAAATTTATATAAGTGCCCTACATCTATCTAGGTTAATATTCTCTTTGAATCCAGACATAATCGGTCAACTTTAAAATATTAAATTCTGTCACGTTTTATAGATAGCAGATTTACAATCAATACTTTTTTATAAGATGTAATGTCATGTGTGTTGGTATATCGATACAAAGTTTTTTTTAGGCTGACCAAAGAGACACGTATAACCTTTCATGTGTTGAACTCTTACAAAACTAATATATAGGCTCTTCGTTCAGGCGTTACACTCTAATTAGGAAGGTGAATGCATAATGTTTACTGGGTTGCGTTCAGTTCGGTTAAACATTTGCTAACGTTAGCCTACATATTTTCCTGGACGCTGGCTCAACATAAAAATAGAACACACTACGAAACAATTTTAGAGAACCAGACATTAAACGCGTTTGCTGCTTAACGGTGTTGAACGCAGCCCAGGTATGCAATTTTTACCGTTTCGTATAATACCTTTATGTACCTACAGCCTAGTTCGGCAAGGTCCAATGTAATTTTACACGGCTAAAGCGGTGATTGCCACTAATAGAAACCGCATTGAGATATTAAATTGAAATTCTCTAGTCTGTGCCCAGCTAGCTCATTCAGTAGCGCATTGAATTATCAATCCAGAAGTCTTGAGTTCGAATCCCCATCAAGCCACAGTCTCGGTAATGATTTATATAAGACATTGCGTCTCATTGTCATTCGTCTTTAACCGCTGACTTAAGTAGGATATTTATCAGTTACTTGCAGAGATGGGTATACTCCAGTATTGGTTATTCTTCCAGGATCCCATGAAAGAGTCGTTATGTTAACTGATCGTCTATAAGCCCTCGATTTCATAAAATGCCAATAAGTGTTCAAATTACATTACATTACACTAGATATATTAATTGCGGTAATTATTACAAAAAAAAGTTTATTCAAATCCAATAATTTAAATGTTTTAAAACATCCTAGTTTCACGGTTCACCCGGATGCGTGTATCCTTCAGTACAATTCTGCTTTATAAACGCAAAAAAATATGAATGATTTTATAGGTGATTATAATGTTAACTTATACCAATGCAATCTAATATTATATGTGTATTCAGTGAAAACAATTCTACATAATTACAAAAAAATACAAAAAGCTACCGTTCAGTTACGGCAGGGTCAAGCAATGAAAGCTACGTTCGCAATTCTTTATTTGGATTGTCATTCAGTGTAGACTAGCATGGAGGAGTAACAAACGTTAAGTACACTGTTAACTGGCTCCGTTGTGCAAGATTGCTTAACTGTAGATGTTGATATTACATTTCCGTTCATGATGGCGCTACATTGAATAAAAGTGTATTACGTTATAGTCTGAAGACATACTTACGTCTTGGGTACCATTTGACCTACAACCTTTTTGTGTATGACTGAAATGTGTTTAAACTATGTCAAACCTTCACATGAATCGCTTAATTGGTGTTGCTCATGCCATACTGGATATCTTTTTACAGAATTGACTCTGGTATTTTCAGCTGACAGGAAAGCAGTCTCAGGGTAATGGCAGGGAATAAACCCTATATTAACCAAGGGTTGGATGACCAGATGGTAAGTACTATTTACGACAGATTGATTGATGATTGATTGATTGATTGATTGATTGATTGTGATTGATTGATTGATTGATTGGTTGATTGATTGATTGATTGATTGATTGATTGATTGATTGATTGAGTGATTGATTGATTGATTGATTGATTGATTGATTGATTAATTGATTGATTATTAAGCGTCATTTTATGTCATCTAAGGCTACATGTAACAGACGGTCAGTAAACCTAACTACATTTTCCTGGAGTCTTGTAACCAGTTCTCAAGCACATCGAACTCAGCAAGTTAAATCCCCCGGCTTGAATCAGCGGTGAGAGACGAATGTCAATGAAACAATTGAAATGTAGTATATATCGTATATCAATCGAGACTGTTGTCGGGCGGAGAATCGAACTTACGACCCCCGGATTGATAATTAGATGCACTACCAACTGAGCTAATTGGACCCGGCAAACTATCTCAAACAATTAGTATTATTTAATTTTTTTTTGTATTTTTGGTTGTTTTTTGTTACTTGTTCTTTGTATACTAATGAAGCATTGTTGTTGTTTTTAAGTGGTTTGCGCCATTTTTCAATATATATATGACACATCCAGTTTTAATGGTGGAGTAAGACCTCAGAATGAATCTGAGAAAAAACACCGTACTTCCGCAAGTAACTGGCAACTGTCTCACATAATGTTTTTGGACCGAGCGAGACTCGTACCATTGACCTCAACAGTGAAAGATAAGTGGCCAATATACGACAGCGCCACAGACCACCCGGTCACGGAGGACCCTTGCCGAAGAAGTATGCAGCACATATCGGAATCTTGATTCATATCTACATATTAATATCGCCCAGTAGAACGTCCTACATTACTATGTATCTATGACAAAGATATGTCCCATATTTTGATATGCATTAATATCGATGTCCCTCTTACTTGATATACCCATAAAGATAGTTTATTCCTCTTCAACTTTGACCGACGATCCATTTTTTACACCAGGTTAGCATAGATGTGTATATCTGGGCTACGTTCGTTAAACAGCAAACACGTTTAATGCCTGGTTCCCTAAAATTAACACGTACTGCGTGCTAATGTCAGGTTGGGCCAGTGTCCAGGAACCTATGTTAGCTAACGTTATCAAACGTTTGACCGAATTGAACGCAGCCCTTGTCTTATCTATTGAGGAATGTATACGATGTAATACAATTGTTATCTTAATTTGAAAACATAAACAAACATAACATAAAAACAGACATAACCCATAATAAACAATATAATGGTCGAGGCGGTGTTACTTGGACCTCCTCCGAAAAAAATGTTATTTAATCAACAAATGATGCATTTTAATGAGTTTATAGGATAAAAATGTAGTTGCCATTTACTTCAGATATTTGGTATTTTGTGACTTTTAAACATTTGTATTAAATTATTGGGATGGATGGGGATGGGGTGGGCTGAACATTGTCATATTTCACAAATAGCATGTCGCATTAGTTTTATAAATAGCAATTACAATTACAATGAATTAAGAAAATAATGTTTGTAGACTAATATTTAGGATGTACGTTCATTTGAGCAAATTAAATCTGATACACTGATAAAATAATACCTTGGAAGCCACCAAAACAAGAAAAGGTGTTTTTTAGAGTTCATTCTTATTACATTTACTGAGTACTGAAGACGTATATGTTAGTTAGATACATCATACACGCATGTACTTTGTTGTTGTTGTTTTTTTTCGCTATGTTATACTTAATGCTTATCTATTATTTATTTCAATTAACGGTACAGACTATTTCTACAAGTAGTTAAACTAGTTATGTATACATTGTACGTCTGTCATTCCAATGTTAAAAATAGACTACAAAGAAGATAGCTCAATAAACTTTATGCTTTCGTTTTAATCCTGATATGGGGTGCCATTGTATATACATGCATACGTTATAGATATCATCGATAAAATATAATTAAACTAAAACTCGATTCGAACATTGCCGTGCGGCCCATTAATAAATTGTGTTTTAACATCACATATAGCTAACACAGAAAGCAGGACTTTCTATGTATATTTATTTCTTACATTATTACAACTGTCATTTAAACTTTAATAAATTCTATCAGCACATATGCACGCTTCTAAATATCGTTCAAACACATTTCCCATTTTAGTACAACCGTTCCTATTTAAAACCCAACTGCATTTTAACCCGCATTTCTACAACAACCAAACCATACTAAATCAGTCTTTTCATCTCGCCTCCCCAAGTAAACCTCTCTATCCTAAAACCCTTCTTTCCTTCTCGCCCCACGAAGTAAAATTCTCTATACTAAAACCCATCTTTCCATGTCGCATCCCGAAGTAAAACTGTTCTGACTTAAAAAAAACTTGTAGCTTGCACTCTTCCAATTAAGGGGACAGCTAATTTACCCCCCCCCCCCCCCCCCCCCCCATTTTGTAGGCGTATATGTGCTGGCTAGATGTCCACTAATTTCCCATAAAAAATGTTCACCATCTCTATTTATTTTTGACAGTGTAATTTATCAAATTAGGACCTCTGAAATATTCCCATTTTGACCAGTACTGAAAGTAGTGTTATATGCAGGGCCCCATTTATCCTTATCCCCCATTCACATGCACGAGGGGCCCCTTTTTATATCCTTGCACGTGTCACGTGGTCCATATTACGTTGTTAAACAACTCTCATGTGATCCCTGTCACGTGCATGCTATTACGCTATTAAACAACATTATCGCGAAAACAACTGGTTCTCTTTTAAAAACTGACGTGGTATAAGAGAAGTAATTCGTACATACTTTTAACACAATTAATCTCCGATTATTGTCTCTTTGACAGTAGCTGATTTTGGAATTGTTGAATGCGCAATCTATGTTATTCATGATAATAGCAATATGTTAAAGATTGATACTGCTTTAGAGTAAGGCATGCTTGTATATGCCACTGATAAATGTATGTTGTTCAGTGATGTTTCGCATATTATTCAAAACGTTATGTGGGATAGCTTCGCAATACCACACCATTGTATTCAAGATTGCGCATTCCAGATCATTCTTGGACTTTCTTGTATACTTATACACGTGGGTAAGGTGATGTATCTAATAGCGTCAAATGTCCTAGTTTTGTTTAATGCTCCTACAAACATAATTCCCTGGTATGGCCTTTCAAAATGAGAGCATAAAGGCATGATTTACTATCATCATACGACGTGGGTTTTCATTGTGATGGTTATCGATAGTTTCTAACATGATGACACTATTAATTTCTCTCTTAACATGTGTCATCTGATTTCGCAATAGGTCGCGTGGGAAACTGAGGTGATTAAGGTCAAAAAAATCTTTAAACGCTTTTTTCTTACAGAGTGATAAAAAGAATGTCATTCTGACGTGTTATTTAACTTACAATATCTGTGTCATCAGATGGCCCTTTTAAATATCTATTGTGGTTAGGCAGTGATCATATATGAATAGTGTAGCAAAATGACCAAGGGCCGACAACTCACTAGTGTAGAATACAAGTATTCTCAAAATAAAATTTACAATTTTAATGTTACATTAATAAAATTACGAATATACAATTATACAATATATACAATACAAAGATAATTACGCAACAAAAAAACACAGCTGGTTTAAAAAGGTCCTATGATGGAATAAACACTTTTTACAAAGTTGTATCTCCTACACGTTCCGTAATTTACATCGCGATCCAAACTACTTATATCATATGAATGTTAAAACTGTTTTTTAAAATGAACTAATATGGTTTTTAAGATACTACTACCGCGTCCGGATTATCGTAGATTTAGCATCACTCGTCCCTTATGTCAAGTCGTCCATATGACAATTATTTGGGTTACTGTCGTCCTTATGACGGCACTACCACCAGCTGACTTCCTGTCACGTCTAGATACGTCTTTGGCGTAGCGGACATATACTACGCTTACGTCTTAAAACGGCTACACTATATATATAAAGACATATGGTATTTTTTGGGGTCTTTGAATGACCCCTTTGTGTGGGGTTTCTTTGAGGGCCCTAATTTTCTATATATAACGGATATATATAGCCCTTATAAGCTAGTATCGCACATGAATGCTGATGCCCCACAGGATATACATATTTTCTTATATATATATAGACCACATAAATGCTTATATGGCTCCTGTTACAAATTTCAACAGTTAGATAGCGATTAATGACACAGATTGTGCTCAAGTTTTAACATTTTTCATTGCAAATGAACCCATAACTTCATAGCTTGTATGTTCCACATAAACAAAATATATTTGCATTGCAGTTTGCGCAAACACTAATGTATGTTCAATCATTCCCAGGTAACCCTGTATATAAATGTGTTTTTTTTCATGATTGTAAACATTCTTAACAGCATTTTTGTTGAAAGTTAAGTTAAATGGAAGGTTTTTACATCATTTGGTATTTTATAGTAAATGTAGATGTTAATAGTTATGTAAATAGTTATATATTATAATTTAAACTGAATCACATTGTATTTTAAGGTCACCTGAGACTTCGTCTCAAGGAACCTTTTGTGATCGCCTTTATCTGTCGACTTCTCAAAAACATAAGTTCAATCGTTATAAAATGTTGTATGCAGTATGGTACCAAAGGGTGAATCAAAATTGTGAATTGCATGGTCTTCACTCTACAGGGGCCTTGGGGGACGGGGCCAAAACTGTCAAATTCTGATTCACGTTTGAAATTTCCCCGGGATGTGCGTGCGTGCGTGCGTGCGTGCGTGCGTGTTAAGGGTGGGAGGCTTCCGCTTCCCACAAACTCCTTGATACAAATACAGATTCAAAAAGTAAAGAAGAGAGATTAAAAAACGCTCAGTAAATGTGGAACATGAGATATAGGGTTAAGGTGAATAGGGTTAGAGAGAGAGAGAGAGAGAGAGAGAGAGAGAGAGAGAGAGAGAGAGAGAGAGAGGGAGGGAGAGAGAGAGAGAGAGGAGAGAGAGAGAGAGAGAGAGAGAGAGAGAGAGAGAGAGAGAGAAGAGAGAGAGAGAGAGAGAGAGAGAGAGAGAGAGAGACAGAAAGAGAGAGAGAGAGGCACAGGCAGAGAGGAGAAAATTTAAGAAACATAGGAGGAGCTCCCTAAAGGTAAATTGATTGTTTATTGATTAGTTTAATATACATGTATAAGCATTTCGTAAAATGGCTAAAAATGCAAATCTCTACAATAACATAATTGACTTGTTTACAAGTAGATACAACCATAACCTTGTACTTTACTGAAGGTAAGGAAGCGTTGATATTGATATGAATGATTTTGCACATGGTATTGTTATGCAAAGCGTTTCTGTGTATGTCACATTAACCTTGTACTTTACTGCAGTTAGGGAAGTCTTGATTTTGATATGAGTGACTTTGCACATTGTATTGTTAAATATCTCTTTTAAAACATATCGCGTGTTTCAATAACGTACAAACATGACATGATCTTTAACAAATAGTTTGTTAATGTTTTAGTGTTTACTTTATTAAACATGTAACACTAGAAGGAATATAATGCTTTAGATAATTGCGGTGTTACTAATAAAAGCAAAACGATTTGTAAAACTGGTGCGTAATATATCAGCTATTCACATTTATTAACTTACTAAAATACTTTAAAGGGACACGCTTTAATTTTCACTTAAAACTATTTCTGAAAAGCATATATACTTATTATGTAAAGTTACATTACCATTGCATATGTTAAGTCTTGTGTTGAAAAAAAGTGCATAACTCTTGTAAATTGTTGAAAAACATTATATTTGGCAGATCTTCGACAGCAAGTGCAAATCATATATTAAGTTCTTGAGTTGTATCGGAATGATAGAACTTATTCCAAGTATATAAAGATGAAAACAGTAGAATATATTGGCTGGACCTAATTTCTAGTTCGACTCGGTGTTCTAGCCATCGGAGGTAGAATAATAGAATTTAGATAGTATTTCGACCGGGACCAGATAAGTGGTTCGATCCATGTGTAGTTTTCCAGCCATCCGTGTTCGAGCCAACGAATTTCCATTGTATATATATAACATGCTCTCCGTCTTCCGTGACCTAGTGGTTAATGTGTCTGCCTCCGAAGCGGGAGGTCGAAGGTTCGAAGCTGGTATAGCATATACTGCAATAAGACATCATGGTGTTAAAAAAGTGACTTTTATAGGATTTCAACATATGCATACATTTACGAGCATTTGAAGACATCTTTTTTCAAAAAATCTCAGGGTGTCACTGCACCCTCTTTTTAAAAAACATGGTCAATCCACCAGTTATTGTGCTTTTAATGTGGGTTTACATTCCTGCAATGAAAAAGTCAATAAAAAAATCTTGATGGAATTATTTTTTTACCATGGAAATCCTAGACCTTATTTTATATAGAGCAAAGAACACAATTCAACTGTGTTTTGAGACCTAAAGGCGAACATCTATAATAATAATAATTATTGCTGTTGTTTTTATAAAGACCTTCATATTAGAGACATATAAACAATTAAGGCACAAACGATACCCTGTCCGCTGGCAGGAAATAGGTGCGAAAGTGGCACATTGTTATCATAACAAAATTCAAGGACTTGTATAAAGTCTTTATAGAATTCCTTGCAAAATTACTCAACCGCGATAAGGGGTCATAGAGTCACAACCCCCAATATTTATAATTATAATTAACACGCGTCGTATACGGTAGAGAAACAATAAATTGCAGTCAACTTTATTTTGATAAGAATTGTTTATTTAAATAAAAAGGAAGTTTTATAGTGTACAAACAGGAAGGAATAAAACTACCTGGTAAATACAATTATCGTCTCATTAGTGGGGCGTTATGCACTGTTAATGCATCTAAAAATATTAGTGACATGAATAATTAAATGGGTGAGCTTGTAGGTGAGTGAGTGAATGGAAGAATGAATAAATGAATGAAAATATGTAGCAGTATACGAATATGAAGTATTTAAATGATATAGAATTTGTGATTGATATTAGCGCTGCGGCCTATTTTCGTTTCCATGACGCGTGATTTGCAACTGCATATTGCCTTAAATTAATGCTTTTTTAAAAATTAATTCCGTTTAGAAAATATTATCTTTACTTTTGATTTTGTAAAAACATAACTCACCGATCAGTCATTGTTTCAAGAATAATTTATTTATTTGTGTAGTATATATTCTTAATTAAAGATGAAGCCTATTTTGTAATTTACATAAATGATATGTTGTTCATTATGTTTTTATATTTATGTTATTCAATATTTAATATTTTTATTTTACTTAAGTTAATAACGCTGTCTTCTTTTATTTTGATACTTAAATAATCTAATTATAAGTTTATCATTCATGTTGTTTAATCAGCGATTTCAATAGCTATTACAGTACTGCATGACATGGTTGTGGGTATTTGTAGCCGTTTTTGCGAAGGAATGCCCATGAGAAAATGCTTAATTCTCAATAGTTACGCCAGTTTCTATGAATTTATTAACATTACTCGATCATGTAATAGTTTAGATTTCGATCGATGTATGTTTCACTAAAATAAAAGTTATAAATTTAGTAAAAATTGTGTTTGTGATTCACTGTTGGTGATTTTCTTTCTCTTATAGCGGCCAATAACACGTCTATGTTCTATATTAATAAGTGTATGTTTTAAGAGTAAAATAACACTCCCGGTGGGTTTTTTGCATGTTCATCCTATGTTAAAACGAAGACACGCGATTTCAAATGATAAATAACCTTTAAACAAATGTAAATATTCGATTCAAAACAGAAACAAATGCGTATGATTTTTCCGCGTGTGAATCTCATGACCCCCACGGCAGATCCACACGCGTGGACTATCGGGAGTGCGTGTGAATCTAACGTGACACTGGTCAACCCATGCCGAAAAAACGTTCGGACTTTTGAGCAAAAAATGAATATTTCTTGAGCATGTTTCTGCCTACCGGACAGGTCAATAACTGTAGTATATGATATGTTTGATTCCTGGGGGCTGTAGGCATTATTATCCCTAAGGAATGATGTAAATATCACCTCCATAGTGCTAGGAATAAGGTGCCAGGGATGCGTGGAACATCGTAAAAATTTTGAAAAAATCATATTTGCCGGTATGCGATTTTTTCAAAAAAATTCTTATCGGAACCCATCAATGTAGGTATCAGAGTGTACCTAGATGTCCCCTGAACGTATTGAACGACTACCAACAACCACCTATGCATGTTCGAACCCCGTGCGCTACAGCAAAAAGAGTGAAAATAAAATTATTAATGCATATCCGTGCAATTCAACCAAACTCGTCATATTTGGTCGACTATAGGTGCTATGTTCAAACCCCTTACCCAGAGGCCATTTATTGTCGGAATCTGATGCTCTTGGTGTCGTTGGGTAGGTATTGAATAAATCTTAAGGTTGCCGTACCTCACTTACCCATGGGCACTCGGTCAATGTCATTCCTGGGGTCTAGAACTGAGTTGGTCACCCTGGCACGTGCGCCATTCGAAGAGCCATGTGCGATGGGTTCATCTTCATATATGTTGCAGGGAATTTAATTCTGAGCAACTTTTGTCTTTAACTTATATGGCTAACTCAAACCGTTTAGCCAGTAGAGCCTTAACCCCAACTCAGATACGGTCAGCCGTAGGGCCAAAAAGGGCTTGAACCTCAGCCGAGAGGCCATTACCTGTCCGATTTTTTTCAAGTTGGGTATCGTTGGAAAGGTCTTCGCGAGCCTGACAAAGTGGCGTCGAGTTTTTTAAAAAATCTCAAACCCGTGCACGTGCATGTGCAAAAATAGAAATAAGGGACCTGGAGAAAAAAAATGTATTAGCTCAGTCTCGTCAAATAAAGGCTAGTCTATTTTTACCGTTTCGAAAAATAACTTATACTTTTTCGTAGAGCTCGGATCAAAAATTGGTAACTCGTGCCAGAAAATGAGAGGCACGTGCATTGATTTATGTTTCATATATATGTTGTAGAACACCTTATTCTCGGCAACTTTTGTTCCGAGAGTGATCAGCTATCTGTCTTCGTTTAATCCTAAACTGCCCGTGCCAACACGTGCCACTCCCAAAAATGCTGCAAATTTGGGGTGCCATGTTCAAACCCTGGTACTAACGTCATTCTTGTGACGTTTTTAACCCAGACACAGGGTTCGACAGGTATTGCGTAGCTCTTGAGGTTGGTATATTTTTTTTTAGAAAATATGACCACCAGGGGTCGCCAGCGGGCCTCGAACTTATGTTATGTTGTAGCACGTTTAGTAAAATAAAAATATTAAATATTGAATTACATAAATATAAAAACATAATGAACAACATATCATTTATGTAAATTACAAAATAGGCTTCATCTTTAATTAAGAATATATACTACACAAATAAATAAATTATTCTTGAAACAATGACTGATCGGTGAGTTATGTTTTTACAAAATCAAAAGTAAAGATAATATTTTCTAAACGGAATTAATTTTTAAAAAAGCATTAATTTAAGGCAATATGCAGTTGCAAATCACGCTTCATGGAAACGAAAATAGGCCGCAGCGCTAATATCAATCACAAATTCTATATCATTTAAATACTTCATATTCGTATACTGCTACATATTTTCATTCATTTATTCATTCTTCCATTCACTCACTCACCTACAAGCTCACCCATTTAATTATTCATGTCACTAATATTTTTAGATGCATTAACAGTGCATAACGCCCCACTTATGAGACGATAATTGTATTTACCAGGTAGTTTTATTCCTTCCTGTTTGCACACTATTTAACTTCCTTTTATTTAAATAAACAATTCTTATCAAAATAAAGTTGACTGCAATTTATTATTTCTCTACCGTATACGACGCGTGTTAATTATAATTATAAATATTGGGGGTTGTGACTCTATGATCCCTTATCGCGGTTGAGTAATTTTGCAAGGAGTTCTATAAAGACTTTATACAAGTCCTTGAATTTTGTTATGATAACAATGTGCCATTTTCGCACCTGTTTCCTGCCAGAGGACAGGGTATCGTTTGTGCCTTAGTTGTTTATATGTCTCTAATATGAAGGTCTTTATAAAAACAACAGCAATAATTATTATTATTATAGATGCTTGCCTTTAGGTCTCAAAACACAGTTGAATTGTGTTCTTTGCTCTATATAAAATAAGGTCTAGGATTTCCATGGTAAAAAAAGAATTCCATAAAGATTTTTTTTATTGATTTTTTTTCATTACAGGAATGTAAACCCACATTAAATGCACAATAACTGGTAGGTTGACCATGTTTTTTTTAAAAGAGGGTGCAGTGACACCCTGAGATTTTTTGAAAAAAGAAGTCCTCAAATGCTCGTAAATGTATCGTATGTTGAAATCCTATAAAAGTCACTTTTTTAACACCATGATGTCTTATTGCAGTATATGCTATACCAGCTTCGAACCTTCGCCCTCCCGCTTCGGAGGCAGACGCAATAACCACTAGGTCACGATTTTAGGTCCAGATTTTTAAGTTGGGTATTATATGTAACACTTACAATATTTAAAGTAATGGTTTAATGTTGCTATGACTATGTCATATTATCCATATTTGTATAAAAATATTCAGTTCATGATGATACAATCAACAACGATCGTGACATTGACGTAAAAAGCATATGATTACAATTTGGTAACACATTTACCAAATTGTATCAATGAATAAATGTGTCCTTATTTAAGTTGTCGGCTTTCAGTTTGTAATGTGATAATGTTATGATTCTTCCTACCTTCAACTGACTTTATCGTGAATTCTCAAACCTGTTTTGAAATTACTATCACATGAGTATAAAAGTACGTTGATTTAGATTTAGATATATCATACTGGACTATTTCAGACATTTCCCAAGAGTTATCCGATAATTGCCCCTGTACAATTTGATGATATTGGAGATGACTCCAATTACTTCCCATAGACCGTGATAAAACATATAGGTATCGTTCAACTCTGACACTAAGATTAAGTAGGCGTGACGTGTTATATGCCATCGGGATATATCTATTCGTTTTGGCAAGGTCTTATATAAGTCCTTGAGTTTAATAATTAAGTTTTGGTGGGTTTGATGTGTAGTATAAAAAAGAAATTAATGAATTTTACTTAAACGCTAAAATCATTTGATTAGATTTAAAACCAACATATATTAATGATTTTAATTACAAATTTCAATATGCTTTGATAAAGTTTATTCTATTATTAATTAACAGGTGAAGATTGATTATTTTGTTTTACTGTAATTAATAAATTTATTACGGTTAGTAGATTATATAAACTTATATTTGAAAGAGACAGAATGACAATAAAACATAATGTCGTAAATCAATCATCACAGAGACTTGTGCCGTCGGGGATTCGAATTCACGACCCGAGGGTTGATAGTGGGACGCATTACTGTCTGAGTTAACAGGGCAAGTACACTGATATTCAAATGATATTTTAAACTTCATGCTTTTGTTTTTTAAAATATAAGTGTTATGGTTGTTTGAAACAGACATCTTTGTATTAGCGCATGCGTTTTTAATAAAGCCTAAAACGGTATTTGACCAAAATCCAAAGTACCTCGTGTTATAATATCATAAGATTATTTTGTTACAACAGATTAATAATTTTCGCATACCACTTTGATATACGAAATTAAATAAAAAAAATAAGTTGTTTGAAGAATTATTACCAAAATATTTAATTAATGTAGCAATCGCATAATTGAGATATACATAAGTTTGTAGAAAACTGCTGATATTTCTTTTTTTCCCGGTTTATTATCTGTTTATAAAATTTGAATTCATTACCAATTTATCTGAATATCGATGATAAATCAAATAGCTAATTTTTAAAAGCTGAATAACAAACTTGTGTTGAAATATAATTACTCAATTACATTCTAGCAGATTAAATTATAACCCCCTTACAAAATTACAAGTTTTGCCTCCGGGGCCGGGGTAGGAGATAATTCACGATATCTATGCGATGCCTAAAAACGAACATAAACATGCACAATATGAAACATGTTTCCAGTTAAAATATTTATTTCGGATTATCAAATTTTAGGAAGTAACCTAAGAACCATTATATTTCTTGAAATAATTAAATAATTTTATTTTCGTGCCGTAAAATACCATTCATTTCATAGGTATTATCTTTCATTTCGTCTCATCTACACATTATATAACAAAACATAAATAATATATGAACGTTTAAACTTGTACATAGCCATTCTAAAAGATTTATAAGAGACATTTTAAAACATAAAACATGAATATCAATGCAAAGCACACTTTTTTGACATGATAAAGCTCCATGTAAAATATTACTTATCTTTATACTAAAATCTGCAATAAACTCAGTTTTTAATTAAAAACATGAAAATGAACACTATTGCGCATATTTGCATTATATCTTTAAAAAAACGATTATCGTTTTTGATCAGATCATTTGAGAACTGATTAGCAATATTTTCATATACGTGGAGATTATCTTAATTGAGTAAGTCAAAACAATGATATGCTCATTATGCTGTATTACATGTAACATCATCTTTATTAAATCTCTTTATTCAATTAACATGCCTCGCGTAATGTATTATTGTTATCTAATCACTGGTTTTGATATTTAAGAATCAAGTGATATAGATAAATGGAGTATTCCAATTATACATACTCTTTAATCAATTATTTTTCTATGTCCACTGACTTATTTCATAACAAAGACATTAAAACATAATTTTTTGCGAAAAAAAATAAACCATTAAATAATGTTTTATATTACAAAAGAAATGTACTTGAATTTGAAGCTTTTTGAAGGGTCTTTATAAATATGAAGTCTAAAAATAAAATAGATAATAAACACGCACACTTTAAACTACACATGACTTGCAGTATCACCATGTGTTTATAACATTTCGGGGCTGAAAAACATCTGCATTGCATATAGCCGGCGGATATAGCGACATACATGCTGTTTTAAATTGGGTACAATAATACGCTGTACATTGGGTAGACAGAAAAGAAATCTGAATTACATTTTATCTCATTTTCAAATTAAAATGGAAGCAAGATGCAATTATCATATTTTTTATATCTAAATTTCATCTTAAAGAAAGGGTTTATAAGACCTTAAAAACGACCGAAAACGTGAGTATTTTTTATATAAAACATATAAGGAGCGTATATGCTGTTATAAAATTAAAAAAGGAAGCAACAAGACGTAAACTTATTTTAATTTCTATTTTATCATAATAAAGGTTATATTTTTAATTTAATGACTAGACGTTGTAATAGGTTGGCAATTTAATAATAAAACAGTTATAACGATAAAATTATATTTCTCCTAAATGTTTCTATGTATCCCAAATATCACGATTTAGCCAGGTAATTGATAAAAAAAAAGGTCGATATCAAGTGGGGTAACTTCTCCCGATTAGCCAGTGAAATGCCTGAAATAGTCCCACATGTATAATGTATATTTTTTCCGCCTACTTTTTTTACTAAAATAAAAAACATTATAATAAAATTAAGGTATGTTACATTATATCAGCATTGAACCATCATACAGTTGTCATTGCCATAACAAAACGAGATTTACTCTTAAAGTCATAGCATTTTTAAAGCGTAGATCTTAGTATTGAAGTACTATCAATTTTTTATATATACATTTGATTTGAAATGATAATACGAGGTGTGCTGCAGGAAGATCAGAAATAAAAAAATAATAAAAATAAGTGTGGGTTGAAATAACTTTTCTATTCATATATGATCACTGCCTAACCACAATGACATAGATATTTAATAGGGTCATCTGATGATACAGATATTTTAAGTTAAATAACACGTCAGAATGACATTCTTTTTATCTTTTTTGAGTAAGTAAATAGCGTTTAAAGATTTTTTTGAAACGTTTCACCTCAGTTTCCCGCGCGACGTATTATGAAATCAGATGACACATATAAAGATAGAAATTAATGGTGTCATCATGTGAGATACTATTGATAACCATCACAAATCATGCCTTTATGTTCTCATTTTGAAAGGCAATACCAGGGAATTATGTTTGTAGGAGCATTAAACAAAACTAGGACATTTGACGCTATTAGATACACCACCTTACCCACGTGTATATGAGTAAAAGAAAGTCCAAGAATGATCTAGAATGCGCAATCTTGAATACAATGGTGCGGTATTGCGAAGCTATCCCACATAACGTTTTGTATAATATGTGAAACATCACTGAACATCATACATTTATCAGTGGCATATACAAGCATGTCTTACTCTAAAGCAGTACCAATCTTTAACATAGTGCTATTATCATGAATAACATAGAAAGCGCAGCTGACCATCAGCACATTCAACGATTCCAAAATCAGCTACTGTCAAAGAGACGATTATAGGAGATTGAATGTGTTACAAGTATGTACGAATTACTTCGTTTATACCACGTCAGTCTTTAAAAAGAGAACCAGTTGTTGGCGCGAAAACGATGACGCGGATGGCACGAGTTGTTTAACAGCGTAATAGCAAGCACGTGACAGGGACCACGTGAGAGTTGTTTAACAATGTAATATGAACCACGTGACACGTGTACGGATAAAAAGGGAAAAAGGATAAAAGGGACCCTTCGTGCATGTGAATGTGGGATAAGGATAAATGGGGCTCTGCCTATAACACTACCCAGAAAGATTTGTACTCGCACCTTAACCATGAAATATCCCACATAATTATATATTGGGTTTAAATTTTACAATATCGAACTAATAAAATACAATAATAAATGAGTGAAGTGGCCCACTATAATACAATTGCTCTTAAGGATAATATAAATTTAAAAAAACAACAACATAGTTTAACACTTTTTCTGTGCAACAACATTAAATGTAAGTAGGATACAAAAATAAACTTGTTTTAGAAGTAAGATAACACAATATTTGTTCTGCTCTACATCATCAGTTGTTTACACTGTAGGCATGCCTTATCTATCCCATCAAACTGATGGTCACCTTTAAACTGCACGACTTATTTTTATTTTCTGTATACATACTATTCTGTGCGGTTTATCCATAGTAAAGGTATAATTAATCATATCTGATAAAATGCACCTTTTACAGTACAGAAAACAACCAAGTATTGGAAACAAGTATCTTGCTAAAGAAAAAGTGTCTTGCTCAAGGACACCACAAATAGCCGTCCTCCGCCACGGCTATGTGTGGTGTCCTTGAGCAAGACACTTTTTCTGCATATGCTTTGTACTGGTTCTGCCCAAGAATACTTCGAGCGTGATTTGTCTAATTTGTAAGAACTTCTTGTACAATCGAGTTAAATAAATAACTTTAAACCAAACAACCAAGTATGTGAAACAACAATATTGAGTCGATTCATGGATGAAATGAAAAATGCAACATCCCTTACTCTCCCAAGTACTGGTCTTGGTGATATTCTATTCGAGCAACATGAATGGGATGCTCCAAGGCACGGCAACAACAACAACACCGAGTCAAAGTACAGGACTACCTTTTTGCAGTTGCCGCAGAGGCCACAAGGCTGCTGTTGTAAAAACTGAATAGGCCAAAGTTTAGTTTCTTTCTTTCCGAATGAATAATCAAGTTCTTAAAAACTGTCAAAACAATGGTTTGTCTCCAAGATATCAGGCCAACAATCATGTTTAGCAAAAAAAGCTGCTTCACTTAAGATTGTCTGTTTCATTTATCTTTCCATCTTCTGTTTTTAAATCTAGGCACCGTTTTGTCTCGTTGTAGGAGATATACGGCTATAGGCGCAACATACTGAAAAAGGCGGTCGTTTGGTTTTTTATCATCATCACAGTTGGATTACTCCGCCTGTTTTTCTACTGGTTACCCCATCTCATGATAAGAGCAATGTACACAGCGTGCGATCTACAACAGGCTGACGTCATCGTACTGAAGGTAGGTGAAAATGTAGTCCGTAAAAGGATTCAGCTCTCCCGATTGGGTCCGTTATAAAGCAGCACATTTGAGCACATTGATTGGTTAGTTGCTTCAGGGAAAGTTTGAATGACGTCATAGTTTAGTAAGCGTTCCACGGCTATGGGGCAGGCATAGAATTCTTCATTTTTATAGCGGGGAGGGGGTTAACAGACCTGATTCGGGAGATCATGGTCTATATATAGACTAGGAAAAAGGTGTACAGTTCTTGTAGTAACTTCCCTGTTCAATTTGACCTGATATACAGGATAATCACAATTTTAATACACATCTTAAGTTGGTAAGACGATACCAGTATTATTTTACGGAAATTCCACCTCGATTATAAATATGAAATAGTTCATATGCATAAAATATGACTCAAAGTTTTTTTAAAATAGAAATAATAACATACAGTAGCTACCTGTTGGAGAGATTTAGATCAAATTCAGATCGTTGATAGGGGCGGATGCAGCATTTCAGTTTAGAGGGGCGTATATAGTAGGCACAACAAGTTAGCATAGTCAAAAAACGAACTGGTTGTAAATTAACACATATAAATTCATATTATCGCATTATTCAGACAAAACTCTGGCAAGGCTAATTTTGATTACACTGTTTTGATTTATGATGTGATGACAAAAATAAGAGCGAGGTTGGATACCAGGACTAAGTTAAAAAGTGGTTTTGCTACTGATCATACCAAGATGGTGACCCCTGGTGTCTCGTCTTCTATATATAAATATATACTGTGCCTATATTGATAACTTTATGCTGTTTGGGTGGCTGTATGTTGACATGTTTTGTCTAATTGCAAATACTTGCAAAATGATGTATTGGTATATATGTATATTATAAATTTCAGGACCAGTACGGTCAGTGGTTTGTGTCTCACGTGAAAATTGTGAAGAAAGACGGATCTTCGTAAGTTCAATTAATTATAAATTATGTTTTCTTTTTTATCTATAAAAGGTCACTTATTTTCACCGCTAAGATCGTAGGTTCGAGTCCTGCTCGCTCCAAAAACTTTATGTGAGGAAGTTTGCAGTTACTTGCGGAAGGATGGTGGTTTTACTTAGTCTGACACAGTCTGAGGTCTTCCTCTACCGGTAAAAATGGATATGCCATATTTAACCTGAAATGTGTTGAAAATGGCGTTAAAACCAAATTAAAAAATACATATATTAATATTGTAAGGTTAATATTCAATAAAGAAACATTATTAATCAAGTTTTAGCACAGCACGTTGCTTTATTTAATGTTCGTGCAATAAACACTCTCGAAAAACTTAATTAATGTTGAAAACACCAATATCTTTCACTCAGACATATCCGCAAAATAAGTTTAATTATCAAATCTTGTCTTCAGTGCGACCAATTCTACAACAGGGCATGCAATGAAGGCCCAAACTCAATTGGTAAGCAATGACAATACGTAAATCGTTAGTATAAAGGACAAGGGTCACGAATTCCCAAAATGGCACTGAAAATTCAATAAAACTAAACCCTTATTTGTATGCAAAATTTTATGTTTTTTACTTTAATTGTACGCGTTTCGCTTATTATAATATCCTCAAAGTATAACTTAATATTTCTACATTTTAAGCCATTCAGAGTTAATTTATCATGTTTTTAACAGTCAAGGCACTCTTGCCACAAGGCAATATTTACACATATTAATCAGCGTGTACCAGACAATGATCAGAATAAATATATATGTGTGGCAAGAATGCCTTCATCTTTAAAAAAAACTTTTTAAATGCCATAAAAATAGGCCAAAGTGGGGGAAATTGGAACTTTTTTTAATTCTAATATCTTTGGAGATATTCCATGAATAAAAAAACATACCTGTTTTAATAGAATAAAGTATAGTTGAAACAAACACGGTAATCTTTGCTGAAAAGTAAGTATTTAAAAGAAACACATAGCTTATATTAGGTCTTCGTGAACCTGGACCATTCTATTTGCGACACACTACACAATGCACTGAAAATATTTCTAGAACAGTTATCGTTTATACGATGATTGTTTATTTTTTTGTTTATGCGTTTTAGTCAATTTGAAAAGTGGCTTTATGCTGGAGAATTATGGGATATCATCTTGAAGTCAAAGAATATGATAAGGATGTTTTGCAAGCTTTAAATTTCATTTACAAATATTAAATGCTATAACTGGAACATTTTGCAAGTTTTAATCACCTTTCAATTGTTATACCAGTAAAGGCGCTGTAGGTCTATGTTATTTTTATTTAATTCCTTCATGTTCAAATATGATGGTTTTCTAACCAAATAAAAATTTAATATACATATCAATGCTATCTTATTTTACGACACCTTTTTGTTTCGAATATAATCAATGCAACATTGCTTTTTTTATTAAATAAACTATTGTTAAGTGCAAAACAAAGACACCTTTTACAAATAAAAGTGATCATTAATAATCGTGGATTATTAGTGCCTATGCTGTTTACATTGTTCTTTTGTCCCTAAGGGTACTGCTCGAATAGATCGCTAGCATTACATTACCACATTGACATTTTGTAGTGTTCGCATTCAGGAATAGTATAAGTGTACTTAGCTGGTAGTATCTTATATAGATGTATGTTTGTATTTGGAACGGCTTTTTGTTATTACCGGTACTTTATTACGACATTTTATTTATTCTTAAACGTTTTATTTTAAATTCATCAATGACTTATTTATCTTTCTTGAAAATCAAAACATGATCATTCGCGCAGTATTTCAATAAATTAAACGAAACTAACATGTCCTTCATTACAATGTTTGATTTTTAATATAAAAAGTAGTACCATGTATGATACATTTATATAAGTTATCAAGGCAATTCGCACCTGTCAATGTCTACGCATTTGTTTCACCAACATGTTAATAAAGTTCTTAAAACTTAATTAAGTTTTGACTGATTAGTTATCTATTATATAATCAATATTGATGAAACCATGTGCAGTTTTACTTAAACCAGTCTAATAAATAATCATGATCGTCTGGCTGCTTTTCTTCATTTAAATTTTTAAATTTTAAGTATATGTTAGAGAAGCCAAGTAAGTATTGGATGTTTCTTATAAGCTATAATGCTGCTGTTGTAGATATAAAATGGGAAGTTGTTTTTGTACTGACAGAATATTGCAACGTTTTTTTTTCATTTTCAGAACGGAGGAATGGTTTTGGAGCATTTTGTAATTATATTGTTTTGAATCATGTATCAAATTGTATACTATTTAAATGTTCGTAAAGCCTTAATTTAAAAGTTGTATAAAAAAAATAATGTGGACTGGGAAGGAAACTTTCAAAAATTTCAACTCGATGTCAATGCTATAGATTCACATTAGATAAAAGACAAAAGTATACATATTGATATAAATGACGAATCGTTGCGATTCCAAGTATTCCTCGTGATTGTTCGTGTTTTGTAGGCACACCATTGGCTGCTAGCTGGTAACATTACAACTGTTACATGAGTCACACACTGTATCGTCAAGTTTCATATAAAACACGTGTTCTGCTGTTACACTGATCTGCATTCTTTCTCACAAGCAGTTTACTCCTCCTTATCAACCAAATAGCTTGCCGCTCGGTATTTTACCAATACAATCCCAGGTTATTAAAAACATATCACTATATTGCTGTTAGAATTTCTATAATCCATTGAAATTGAACTGGTATAATACGAACATTTTAATAGGTCAATATTTCTATTTTATTCACTAACAGTATTAACATCTTCTAATATTTCTAAACTGTAAGCGCATGTTAATGGTTTGCTATAATTATAGGCATAGTACCGCCATTGGAAACAGGAAATGCTTCCGTCGGGTAGTCGCATAATGGCGATTATAAATAATCCTTGTTTCTTCTTTAAAAAGCCCGTGCGGTTCCGGCTATGAATAGAATCACTGTCGATTTCTGCAGAGTGGTAGGAATCCTGCGAATGGGTGTCATGTTCATTTTATCATTTTTTGTCATGTTCACTATTGTGGTTAAATTATCAACCCCTGTGTGGTTCCAGGGAGCCATGAGTGATGGATAGAATAGGATCACTGTGGCTTATGCATATCGCAAGAAGCGACAAATTGAGTAATACGACAGAATTTGCTGAAACTCTGCAGTTCTGCAATATCAAGGTTCTAGGTTCATTCTGCATATTCATTTGTTGATATTTTTTTTTAATCTGTATGTTTATTTGTTGTTTTTGTTCATGTGGATTGAACCTGAAATCGTTCTTCCTGTTGGCGTCGAATAACCTATAATGTGTTGGTACGCCGTAAAACTCCATTCATTCATTCTTCTTTAAAAATGCTTTTCTCTATTCTAATGCTATTTTTTTATTTGAATGACATTGTTGATGTATTTTGAACATTTCGAAAGCATTGTCATATCTTTATTGTGAATTTAGAAAAGTCGATGCTTGGAAATTGATTTATGAATACATGATATCAGAAGTCTACTTTTACTTTATCAACACTGTACACACTTAACAATAACAAAATCTCTTATATGACACATGACCCCTACTTTTCTCATCATATTTCGGTAAAATGTAAGTTTCATTACTTTCATTTGGGTCTCTCTATGATGGCAAGCCTTGAAACATTTTTATTTACCATCCGATCAACGGTGTGCTTACAACTATAGATCCAATCCGCTATTTTGAAACTACGTCATTTTGTATTTGGCTGGAGCCTACTTTATTAGGGATGTTTTGTAATATGATGCAGCAGAATTACCTGTTACATAAATTATTCTGCTATTTTGAAACTACGTCATTCTGTATTTGGCTGGAGCCTACCTTATTAGGGATGTTTTGTAATATGATACAGCAGGATTACCTGTTACATAAATTATTCTGCTATTTTGAAACTACGTCATTCTGTATTTGGCTGGAGTCTACCATATTAGGGATGTTTTGTAATATGATGCAGCAGAATTACCTGTTACATAAATTATTCTGCTATTTTGAAACTACGTCATTCTGTATTTGGCTGGAGTCTACCATTTTAGGGATGTTTTGTAATATGATGCAGCAGAATTACCTGTAACATAAATTATTCAATAAAATATATATATTTTATCCTTTATTGGATGAGTCTAATTATAAATAGAATGACACCATTTCAGATAAGCGTATTTGATTTATACCGGTACAGTTTGCATAGCTCTTGATACTATGTACACGTTTAGTAGTTTCAATGTATCGAAATAATTCTAACACTGTTTTACTATATGTTAATTTAATGTTAACTTTATGTTAATTTCAGCTTAATTTTATCCTGCTGGTGTTTCTATGAATGTATCACTTTTTACAACTTAGAATTAGAATTGGTAGGAATGCCCCAACGGTCAGCAATGACCCGATGCGTCCTTTTTCATAAAAAATTCATGTTAGTACTAATATAATGTATAAGACTAAAAACTATCAGTGATAACTATCATTATTACTAATAGATATATACTGTTACATGGATATCTTTTTCGCATTGCATTAGGAGTAAGGCGAACCAATCAGATTTCAGGCTTTAACAATTTCACCTCACGATTTTTATCAAATTAATGAATATGAAATAGGTTTGAATATATGGGAAATCCCATCATTGGACAGCTCGTACGTCTCACACAAGAATTAATTTTGTACAGTTCTACATATATGTATAGACATGCACTTCTGGAACACTGGAGTCATTAACAATGGTTCTAAAAGTGCCTTGTTTCCGTAGATAGTTCTCTGTTGGTCAAATTGTGCAGATAAAGACATGGGATTGACCAGGTTGCTTTTTCACAATTTTGATGGTAAGATGGTACCCCTTCATTTTGACAATTCTGCCCATTTGTTGCAGTGTATCACTACGCATTTTTAAACTGTTATAGCTTCATCCAACAGTTCCCATATTCATCCAAACTTGGCAGAAATAATGACAATGTTCCAATGTTCCCATATGCACAAAGAATTAGGACATTTTATGCATTTTAAACAAATAAATTGCCCAACCGCTTTACACAGCTCCAATTTCTTGGACGTAAGAATCTTGCTAACGTCATGTAAGGGAGGTAGTTCTTAAGTGAGACCTCGTATAACGACTGAATCGCTTGATAGTAAACACTCAGAGATGTGTAATAAAAAGTGAAAAAAATGGTGTATGTCAAATATCTTTTTAAACATATGTATAAATATACTTTCGCATAAGTAATACGCCAAAAAAATTATTTTAACAAATTGCACTATTTTTAAGACAAAATTATAAAACATTAACAGTTTGTTTCAACGCTCGTAATTACAGTCACATGTATGACGTCAATCAGTAAAAATAATTATGTTTACATTATGTCAAATGTTTCAGTCACGTCACCGATATCTTTATTCATTTTGACATAAATATTTGGTTTAAATACGTGTCCGTGCAAATTAATACATCACTCAATGAACTGATAGTCCTGTAACACATTTCGTATAAAAGTATGTCTTTGGTTAATTTCACATCGACACAATTAATTTTTAGATAAAATCATCATCACACTGACTTAAACACAACAGTAACATATCCGGTGCTATACTGAATTTGATGACTATTTGAAATTGACCTTAATTTGGTTTTGTGATATTCGTTTTTTCTCACACAAGCAAACAAGCATAAAAACGAGTGAAATTCATTTTTGTCGTTGTTGTTCATTATGGGTCACCTTCACGCATTACATTAATTTATCCCAGAACCTTATATCTCCCGAATCAGGTCTGTAAACCACCAATGGAAAAGCAGCGAATTCTATGACTGTTCCACAATTCATAGCAGTTGAATGCTAACTAAACTGTGACGTTATTAAACTTTTAGTTGAAAAAAACTAACCAATCAACGTACTCAAATGAGGCTCTCCCAACACTGCTATTAAACGGACCCAAGCGGGAGAGATGGGTCCGTCCTGCAGACTAGTAGTACATTAATAAACTTCTTTGCAAGCTTAGTGCTTTGTTTGTATGACATTCACTTATATGTTTACTGTTTGGTGGTGCTGAATGTTATTTCTTTACACATTTGTCCATAAAATATGACTTCTTGAAATAAAATTACTAAAACCGGACACAACAGTCTGAGAAGTAAACAACTACTGTACATAAAATATATTCTGCTTGGAAACTGATTTTGATATTTGTCCACGTGCGTAATTTGAATACAGTCCCATGAATACTTTCATGAATTTATCATGAACATCTGTAATGGACTCTTTTCCCCTTTTGGTTATTTTCGCCTTACTATTTTGCTAAAAATATTAAGTGACTTATCACTTAATATGTGTCCATACTCATTCATTGTTCCTTATAGGTAATACATATCTTGAAACAATAAAAATAGCAGGATAAGTCCTCGTTGTTTCTCAGATTATATGATTGCATATCTATATCTGATAGTAAATTCGTCAGCTAAATTTATCTTAATCATTTGTACATGGGTTTACATAAAAGAAAAATCCTGCAAAGTCCAAACATTTATTGTGCTATAAATAAAAAAAGAACATAATAATCATTATTATATGTCATACTGCAGACATGGTAGTCAAATACCGTAGTCACCAAGACAACCATTCTATAAAATAACCCCCACTCTCCCATTATAGGTCTATTTTACACTGTATATTCATGTAACAGCTGTGGTAAGGTATACTCTATATATAAAACTCTCTATCTGCAACTACTAAAATTACAGAACAATTTGCTCTTTACTAATACAATATCACCTGTGCACTGGTGCGAGCTGAAATGTAAGATTTAGCATATTTACATAGATAATTAATAGTAAACAATACTATACTACCAAGGCAGTCAAAGCAATGGATTATGTGTGTGTGTTTGAATTGTGTGGCGGTTTTTTGTTGTTGTTGTTGTTGTTGTTTTGTGTGTGTTTATTTTGTTGGGTCTTATTTTAGGGGGGAAAACCCAATCTTTACAGGGGTGCCTCAGGTAGCATTTAGTTGATTCAGATATATATTTTGATGATATACCACTACACCAGCTGTTGAAAGTTACTTTTCCACCTATAGATTTCCCCAATTGTATTCATAGATTGCTAAGCATATATTGTGTAGTATCCATAAGGATGTTTTTTATTGATATAAAGCTGATACCATATTTGGTATTAAGCAGTATTTATCAATCATTTGATATACAGATATTGAGAACAGGGGAGAGTAACATTTGAATGCAAGAATCAAGAGGGTACTATACTATGTTATGGTCCTTTTTTTTAAATTCCAATGAGCTATGAAGCCCGGGAGGAATATTATGATATTTAACAAAACCATCTTTTAAATAAAACACAAATATATACGAAATGTTTATCGAGGCATTCATACTCAAACTTTATCTATATTTGAGTAATAATAACTAAACAAAGTATTTAATGTTTTCATTCTTTTTTTTAATTTTTTTGAAAAACGAAGCTTAAATTATACAATAATTCTGACATATTAATATAATAGTAAACTTAACTTATTATGCTAATATATATATATAAATATATATATATATATATATATATATATTTATGTTATCTTAATGAAATTGGTTTGTTAATGTATTTGGTAAATATGAACTGACAGTCACGTTGCCACACTGCGATTCAGTAAATAACAACCTTCATTATTTGTAAAATAAATAGAATCAATTTTCATTCAATATTCATCCTAAAATATATTATTGTATAGTATCTTTCAGAAATACATGTATATGTTTATATTACTTGACTATATATGAATTGTCGTATTAAGCTATAAAGTAAAATGTTCTAATTAGACAAAAAGTCCTGATAGGCTTTGACTATTCTTATTTCAAATTTATTTCAGGACAGCAACGCCTTCTTCAGATATTTTATATCAAAGAAAGTCAAATATATGTGGCACGAGGAATATCAAGAATTTCAAAAAGTTGTGTAAGTGAAAAAGTAATAAGTTCAATTTGGTTAGTCGTATAAATAACTTTTTGTTTAAACTTAGATAAACAGTTTGTTTATAAATACAACTTGCGTATATGTATATTTAACAAGTAATATTACTGTTTGATGTTAACCTTATTTATTGTAAATCAACAGTGAAACAAGTTCTAACAACTTAGATTAAACGTCGTTCGAGGAATCCCTGGGTAAAACCAGTACTAAGTATATGCAGACAAAGTATCTTACATTTGGTATTGCGACATCTTTATGAACAGTTAACTGTTGTATCTAATTACTGGATTAGGTTAAAACATATGCATGTATTATTATTTAAGAAAAAAAGTATTTACTTATTGTAATAATAGAAAAGATCCTCGATGTAAAAGTGAAGTGTTTTGAATAATTTCTCAAGCAATGATTGTTTTAATAGCAAATATGGGTAGTGGTTTAGTGAAGCATAAAACACTAGTGTTAAAACTGCCTGCATCAATAAGTACAAAATAGAATAGTAGATCAACTTATAATATAGCAAAAATAGTACAGGAGACAATGATTACCTACATAATTGTATAAAACATGATTTGAAACTGAAAAATGTTGAACACTTAATCTTCCACGCTGTCATAGATCTTCTCGGTCCAAATTATATTGTGGTGCCTAAGTTTGCTTAGAAATGGGTCGCCATAAATGGCTGCCAATTTGTGAAAGAGTATGCCTATTTTATAATAACGAAATTGAGATTCCTGTTGTCCTTAAGTGTCTATTGTATTATTACATAAGATAACAATTGACTGATAATGCGTCTACACTCATAAATTGACGAGCACAAAATATGTGTTACACGTTTTATAAGGCAACTATGATGTCTCTAAACCATTTTCAAGAGTTATGCCGCTTTACAACAAAGAAACGAAATGTAATTTAAGGGAAGAAAGTTTACTCTGTAGAATAAAACCAGCTCCCTCGATTGGGCCCCTTAAATAGCAGCACATTTCAACACGTTGATTGTTCAGTTGCTTCAGGAAAAGTTTAAAGACGCCATAGTAAGAGTTCATTTGCTATGAATTGTGGGACAGGCATAGAATTTTCGGATTGCCCGCCAAAATGACCAGTTCAAAGCACGAGGGTAAATAAACTTGACTTGAATTCTCAGGTATTTTTTCATAACGGGTTAATGGACCTGGTTCGGGTGATACCAGGTTCTGTATGTTTTCATATTGCACTCCATAAATCGGTAAAGTGCAAATCCTTTGGGGATTTTTATTGTAAATGTTTATGATTTACTCATTCAATTTTTGTTCTTTACATAAAATGTTTGAGTACGGCTGATCTTAATGTTTACAGAATATATAAAACGTCACTTTTTACAGTACTGTAGTTTTCTTTGGGTTTTATTGCACTAAAATATATTAACAAGGCGACATTGTATAACATAACAAATGGTCTTATCTTACACAAAGAAATACTTGCACTTTATAGTTTGAACTGTAACCGCCGGTGCGGGTAATAAGATATAACTAATTGTAAACACTAAATGCTGCTTTTCGCGAATGTATTAAGTAAATTTTTGCACCTAATGAAAACACAATGATTTATCATTAAATACGTTTGCTTTATTCGTGGCAATCCGCTTGGAACGATGTTTTATTATCGTAAAACGGTAATTGTCTATGACAATTTTATTGAAAAGAGTTCTGCATCCCTTTGTAATAGGATAGACGTTAATTAATTTGATATTCAATTGTCGTCGTTTGGTGTTTAAGCAACTCTTTAATATGGTTAGGGTCAGAGTTAGTTTTAAGTTGAATAAAAGCGAGCGACGAATATTGTACTAACTTGTGGTATTATTCGAGCTTCTTCACTAAGGACATTAGAGCACCATTTTGGGTAAAAAAAATTTTTATCTACTTGTATTTCTCTTAAATGTATTTGCCAATATTTTTTCTTAAACTGTGTGTAAATGTTGTTTTTATTTGCCAGCGGTTTAGAGAATGATGTGTCATGTGCATACTTCCACCAGCTTCAAGGTCAGACCTATGAAGAACAGTGCCGCCGACGGGTGCTCTATGGGGTCAACTCAATCCGAGTACACGTTACTCCCATTGTCAAGTTACTCTTTATCGAGGTGAGCCAGAACTCGTTGATGCATCAGAGGCTTCTAACTTATGTCATCAAAGTTATTATAACAATGATTCATTCATAGATTATCGTTTCAGAAATATATTAACATATTTATTACTCCAGTGTCTGGTCATTCATTCATAAATCTGCGTGTCGCCATAACTGACAAAACCAACTGTTATCGTATTCACACTTTACAGTATGATATGATGACTATCGTCAGTTTACTGATACAAATAATCAAGTTTAGAAGTGAAAATTCCGGCAGTGAAGAGTCGTCCGTATTTTGACTTAGTGTTGTTGTTGTTCTGATGTTGTTGTTGCTGCCCGTGGGGGTGAGGGGTCAGGGAGCTGATTTAATGTGACAATACAAAATGCCTTATGCTGATGTCATTGAGCGAGCGTGAGAAGATGCATTACCATACACCAACAAAACAGTATCTGCTATATTCTTTTGTTGTTTGCGTTTTGTGCACCCAGAGGTCTTTTTATCGACACCATGCCTCTCAAAAAACAACACTGGTTTTACCCAGAAAGCCGACTCTAGAGCGCTTCATATACATTTTGTATGGTGTTTAGCGTCGTCGCTTTCAACCATTTCCCAGTTATATCGCTTGTACTTGAGACAATAGTCTTAGCGCTGCTACACTGGAGTATAACAACAACAACAGCAGATTTTTTTTTAAAAAAACAGAATCTGCAACTTTTCTGTCTTGTTTGCATTCTATATTTTCAACCGATTATTTTCATCAGATATTATTATACACAGAAACTATAATCCTGATATACGACCAAACCTCAAAGAATACGCAATTAATTATATATGTTTCCAATTTTTTGGTTGTATGTGTATATTATTTCAGTGTGTTGTGCGGCGACCAAAAAAAAAGCCCCGTACTTGAACTCGGTGGTGTAATTGTTTTGTTTTTTTTTGTTTCTTGAACCCATGTTACTCGGAAACAGAATGCCGCCTTTGTCGGTGCTAAAGACGTGGTTTTGTGATTCCAAGATATCCAGTTATCAGATGTCATTGCCAAAATAGAGTGTTGGGTACTAATATTAATTGAGAAGTTATAGAGTAGAAATTGCAAATGTATAAAAACAGATGTAGCAAAACATTGAATGTTAATTATTTACTGCAAAATAGTGGTAATAAAAATGTACGTGTGTGGGAGGGGACGGGTAGACATGGATGGATGGATGGACGGACGGACGGACGGACGGACGAGGAGATGGATGAGGAGAATTCTATTTTTTATTAGGTTTATTCTGTTGAGGTGGATTTGTCCTTTAAATGTTACTTAATGTGATCTTATTTTTGTTATTTTTCTATGCATTATTTAATTTACTTTTACAGGTCATCTCGCCGTTCTACATATTTCAAATCTTCAGTTGCATTCTCTGGTATGTGGATGAATATGAGTACTACGCCTCGTGTATTGTTTTTATTTCTGTTGTGTCAATCATTGCCACCATATACCAAACCAGAAAGGTAAATATTATGTTACTCATCTGTAGTCAATTGGATTGGACTGTAACGTTATTGGTCTCACCACACAGTTGAAGTTTGCTCTATGTTCTTTATAAAACAGGGCCTGATTCTTCCATTCTGATGTTCACCATATAGAAATGTTTTTAAGTAGTTTCCAATACCAGAAAAGCATACGCTAGTATGTTGTCTAGTTGTTATTGTTTTAATAGACTAAGTCTTTTCACTCTAAAATACATACTGGAACAATCTGGTATCTGAAACAATCCAATATAATTTAAAAGCCATAAGTATCTTTCATGGGTTTGAGGGTGGGTGGAAAATTTTGTTCCGATGGGATAATTGTTTCGGCGGTAATCGCCAAATTGTGAATTTGCCCAATTATCAACTATAATCGATTCAAAGTAAGTTGATAATTGGTGATGTTTATCATTGCGAGGAATAGATTGGTACTTTATTGGTGATTACAGTTTGTTGTACAATCAAACCATAATTAGATACCTCCAGGGCTGCGTTCAGTTCGGTTAAACGTTTGATAACACCGACTCAACCTCATATTACATGTAGCACCTAGTAAGCGTTTATTGTAGGGAACCAGGCATTAAACATGTGCTGTTTAAGGGTGCTGAACGCAGCCATATTGTAGGTGTACCAGTCAGTATTATGTTTACAACAGTTCTCAAGTAAACAAACATCCGACAATAAGTTTGAATTTCACTCTATATTTCTAAATTATAATTCACTCTATATTTCTATACTTTACTCTTTATTTCTACAAATATTTTACTCTATATTTCTATATTATACTTCACTCTGTATTTCTATATTATACTTCACTCTGTATTTCTATATTATAATTCACTCTATGTTTCTATATTTTAGTTCACTCTATATTTCTATATTATACTTCACTCAGTATACATATTTTATTATATCACTCTATATTTCTATATTATACTTCACTCTATATTTCTATATTAAAATCACTCAGTATACATATATTATTATATCACTCTATATTTCTATATTATTATTCACTCAGTATACATATATTATTATATCACTCTATATTTCTATATTATTATTCACTCAGTATACATATATTATTATATCACTCTATATTTCTATATTATTATTCACTCAGTATACATATATTATTATATCACTTTATATTTCTATATTATACTTAACTCTATATTTCACTATATTGTTAATTGTATGTGTTTCGGCTGTTTTTGTAGATGCAGAGGGCGTTACGAAATACAATACAATCGTCGACCATCGTCACGGTCTGCAGGGGAGGAGATGGTAATAATATACATTCCCATGTCAAGAACTGCTTGTATAGATTTCAGCGTTGTAACATTCATGTATATTGAAAATGGAGGAAAACTAGAGTATTTTTCCAGAATATATTTACAGAACAGATATGAAGGACTTAGACATAACAAATAAGGATTTGAAATTCAATGTTAGATAAATAAAGAGCAATTTCTTGAATACATTAGGTGGCATTTGTGACCTAGTCATTTCATATAATCTAGTTCCTATTTAATAATATATTACAAACCATACATAAACGAGGTTGTAGTATTACATGCACACATTAAATGCGTTACCAGGGCTGCTTTTAGTTCGCTTAAACGTTTGATAACGTAAGCTAACATATTTTCCTGGACACTTTCTCAACCTCACATTTGCACACAGTTCCCGATAATTTTATGAAACCAGGCATTAAACGTGTTTGTTGTTTACGGTGCTGAACGTAGACCTGGTAGGCTATTGTTCACGGACATGTGTCTACTTAATAATAACTTTTTAATATATTGTTATAATATTCAGAGAAGGAAGCCATTGAAATCACGATATTTAATAAATCTTTGTTATTTATTCATTACAGTATATCATGATATTCCATCGGAAGATTTGGTACCTGGTGACGTCATAGAAATACCACGCGGAGGTTGCATCATGCAATGTGACGCAGTGCTGGTAACGGGAAACTGTATTGTCAATGAAAGCATGCTTACTGGTAGATTCAATATTTCATTATACATTAACGTATCTATATAAAAGTATAGCAGAATTTATCAGGTATTCTGACACTATCACTTTACAACGCTACACTAGGCTATCTGATAATGGCGAATTAACACTGGTCCGTATGTACAGAGTGCATCTCCCTCGAATTTCAAATTTTTGGTACTTTTTTTTTCAAACTGCGTATAACAACACTTTTTGAAAATTATTTTTTTGCCAATTAAATGCATTTATAATAATCTAGTAATATGCAAAATGATAACAACAAAAAATGCATTGATGACTGAAGTTTTAAAAAAGGGTTCTCTGATTCGAATTATGTAGTGAATTATATAAAATTGCGCCAATTTGAAAGCCATTTTGCAGCTTTTATATGGCAGTTGTGGCTTTAAGTAATTTATTCCTCAAATGAATTATAAATTAGAAAAAAATGACCAATGTGCACTTCTATTCAGTGTAAATTGTGGTTGAAAATGGTTTATTTAACGCATGTGGTCAATTACATTTTCATAAAACGGTCGGTCGTTTGTTCATAAATGAAGGAATCATTTTTAAAAGTTATGATGTCATTTTTTAACAATAACTTTAATGAAAATAAACAAACAATATCAATGTTTGCCTCCTTCATAAAGAATCTAAAAACAAATATCCGTTTAGAGTCAGGTCTGAATTCATGATTCCATCCACACTGAATATTGTTGTATGTTATAGTTAATATATCATAAATATATACATTAAGATTATTCTACTTTATTTAGCTTCATTGCGAGTAAACCTCGAAACTTTTATGAACCGCCCTCGTGTCAACTTCCTGCGTAGAACTAGTACTGAGTGTTGTTTTAAGAGGATTCGGCTCGAGCTGAGGATTGAACCCGTAACCTCTGGTGTGTGTGCAGAAACACTATGTATACTACTACTATACCGCTTTTATACATTTATTGTAATAAAGGTAAAGAGTCCACAACTGGGAGGGAAAGTGTAATAAACCAATGGTATCATGATTTTCAAATTACTATTTTTCTTTAAGGTGAAAGTGTGCCTGTCACAAAAACTCCTCTTCCCAATCCAAAGATGACCCATGATGACAGCGTTGTATATTTCAACATGAAAGATCACGCCAGGCACGTGCTGTTTTGTGGAACGCACGTGATACAAACACGATATTATGGTGGACAGAAAGTGCGGGCTGTTGTGTTTAGAACCGGTACACAAAATTTAAAGTTGTGCATTTATTTACCACCTAAAGCTGAAATAAATAAATGACTAAAGATGTCATTTTATAAGTGTTTACAATAGCAGTAGCAAATTCCTGTTTATTCAATGTTTATAAATCATTTATTAAAGGAGACTGTATTAAGGTACATTTTCAACAAACATCATTTCTGGAAATGATAAATCTTTATATAGCAAAAATAACTTAAAAATACCATGCTGTTCAATGTTTATAATTTGTTTGCTAAATGAGACTGTAATAAGGTACATTTTCAACTAACATCATTTCTAGAAATGATAAATCTATATTACTTAAAATATCCTGTTTGAACTAATCGCCGGGCTTCAATAAATATGCAAACGCCTGCTTAATTTGATTGATATTTTTGTAGCGTTTAGTTTATTTAATGCAACATTTTTTAAAAAAAAAAAAGATATACTACAATGTCCACAGTATATTTTTATTGTTTGGTGTGATTCTGCTTGCATATATAAAATACATGAAACAAAATGAAAATCAAGGGGAAAATGCAAACATTGCTGCGTATGATCGTTTTGGCAGTGATCAACACTGCACAGCTTGGCTTGACCTTAAGCAGGGCTATGCCTTTGACATATAGCCAGACTAAAATTGAACTTGTATATAATCATCGATTTCATTGCCGTTTGCCTTCTCGATTATAATATGATTTGAAAGTAACTGTTAAACACGCGAACTTGTATACACAGCCACTATGTATATGGCACTGGTACTCAGTTTGATTTAATAAATTAGAAGTAGATCAATTGTATCACTGCATTATCTATTTTAGGTTTTTCAACAGCAAAGGGGGATCTTGTGAGATCTATTTTATATCCAAAGCCTGTAGATTTCAAATTCAACCGAGACACATACAAGTTTATCGGTATCCTGGCAGGCATTGCATTCCTTGGTTTCATATATACAATAGTGTTGATGGTAGGAATTTTTTAAACTTATTGCTTACTCATATATAAATTCGTCAGCACAACTCCATCCATGTCGCAGTATGTCTATGGTAGTTAAATACGATAGATAATAAATAACTAAATATAATAAGTATAGTCATAAAAAAGCAAAATAATATTTGATAAAAGGAGTCATTGAAACCAATAGTGAAATCAATTAAAAAAACTCAATTTCATTGAATATGTTCACGGGGGATGTTGAAATATCCAATACTCCAAGCACTGGCTAAAGCGGTACTCTGTTTTTGAGCACCACTGGATGAGCTCTACGATTACAAGGAAAAAAACTGACAAATTAAATATAATCTAAATTTTTTTCAACCATCAATACATGCGTTCTAATAAAAAATCAAAAATAAATATTCAAAAACGTCCAAGTTATATTACTTGTATGCGGTACAGAAGGCTTCTGTTACGGTAACTACATTTATGGATGATGTCTTTTCTATAATTTAGGTTCATGATGGCGATGACGCCTCGGATATTGTGGTTAGGTCTCTAGACTTAATAACCATTGCAGTACCTCCTGCATTACCCGCCGCTTTGACAGTCGGAATAGTGTTTGCACAAAGTAGAATGAAGGCAGCCAAGATTTATTGCATAAGTCCCCGTTGCATCAACGTTTGTGGAAGCATTAACACTGTGTGTTTTGACAAGGTAGATGATCTTTACATAGTTATATTGAAGCGTCTGTTTTAACTATGCTTCTTCATCATAAAAACTATATATTTTTGAACATTAAGAACTAATCGGGTGTTATGCATTTTTTGTTGTTTTTTAGACAGGAACATTAACAGAAGACGGTCTGGACATGCACAGCATAGTACCGGCAGATTCGGGAAAGTACGATTTATTTACCATTATATGTATTATAATTGTGCAATGTTTAAGATCGAAGGCATATATGTATCCCTGGCTCATTTAACACATCTTAATGACATAGATATACTGAACGGAACAGCTAACCCGCCACCTGACATTTTGTGTATGTGACAATGTATGTATTTTCTCAAGAAATATCATAGCAATTTCCATATATATTTGGACTTGAATAAAAAACAATATTGTAGCTAAGTAAAACCATTACAAAACTGTCTGTTAATGTCGTATCCGAGCTTCAATAACGCTAATGAATAGTTTTACGGAGTTATTGGAAATGCAAAAGTGGCGGGTAAGCTATTCCGTTCAGTATTTATTATTAACATGACATGGCTTTATTGTGATTTTATCTGCTTGATGCTATCTCACCTGTGACATGATGAACGTCATCTTCATTCACATAGTCTCTTCCTCATGCTTCTGGCACTAAATAGCATTGTATACAGAAGTTCGTATAGTCACTGATGTGTGAAAACGGGTTCGATATTCCGTTTTATTTTCAATGTTTTGAAACATCTTACATGTATGTGTGAATTCTATCAAGTATAAAGTATTATATCACTTCAACACATTTTATTTTTCTATGAAATAGATGTATACCAAACTACCAAACTGCAGAAAAAGCATGTGAAATCATAACTGTTGAAAAATACGTTAATATTGAAAGTGCTCGCAACTCCCTGAATATGCTTTCATTTGAGAGAGACATAGTTTATCAAAAAGTATAAACCATGATATTATCCTCTGAATATCTTAGCGTGATGTTTGTTATGAGACAAATAATAACCAAAATACATTAATGAACCTGACAAATAAAATTTTCGCTGTTATACTAAGTTCAAAACATCAGACTATTCACAAGAAGTTTGTCATGTTCTGAAACACTGGTATGGAGTATGATTCAATGCTCATTGACAATACTAATTGAAGAACTCTCTATAAAGAAAGAATTTACTCACTTACTTTATGGTTGCATAAGAGTTCATTTTTTTTTTGTTGCACATAATATTGATTACTAAGTATACATATGTCATTCACTAAAAGAAAGCAAATAACATGGCTAATAATAATTACTTTGAACTAAAGGTTGTTTTGAAAAAAAAATACTTGAATAAAAATATTGTGTTTTTCTTTTTACCGATTAGAATCATTGTTTTAACATTATATTTTGTATTTTAGGTTTGGAACGGAAATCCACAACTTGAACCTTCTCCCTAAGGGTCACTTCATAGATGGCATGGCAACTTGTCATTCACTTACAATCATTGACGGGGTGCTCAGTGGTGACCCATTAGAGCTCATAATGTTTGACTCAATCGGATGGGTAATAAACAAATTTTCTTTTCATAAATTATTTAGATATTACTTCAATTATATATAGAGGATCTTACACGAGTGCTTATCTATTATTGCATTTATTAAACGAGTCGGAAACATATTATGCGAGGGTCTGCCGAGCATTTTATCATTTTTCTCAACGAGTTTGATCAATTCAATAATAAATGAATACGAATGTAAGATTCGCTTTATCACAAAACTCGGAAAGGTTTACATTAACCATTTATTCAACAGATTTTCTCTATAAGTCGGGTATATTTGGTTCCGTGAGTCATCGTATGACGTAATGTCTTAAAAATAACGTCATTTAACCATGACAATTCGACGTCATTTCTATATTCGGGCAAGTCCGAAAGTACTTCGGCAATTAACGTACGAAAGACGAGTTATACGGGAAACACGGAGCAATAAATCGGAAGTGATATTACACTAGGTTAATATCAAAAATATGTCATGGGATTATTACACTCCTGCACCTTAAAGTAGGTGATAAGTATATGTAAGTACAATGGATAGAGTGCTGGCCGATCACGCTAGTTTGCGGACTCGATACCAGAATCGACACGATAACTTCTCAAAACACAAGATATAGTACGGTTCTACCCGGAAAGGGGACTCGAAATAAGTTTGTTTACGCTCTACACTTGCTTCGCATAGCATACACTAAACAATCTTACCTGGAATTAGATTGCATTTTGAAAAATTAGCGTGCATTTTCTCATCTTCATATCAAGGTGGTAATTACTAAGTCCTAATGTATAACTACATTATTTATTATTGGATATGTGTATAGGTCACTTAATAAAATCAAAATTATCAATAATAATAATGCCTTAAGTTTGTTTAAAAACATGATGCTTGAACGTATTGAAATGTGAGAAACGTCTCTTGTTGTTGGTGATGTATGTAACTTCTATATATTAGGAAGTTAAAAACTCAATTACAAGTTTAAATAGATACATATGTTACTACATTGAACATTATTGAATAGTCTATGGTTATACAGAATAATTGTATATAAAGTGAAAAACGGTAACATAAAAAATATTTTGCATATATCTTATAGTCTTATTCAGCGAATGATATTTAACCAAAACATAACATTATTTTAAACAACTCTTTTGTTTCTTGTTAATCTACAATCTCATTCACGGTGTATTTATTTATCTTGTTTGATATACTAGTACTTATTAATTATGTAGTTTGTTAACACGGCGATTGTTGTTCAATTCATTGTTACTTTCGGTTGTTATTTCAGGAATTATCAGAACCCGGCCCTGAGGAAACATCAAACTTTGACATGATCTGCCCAACAGTGGTACGACCTAAATCGTCTAAGATGGTGTCATCTTTTGACTTGTCCTCGGGAAACAAGGTAATTATGCCTCTTTATATGATATGTATCAGCTCTATTTTAGTCGTTTGTAAAACAACTATAAAGCATACTTGAAATAAGCAGCAACGTAGCACTAATATCCACCAAATGTTTGTTCATTAAATCTTTTAATCTTACAATCGAACTCCCAACACGTTTTGGTGAATTGGAAATAACTGTAACGAGATATTTAGTATGGTCGCTAATAGTTATGTCCCCTAATGTATTGTGTATCTATAATACAATAGATAAGTTCAATGAATAGCGTCCGATTTGAAATTTGCTGAAATGCGCATTGCATAAGCGATTTTACCATTAACTGAAAATCGATACGGTTAAGATATATGTGTGCACGCTTGTTAAATAATATCTATCACTTCTGTAATAAACACATAAATAGGCAAAACGGATTTTCATTAATTTTGCACATATCATAGTCCTACACATGTTTGTACTTTCTGTCAAATTGTAGCCAATATATAAATTATATTTTTTAACAAAATTATCACCAAACGTTTACCATATGCATTGGAAACGGCGCCAAATATAATTATCTTACACCATAGATAACATCGGATGAAATCGGAATTGTTCGGCAATTTACATTTTCGTCAAGTTTACAGCGTATGTCAGTTGTTGTGAGACAACTAGGGGCGGATCACTTCGACATCTATACCAAAGGTGCTCCAGAGATGATAGCCTCCCTTTGCGTCTCTGACACAAGTAAGTACACTATGTCTGGTTATATTTATTAAGAAACCATATACCTTAAAGGAATACTGTATAGCATGTATCCACTAGTTATTGACGCCTGTTTATTTTCACTGTTGAAAAGGTTTCGAAAAATGAAAAAAAAAATAATCAAAAATCCAAGTTTCAGTCATGAAAATTTGACAGCAGACGACAAACATGGCACTCATAACGTATATAATCTTTCTTTGAAATCGGATGATATTGTCATTAAATTAATTGTATATAAGTGGGGCGTTTTCAAAGTCCCTGAGTGCATATCATATTTTGATATGCATGTATAGATAGAGTCCTTATTGCTATATTGGGCTCTCTTAAAACATATTACAATAAATATTTAAAATGATTTCCTGGCTTCATCAACGTGATCAGGCGAAACTGTAATAATAATGGCAAAATGTGTCACATGGCTTCCATTTGATTTCGATTGAATCCGTCAAATGGCATGAATCTGATTTGTTAATGGACTTAATGGATATCCTGTTTGGAAGACTTTTAAGATGGAAAACTACATGCATACAAAAATATATAGATATAAATAATTACTATTTATTGATTAATACATGAATGTACAACATTCAAATTAAGTTATTCGATTATCATTTGCGATAAAATATATGTGTTGTCTATGACAGTGCCGGATGACTTCCAGGAAGTACTCATGGGGTTCACAAGACACGGATACAGAGTTCTTGCCCTTGCGTACAAACAACTGCCTGTGAAACTAAAGTTTCCCAAATTACAACGTATTCAACGGTAAAAAAATCAACTCTTTTACCAATTCAATTGTACAGGAATCTCATACAGGAATTTGTAATACCTCTTGGTACTGTCGATACAATAAAGAATTTTTACGGCTGAACCAGGTACTTCACAATGTAGAGGAATGCAACATAACGAAAACATGATTAATGTTTTCATGTTGTGTCTTAACATTGCATTTGAATTTAGATTATAATTGTTATAAAAATCAGTCTAAACAAATAAATTGAATTATTATACAAAAACTAAAGTACCCCATTGCATACTTTTTGCAAACTCTTGCAAGTGGTAGAAAGCACTCTAGTTCTAACATATATGGAAATCTGTTACAAAAAGTGACAAACTGCTTTTATGACGGAAAGAAAAAAATCTTATGAAATATTACATTGTATTTTCAATTGGTTTTACTCGTATTGAAAAACTTGCTTGACACTAATATTTTTTTAAATTTGATAAAATTATTCTAGTGTTTCATACACTACCTTTGTCTCTCTCCATGTGGTGTACGATTATAGGTATAAAGATTTATTTGATGTTTAAGCATGAGTAAATCAATAGAACCATTAGCCATTAGCATGTATCACTTTAATGGACAAAATGTAAATTGCACAACGTAATTGTTTTTTACACAATCGCGTTCATCAAAGTAGTGCATTTATAATAATTTAATGAAATAATAAATCGACCATTCTGGTGTCTTTAATTCAAAGTAGGCGGTGCCAAAATCACGTTTGTTTAATTCTTGTAGGTACTCTTTGTCAGTACCGATCAACTCCCGAGTCATACCCTAATGTAAAATCAAGGCCTATCAATTCTATCACTCTTAAGCTTTTGACTAAACTTTGACGTCATTCCACTTCCGCTGAAGCAACTGACCAATCACTGTACTCGAATTTATATAACGGTCACTGTCGGGAAATTTAGACCGTTATAAAGCAGTTTACCATGTGGGTCGTTTTCAATAAAGTTATTTGACATTGTCCTTAGGCAATTTTAGCAATGTAGTGTTGGAAAACGGCTATAGCAATACAACGTATAAGCTATAAACAATTCAACTGGCGCTAGCAACTTTGCCATTCATTTAGGTGGGGGCGTTCAATTAACAAAGATGTTTAAACAATGTCTACTGAACAAATTTTCATTGCAGAGAACAAGTAGAAAGAGGTTTAACATTTTTAGGATTGATCGTCATGGAAAACCGACTCAAACCCGAGACCACCCCAGTAATAGCCCAACTACAGTCAGCCAATATCAGAACTATCATGGTCACAGGTAAGTTTGCTCTTATCAAACATCAAATACCTGCACACTGAAAGTTCCAATTTGTTTTGAAATTCAACGCCTTTACAGTACAGCTATTCATGAATGCGATAATGCTTATTTAATAACATAATTATGATAATTGTTCAATTGTGTTTAACCAATATGTTCTAACTTTATATACTTCTCTGATAATCTTATTTTCATGTTTTCACTGTTGTAATATTTGTGTGGGTTATAAATCGCAAGTGCTGTTTATGCCGAATAAAATTATTTGTTTATAAAATTATTTGTTTATAAAATTATTTGTTTGATTTAAAAATGTATTGATATAGGTATATAAATAGTTATATCACTATTTACGTTCGGACACCGAGAATTGATTTACGAATATACACAGAATATTCATGGGTGCTAGGTAAATACAAACACACAATACTGAGCTATTGATTTGTTTTTGTATGTTGTTCGTAACTTATTAATGGCGGTTCTGGTCATATCCACAGTATTTCCTCTAGCAATAAAACTGGATAACATATAAACTGCAATGTGTTACTAATTATAGATATGTCACATTTAAATTGAATGGGTTTAACGAAATTTTCAGAACGTTTCAGGTTATACTTAACTATAGCAAATCCAGTTTAGTTGGTGGAGGAAGATCTCAGAATGAATCTGAGTAGAATCACCGTTCTTCCGCGAGTAACTGACAAATTGTCTCACATAAAGTTTTTGGAGCGACCGGAACTGAAATCTATGTCCTTACCAGTATCAGGTAAGTGATATTGAGACGCCACCTTAGACCACTCGGCCACTGAGGACCCAAACTAAGTTAAATCGAAGGTCGCCCATAAAAAATTAGAAGCATCTATCACAACACATTGCAGTCGATATAAATGGTTTGACAAAACAACTTAAGTTCACCAAATGTTGAAATTTCAATACGTTATGGTGTTATTGTATAGTGTAATTAAGAAATGAAAGCGTATCTGAAAGTTTATCAAGCTGTGGCACATTAATTATGAAATTATTTTTAACAGGACTTTTATTTTCAGAAGATATAATCACAAAATTGTTCATTTTCCTTATGCATTACAGTTTAACGTGCCTTTGCAATTACAGGGGACAATATGCTTACCGCGTTAAGCGTTGCTAGAGAATGTGGAATGGTAGCTACGAGCGATAATATTGTCTTAGTACAAGCCTTTCCAGCAGCAGTTGATAGTCATGGCAATATGACAGGAGCGCCTCATGTAGAATATGTGTATACGGACAGCTCGGATAAGAAAGCATCTTTGAAGCAAAAAGAACTACAGGTGGGGTTTTCTAATTCCTTTGTTATTGTTCATAAAACATCTGTTAAACCAATCGTTATCAAAATGCACTGTCAGGTTTACCCCCATATCAATATAAAGTCAACTTATGTCACAGCCTTTTAAAACAAACACAATTACTTTTTAGTAAAAACCATATATGTTCTAGCAAGGACTTGTATAGAAGGATAGAAAACTTGCATATCTCTACTAAATGTTGTTTAAATATCATGCGAAAAATTAATAATTTGCAAATTAATCATTCAACTTTCACAGGCATTTGACTTCTTTTGCATAAAATGTTAAGTTATGTTCTTTTCTTTTTTTTCCATTTTAATTTAATTCCTTATTACTAGTTTATCTTGTTTACCATAAGTTATGACATATATTTAACGTGATTGTCCCAACGTTGCAGAGCAATCTATTTATCTCACAAAGGCAAGATAACACATACCACTTTCCGGTATGAAAGAAAACTGTTTTATGTTATGTATGTGATATCCTATATATAAAAACAAGCATTTCTTTTTTATTTCTTTTCCTTTTTTCAGGATTTCACGACTTTTATAGATCCAGTTCCTGGTCTTAAAAAACAGTATCGTTTTGCTGTATCTGGAAAGTCGTGGTCTGTTTTACGAACAAATTTCCCAGAACTGATTGACAAGGTTACGTAATAGATATTTTCAAATTTGAATACAATGTTTACTGAACGGAACAGCTAACCCGCAACCTGATATGTTATATCTGTTCTTAAAAAGTATCGAATGACGTGCAATATAAGAATTTCGTGCCAAACAAATGCGCACGAGTAATTCTTTTTTCTATAAATTATTATATTTTCAGCAACTGACGAGTATACGTATGCATAGATACATGTATAAATCCAGTTTATATACAAAATTACGCTGAAGATGACTTCTGTGATTTTTTTTTTTTGATTACTTTTTTCTGTTAATAAAATCTGACCAAACATACCAGTAATCGTACAGATCATTTTATATATCTTCAACAACAACATAGTCAGTTGTCTTTGAATTTTGTCATAAAAATGTAGGCTTTACACAAATACAAGGCAGATTTAAGCGTTTGGGATTTTCATGAAAAATAAATCATTTTGGTCGAGAAACAAACTTGTGCGGTTTTAAAAGAAAATGTTTCCATTTTCATGTCCTTTTAATAGTATATTAATAACATAGTATTATTTGAAACTCATTCTAATGACAGAAAAAAACAATTAAATAAAAAAACTTGATAACAAAAATTGTGTTTGTTCTCGTCCACAGATTGTTGCCAGAGGTTCCGTCTTTGCAAGGATGTCTCCAGACCAAAAAGCACAATTAGTTGAATCCTTACAAGATCTCGGGTAAATGGTTTTTCAATAGATCCTATCAAATGTTTACGGATTTGTTATAGTTGAATTAAGGTATACTCCATTTGTTTAATAAAAGAAACATGCAAACCTATGTATACTGTTATTGACCCCGGTATTAATTATACCGTGCACAGTGTCACCTACCACATTGCCACTTGCCTTTCAAAGTGATTAATTCTGTTTTCCTGTCACTTATGTATGTCGTAATTATCTGTTTAGTTTGTGTGTTTTATTTTGAAGAATGTGTTTGTTGCATTTATATATATATGTCACTGAAACGTTATGCGTCCTTTTGCACATATAATGTCTGATTATTGTGATGATATATAACATTATATTTTTAATGCTTTTGGGTTTGTTGCAACAGGTATTATGTTGGGATGTGCGGAGATGGTGCCAACGATTGCGGTGCGTTAAAGACAGCACACACTGGAATATCGCTGTCGGAGGCTGAAGCATCGGTGGCTTCACCATTTACTTCCAAAACACCAAACATATCATGTGTGCCCACAACAATAAGGTAAACTTTCTTTGCGTGGGCTTTGTCTAAACCCACCAAACATATCATGTGTGCCCACAACAATAAGGTAAGCTTTCTTTACGTGGGCTTTGTCTAAACACACCAAACATATCATGTGTGCCAACAACAATTAAGAACACAACTACACGTGGCCCTTGTCTAAACACACCTAACATAGCATGTGTGCCCACAATAATAAGGTAAACTGTCTTCACGTGATCCTTGTCTCAACACACCAGACATATCATGTGTGCCCACAACAATAAGGCAAACTGTCTTCACGTGATCTTTGTCTAAACACACCAAACATATCATGTGTGTCCACAACAATTAAGAACACAACTACACGTGGCCCTTGTCTAAACACACCTAACATAGTATGTGTGCCCACAATAATAAGGTAAACTGTCGACACTTGGTCCTTGTCTGAACACACCAAACATATCATGTGTTCCCACAATAATAAGGTAAACTTTCTACACGTGGTCCTTGTCTCAACTCACCTGACGTAACATGTGTGCTCACAACAAAATGGTAAACTGTCTGCACATGGCCCTTTTCTAAACACACCAAACATATCATGTGTATTCACAACAATAAGGTAAACTGTCTATACGAGTCCCTTGTCTAAACACACCAAACATATCATGTGTGCACACAACAATAAAGTAAACTGTCTACACGTGGGCATTGTCTAAACACACTAAACATATCATGTGTGCCCACAACAATAAGGTAAACTGTCTTTACGTGGTCCTTGTCTAAACACACCGAACATACCGTGTGTACCCATAACAATAAGGTAAACTGTCTACACGCGGTCATTCTATAAACACACCCAATATATCATGTGTGCCCACAACAATTAAGTTATCTGTCTACACGTGGCCCATGTCTAAACACAACAAACATATCATTTGTGCCAACAACAATATGATGAACTGTCTACACGTGGTCCCTTTCTAAACACACCAAACATATCATGTGTACTCACAACAATAAGGTAAACTGTCTACACGTGGTCCCTGTCAAAACACACGAAACATATCGTATGTGCCCACAACAATAAGGTAAACTGTCTTTACGTGGTCCTTGTCTAAACACACCGAACATACCGTGTGTACCCATAACAATAAGGTAAACTGTCTACACGCGGTCATTCTATAAACACACCCAATATATCATGTGTGCCCACAACAATTAAGTTATCTGTCTACACGTGGCCCATGTCTAAACACAACAAACATATCATTTGTGCCAACAACAATATGATGAACTGTCTACACGTGGTCCCTTTCTAAACACACCAAACATATCATGTGTACTCACAACAATAAGGTAAACTGTCTACATGTGGTCCCTGTCAAAACACACGAAACATATCGTATGTGCCCACAACAATAAGGTAAACTGTATACACGTGGTCCCTGTCTAAACACACCAAACATATCATGTGTACTCACAACAATAAGGTAAACTGTCTGCACGTGGTCCCTGTCAACACACACGAAACATATCGTATGTGCCCACAACAATAAGGTAAACTGTATACACGTGGTCCCTGTCTAAACACACCAAACATATCATGTGTGCCCACAACAACAAGGTAAACTGTCTACACGTGGTCTCTGTCTAAATAAACCAAACATATCACGTGTACCCACAACAACAAGGTTAACTGTCTACATGTGGTTCATTTCTAAACACACCAAACATATCATGTGTGCCCACAGCAATAAGGTTAACTGTCTACATGTGGTTCCTTTCTAAACACACCAACCATATCGTGTGTGCCCACAACAACAAGGTTAACTGTCTACATGTGGTTCCTTTCTAAACACACCAAACATATCGTGTGTGCCCACAACAACAAGGTTAACTGTCTACATGTGGTACCTTTCTAAACACACCAACCATATCGTGTGTGCCCACAACAACAAGGTTAACTGTCTACATGTGGTTCCTTTCTAAACACACCAAACATATCATGTGTGCCCACAACAATAAGATAAACTGTTTACACGTTGTCTTTGTCTAAATGCACCAAACATTATTTAGTGTGCATTTTTATGTGGGGATACATTCCTGCTATAAAGAAAAAATACTGTTCTATTTGGAGCACTATGCTTTGTCTGTGATTTCTCAAACTGACCATCAGTATCGAACATTTGTCACTCTGTATTCGGAAAGGTTTGTAAAGCTATTTCTCTTATAATTTTGATATAAATAGTGCCGTTTCAATTATAAATTGTATTTACCGTACTATTATTGTAGATTGTAATTAATTAATCATTTATATATGAAAGATATTTTTGCTATCAGAATTTTCATGATTTCGAAATGTACTTTTTTCATTTTTTCCCCATTTTAGAGAAGGGAGAGCTGCCTTAGTAACCAGTTTCGGTATATTCAAGTACATGGCTTGCTATAGTCTCACTCAATTCGTGTCTGTTCTCATTTTGTACTGGGTAAGTTTAGTATTGTTTGATATTTGTTGTTTTTTGTTGTTGTTGTTTTTTTGTTCATTGTGATTATTTTTATTTAACTTTGTAATATATAAAACAAAATAGAATAGTTTTTTTTTGTTGTTTCGGATACTGGTACTATATGCGGTATCTAACTTAGGTTAGCAGTATCTACGCGTATGCGTAGTCATAATTATTCAAGAATAGCCGTCCATGTTAATTTGTTTTTCAGGTCGGAGTTAATTTGACAGACTTTGAATTTCTGTACATCGATCTGTTCCTGTTAACAACACTAAGTGTCACGTGTAAGTAGTAGTACTACATATATCATCATCTGTCTGATTAACATTAACTACACCATTAGTAGCATGGTATTCAATACTTCCATCAACGGCATCTTTACTTTGGCCAATATCATCATATTTGTAATAATAATAATACTAACCAGTTTCACAGTAATTGGTATTATACACAATATCATTTCCTTAATCAGACTGTGTTGTTATGTAAATGTCCAAGTACATTCATTATTTGATCAATGAATACAACTTGTTTCATTAAATTAAATAATAACCGCTTAGTCGTTAACTTTTAAAGAAACATCACCTATGAAATTATTACTAGTATGTAAAACTATCTTTATATTCAGTAAAATAATGTCTTTAGTACTGTAATGTGAATGTAGGTCATTTATTGCGACATTCCAACGTACACTGTATAACTGAAAAACATATAACGTTGGTCTTAAAAAAACATTAGTGCTTCATCCATTTGTGTTTTTCTTCAAATATTGCACACAGCGAAATTTCAACATTGTGTGAAGATCGGTGTTTGTCGAAGATGACTATAAATGCCATATTTTGCTAGAAGTGCATTGCTCTTTTTATGTTTTTTGTTAAACTTTCGTCCTTCATATCTATACATATAGTATGTGTTTGAATTTAAATAATTTTATGTTAAAAACAAAAGTATGTCTTGTTTATTGCAGTACTTTTTTATAAATAGGCGTTACTTGCGTTAAGTAAGGTCTCACTGCACAGTTGATTTTTTTCTTTGTTCTATATAAAATAAGGTCTAGGATTTCCATGTTAAAACAAATATCCCACATAAGAAATAAAAGCATCTTTCTTTCATAGCAGGAATGTATCGCCACATAAAAATGCACACTAACTAGTAGGTTGACTAGTTTGGGTTTCTCAAAGAGGGTGCAGTGGCACCTTAAGATTTCTTTTTTTAAAAAAAAAATCCTCAAATGCTCATAAATACATGTTTATGTTGAATCCTATAAAAGTTACTCTTTAACACCAGCAATGTCTTGTTGCAGTATATGCTATGCACGCTTTTGCTCTATCCATCTGCAGCAAGATATTATAACCACTCTGAGCCATTTTGAAAATATTTCAAACCAAATTACATAGGACTATTTTCAGCGTAAGAATCATGTCACGTGTCACCGTGTGATAAAGGGGCGCAACTGTGTAGAGACGTGATGACTCAATGAAATGTAAAAAGTCTTTCATTTGGGGATGAAGTGCATTATATTATGTTGTTGAATTTGGCATATTGCGTGAGAATTTGAATGATAAAAATAATTAATAATATCATACAAATTAATCATGTATAAGTAAAATTTATTTGTTTATTATCTTTTATCGATGTTTTTTTATGTTACACGTGTTTTCCATCTTAATCTATGTTTTGAAGTTATTGCAATTGCTGTACCACATTGCTATATCATTGGGTACAGAAGAACTTCGTTGGCTCGAACACGGATGGCTGGAACACAACATATAACTCGAACCACTTATCTTGTTCCAGGCCGAATTACAATTTCGCTGCATATACATGAACATGTATAGTATAATGTTGAACAATACTAGCTTGTACGGTCCAATCGATCGAATTTCTACTGTAGTTTAATCATGTTTTAAGTTTTTATGCTAATGTTGTAGATTAAAATGCGTGACACTTTGATATTGTAAATATTGGATCGCTCCCGTAACCAGTAGTATATCGGACAATATCACAAAACAACTAGTGATACTGTTCTTATGACGGGTTAATACTGTTTTATCGGCGTTAATCGTGACATTTACGTTCCCATACTGCGAGCATGGGAAATATATGCAAATATGTAAAAATGCAGTAAATCTATAAAATATGTTTCATATTCATGTGTTACACATTTAAAAATACATCTATAAAAATCCTTCATAACTCACACGGGATATAGCGATAGTACCGCGATTTTTTGCTCTATTGAACCGATATTCTCTATTCACCTCAGTTGGAAGAACTGCCCCGTACCACAAACTGTCCAAAACTCCACCACTAGTCAGTCTCCTGACGCTGTCACCTATACTCTCTGTTGTCTTACAAATGGGCATCATGACGGCAGTCCAGGTCTTTTTCTACTTCTACATCCAGAAGTTATCTTGGTAAGTTATCTCGAATGGTATTACAATCGCCCTGATCTAATCATATCAGTAATGATCGTTGACTGTCTCTTTTGTCACAGTTGAGCCACTTCAGGCCAAAGTGGTCCTCAGTTTTTCAGATCATTCCTAGAAATACGATAAAGTACTGATAGCTGGGCTTTAATAGATAACCATACGCCCTCCTAATTTGATATTACAGAAGCATTTGACTTATTTCATGCAATAGTTTTTTAAAAAATAAATGGGGATTTAACGCCATTTTCAACACATTTCAGGTATACCAAGTTTTTAATGTTGGAGGAAGACCTCAAAATTAATCTGAGTAAAACCGTTTATCCGCAAGTAACTGGCAAACTTTCTGACTTAAAGTTTTTAGAGCGATTGGGATCAAACTTATATATTTTACATCCATTGTAAAACAATTTCTTACAACTTAAGCAAATCCCGCTTCCTGTGTAGAATTAGTTCTAAGCATATGTAAATTAAGTGTTATAGTTAAAGGGAGTATATCAAGAAAAAACGCTATAAATGTCTTAAAAATAAAATAATTTTTAAAATGGTTCAAATACAGCTCATTATCATTAATAAATAAAATCCAAATATCTGAGTATGTCAAATCTAACAAAGTTTGACAATCGGAGTGGTAAACTTGAAACGAAATCTCCACTCTAAAAATAGACAGCATTTAAATACTGCTAGACGTCATTCGCATCATTATTCGGACTCTTTCTCATATGAAACAATTTTTACTACGTGCAAACCTTTATAACGGATCAAACTGAAAGCATGTGACTCATTTAATACGTTTCAAAATATGTTGCAATTTTAAGTGTGTAATCTATTTTTAAATTAGTCTAACATAGGCACGTAGCCTAAGTTGGGAAATCCTTTTTCAATATATTATTTTGGCACATTTAAATAATATCCTTTTGAAAATACGAATTCAGGGAGTATATATAGGCATGATATATTTGAGAAAAAAATGTTAATAGCCGATTTTAAAATTTTGAAAATTCCTGATAAATTCCCTTTAAGGACACCACACATAGCACTGTTCGAGGATCGAACTCACGAGCCCTTGATCCTAGGGTCAATAAAAGGTACATACATGTGATAGACACGTGGTAATCATAATAACTACTAGCATTTTATGTCATACGCTTCTACACATTTTTTTTTCAGGTTTGTGCCTTGGGAAGAGAACCCGGATGATGAATACGACTACACCGGATATGAGAATACGTCTATATACTACTGTTCTGCATACCAGTATATCATACTGGCAGTCATCTTCTCGAAGGGCAAGCCATACCGTAAAACTATATTTAGTAATTGTAAGCATTCGTCCTCTACAACATTTAAATTTTAAACGAACCTAATACATGATTGATTGATTCATTCATTCATTCATTGATTCATTGATTCATTGATTGATTGATTGATTCATTGATTCATTGATTCATTGATTCATTGAAAAGCTATATATGAAAAGACAAAGAGTAATAAATGTTTGGATATGAACTGTAAGTTTAAATCGTGTATTGCAGTTGGTTGCAATTTAACCTACTATTTCTGCTGCGATATTGGAACTAGGTAACGGTGTGCCAGTCCGATATTTTTTTTATTTCTTTTTATAAATGGCTTGGTTCTCGTTCTCCGACAACATTTTGATAAAAGTATATTCTTAATCAAAGACATTGACAAAGATTAGCCCAAATGTGTGCCTTGCCGGTGATACTTCATCTGTTGCAGTCTCGCCTGGAAATATACAACATCAAATTGATATGATTTAACATTTCTGTAGCTCAGTACGTATTTAGATTAACCAAGATAAAACAAAAATTGTTTTTTTTTAGAATGGGAGGCAGTTTGAAACAAAATTAAATTTGGCTTTATTAAAACACCGAATAAGAATGCTTTGACTAAGCAAAAAAAATCTTAAGCAAACAAAGTTGTTACGGCTTTACTTAGATGTCAACGTTCTTTGTTGTTTGATTTACTCCCAGAAGATATATTTAAATGTTTTGACAGTATGATTCAGCTTATTTTTTATTACTCATCAGAAATTTGGAACTACGAATATTCAGGAAAAAAATAAGAATGTCAAAATACGATTAAAGTGGATGGACTTTACTGTTTGTTAATTATTACATAATTTTAGAAAAACAAAGCATTAACAAACGGTAAAAAATATGCATTTCAATCGTGTTTTGTATGTGTGTCGTGTATCTGAATATGAAATAAAACTTGTATTTGTATATTAACCTCCACCCCCATTCCCACCCCTTTCCCCAACTTTTACTGCCAGGGAGTAGATGATTTATTTATAAGAGGAGACTATCAAATTACAACGCTACACTAGGCTATATGCTGATGGTGAATATATGCTGATGGTGAATTACAACGCTTCACTAGGCTATATGCTGATGGTGAACTACAACGCTTCACTAGGCTATATGCTGATGGTGAACTACAACGCTACACTATGCTATATGCTGATGGTGAATTACAACGCTTCACTAGGCTATATGCTGATGGTGAATTACAACGCTTCACTAGGCTATATGCTGATGGTGAATTACAACGCTACACTATGCTATATGCTGATGGTGAATTACAACGCTTCACTAGGCTATATGCTGATGGTGAATTATAACGCTTCACTAGGCTATATGCTGATGGTGAATTATAACGCTTCACTAGGCTATATGCTGATGGTGAATTACAACGCTTCACTAGGCTATATGCTGATGGTGAAATACAACGCTTCACTAGGCTATATGCTGATGGTGAATTACAACGCTACACTAGGCTATATGCTGATGGTGAATTACAACGCTACCCTAGGCTATATGCTGATGGTGAATTACAACGCTACACTAGACTATATGCCGATGGTGAATTACAACGCTACACTAGACTATATGCCGATGGTGAATTACAACGCTACCCTAGGCTATATGCTGATGGTGAATTACAACGCTACACTAGACTATATGCCGATGGTGAATTACAACGCTACACTAGGCTATATGCTGATGGTGAATTAACACATATGCATGTGTATAAAGTGCATCTGCCTCGAATTTCAAATTTTTGGCAGTTGGAGTTCAACTTTTTTCTCAAACTGCATATAACAAACACTTTTTAGAAATTATTTTTTTGTCAATTAAATGTATTAACAATTATCTAGTTGTATGCAACATTATGACAAAAACAATGCATTGATGACTGTGAAATTTTTAAAAAGGGTTCTCTTATTTTATGTACTGAATTATATAAAACCTGCCCCAGAGCCATCTTGCGGCTTTTATATGGCATACGGAGCTTTAAAAAAGAACCAACTTTGTAGTATGTTTCGACATTAAGATGTCCAGGGTTAAGTTCATGAAGTTTCAAAAATGTCTAATTTCAGATGCCTTTCTTTTGAACATACTCATATGTTTTGGCATGACTGTGTGGATTAACATTTATCCAACTGAGGGAGTTGCAGACTTTTTTGAGGTACGTATTTCGGCGATTAGCATTCATAGTTACTCATCGTTGTTCTCTATTTTAATGTTTCACACAACTATTTAGTTACATTTCCAATAAGGCTCCATTGTAACAGATATGTTCAAAACACTGTGAAAAATACCAAATCTGCGGCATGCGTCTTGACTCAAAATCTGGTTCAAAATCTAGAATTATAAATAAATTAAATCATACCTTGACCAGTTTGTTGTTGTTGTTTTTCTTTTTAATTCAATGGTTTTGTGATACCTATCCATTTCCAAAGTAATAATGTGTAAAATATTCTCCCACGATGCAGTTTGAACCGTCAATTCTAAACTGACACAGAATTCTCTAGAAATCTGGCAACAGCATAAAATATTTCATTGGTGATTTCTTAAATACTGAACGTTTAAAGATTTTCGGAATTTGTTAATTAAGACATTTGCTAGATCTATTTACTTAATCCGATCAAGCAAATCATCCATTTAAATCTACTTATTTTAATTATATAACTGGATGTTATTTACTATATTCCATTATCATTTTATTATTTGGCATTAAGTATTGTCATTTTTCAGTTTCAGTTTATAACTCGACAAAAATATATTGCGAATTGCGGAGTGTATTTTTAAGCACTTTAATAGAAAACACCCACTAATAGTTTTTTGATATTTTTAAAAATATTCAAACGATTTCACAAAGTAAAGGATTACATTATCACTAAAGTAAATGTCCAATTCATATACTTAATCCGTTGGGTATTTATCAAAAAATGTTACAAATGTATAAATGATGTTTTAAGATTAGTATGGACTAGCACACAACACCAAAGTTTAGGTATTGCTTTCAAAAAAAGTATAATAGAACAATTATATGTGATTTTAATAAGTATCTGTGATTTGTTGAGTGCTCCTTGGTATAACAAAAGTCAAAATAGTACTGCACCCAACACAAACATCAACAATGTATGGCAGTGTAACAATCAATTTTCGCTTAACTTATAATAAATACCAGTCCCTGACATCTCCTAAAACAGGTCTGTTAACCCCAAATGTAAAACAGGGAATTCTATGTCAATCCCACAAGTCATAACACTTTAGCACTTACCAAACTGTGACGTCATTCAACTTCTCAGTAGTAACTAACCATTCAACGTGCTCTTATCTCAAGCAGGACGAGATGAGTACATTGTTGTTGTTGTATGGTGTTTAGCGTCGCTTTCAACAATTTTTCAATCATATCGCGACGGTGTCTACTTGAGACAGTATTCTACTGTCACACTGGAGTATCATGCCGCAGACACATGGTATGATACCCCACCCAGTCAGATTATACTGACACCGGGCCGACCAGACCTAGAACTCTCCTCTAAAAGCTGAGCGTCAAGCGAGGAAGCTTCTAGTACCATTTTTAAAGTCTTTGGTATGACCCGGCCGGGGATTGAACCCACGACCTTCCGCATGCGAGGCGGACGCTCTACCACTAGACCACGCCGCGGTCTCAGAGATGAGTAAACATAATAATTATGTCAAATTAAACTGTAGATTTCCTTTTCAGTTGGATCCGCCAGGTTCTGTAACATTCAGACTCATTTTTGTCGGAGTTGCGTTTATCAATTTTTTCCTCTGTTTAATAGTGGAGGTAAGTAAAACAGTAAAACAACAATATCAGTCTGTATGACACAGACATCAAGTCTGTTATACCCTACCTGTCCCACAATTCAAAAGATTCTAAAGTGTTAACCAAATGTTGACGCAATTTAATTTCTGCTGACCAAATTCCTAATACATGTACATAATTTGTTAATTGAAGATTCACTACCATTTATTGGCCAATACGCAGATTTTGCATCAAGCGCATGATTGGTTCTTCCTTGGGGTGTGGGCTAGTTAAGGACCAAACAGCACGCTTCATACATGATACAGAAGTAAAATAGAAAAAGGCAGACTTTGTTCAACATGTTTGTGGTACATTAGGAAATTGGTCAGCTGTTCTGGATGATGCTGAAATAAGTAATTGACCTTGAAAGAGTTAATTTAGTGTTGACTTTCCTAGAAACATGTTGGTATTCCATGCCATCGTTGTGTTGAGCCGTTTTAGTCTTGTAATAATGAGTTATAAAATTACGACTAATCTTTTTAGCCCCTAAATTGGCGATTTGAAAGGGTCAAGAAGTAGAAGTATTCTGAAACGGCCGGCTCAATTTTTCTGTTGTTGGGCTTATTTTGTCACATAAAACCTCCTCTAGCTGTCTGTGTATGCTGTAAAAGAATATTCGTTATAGTTTTTGCACAACGGGTGTTTGAAGACAGTTTAGGGTATGTGGACCTTTGCTTGAAGTAAAAGGCCTCACTCAACTTATGTTTAATAAATTTTATTTTTGTTATAGATACGATGGATTGAACATAGATTTAAAAAAAGATGGGGAAAAATGGATAAAATATTGAAAAAAAAAATAAAATGAGATGTGGTGGGGGAACTAACCAAGGTCTGTTTCTCCTGCCCATGACTGGGTCAAGCCGAGGATCGAACGTCTGACGGTGGCTTCGGAGGGGGGATTGTGAATAAAGTAATAGATCTATGTGGTTAACTCGTTATATGTTAATGAACGTGTTTTCTTTAGTATTTTGTGTGCTTTTCTCTGTTGAAAATACATATCATCAAATATTATAACTCTTAAATCATATTTGTTAATTAAGAAGGGAAGCATATACATTTCTGTATTAGGTTTACTTTCGTTATGATATTGTGCTACTGTAGTAAAAAGTAGTCTGTGAACTTTTGAACTTTGAACTCATAGTTGTCATCATGCCTAGTTCATTGACGCATGGTTATGATTCTGTTTGCTCAGAAATACAGTTACCGTTAAAGCATGGACGTGCGTCTTGACCTAGATAAAACTGACTCAGATACACTTTACTCTTTTCTTGGGTGGATGCGTTTAATAGAATTGAAAATCCATCAAAGAGTATGTTAACGGGCTGTGCTCCTTGCCTCGGGTCAAAACAATATTTCGCAGCACATATGTATCGTGAAATGCAGACGCAATCCTTTTTTTAAACATAACATAGCTATATAAAATGTATCTGTGGTTATCTATCTTGGTGATGCATACGTGCATAATATATTATAAGGGATCATCTTTTTTTTTTCAGATGTTTTTTATCGACAGTCACTTTGTAATGGTGACTTTACAGGATAAACTCGATAGATGCCTTCCAGGTTCCAGACCAAAGTAAGTGTTAAACAACGCGTGTATTTTTTTTCACAAAATAAATCAACATGCCATGTTTCAAAATGTTGTTTGGTTGTATGGGGTTTTGCGGCTTTCTTTTCAATTAGTACTTCAATTATTTAACAGCGGTCCACGCACCAAACATCCGTTCCTGGGGCCCGCTATGCGATTATCCAGTACTGAACACTCATTTTATCATGTCAATGCATTCGTTTCTAATAATAAACTACCTGTCTGATAAACATAGGTTCATCTTGTCAATGCAGGTTTATCGGGCACATCCATATGATGTCATTATCTATAATTATACATTTTGATATGGACGGAATCTCGAAAGGCTGTAACAAAAGTTTGATGCTGGTTTTCAATTTTATAAAAAGACGATTAAGAAATATTGACATTCTAAAGAGAATGCCATTTTAGTGTCTGATATTATCAACATCGTCAGGTTCGGCATGCAAACAAGGATTTTGCAAAGCATCGTCCTGAGCTTTTTTTTAAGCCACACCTGATAAAGTTGATAATATCAGACATTAACATTGCAATCTCTATATAACTGCAAGACATTGACTACTTTCCCACATATTCAGAGATGAGATATTCGTGGCCGTAGAATACAGTTCATGATGAACGGGGTTTCGAACTCACGCCAGCTGTGCTACCGACCGATCCAGCCGTGTCCGACATCACAAAATACTATTATCAATCCACGCGTCCCTTCCAGTATATAGTACATACATATTATATTGTCACTGCATCTTTATATACCACGATGCTCCGACCAATTCATTATCAAACTATGATAAGTATATCGCATGAGTAAGCATTATTTTAAAATGCTCTATTCAAGGTTTATACTTGTAATGTTATGAAAAGTACTATTTGCAATAATTATAGAAAGAGCCCTATTGCTCTGTGGCTTAGTTTAAGCTCAAAAGTAAGAACATGTTTATCTAATAGAACATGGACCTTCAAAGGAAACGGCCATTATCGTTAACATAATGAATATATTAAATAATCATAACAAATATAATACTAACAACTAAAAGTAGCGTTGACAGGGATCATCGCTTTGGGACGATCAGCAGCCATTAGCAACATTCAAAATTTCGTCCAGCTCTCCCTGTTAGGTCCGTTAATAGCAATGTTGGGAAAGCCGCATTTGAGCACGCTGATTGGTCAGTTGTTTAAACTGATAGTTTGATTGAGTCACAGTTAGTATGCGTTCAATTACTTTGAATACCCTAGGGGTACATCCAAACTCGCTATCTCCTCAAATATCATATCATAAGAGTTGTTGAAAAGTCGATGAGTTTAGGACTGTATGACCAATCTACCTTTGCTGTATCCAGGTATGAGTTAGTTGAAGATACGTTGAAGTATCAACGAGACTGGCCTCCTGTGACGTCGGAAGATTTGGCAGGAACATTTCAACGTTTGGACAGCGCGTTCCAGAGCGTGTCGCAGGGGAATGTTGGCACTATTGGAGATGATCTGTCTCTGTCTGGAAGTGAGACTGGGAGTATAAAGTCACCTGGTAAATAAAACTTGCTCCTGTTTCACCAATATTCATTTAAATACTTAAGAAATTAAATCTAAGAAAAACATCCAGATGATCATGATTTTAGACTTGTTCCAGAAAAACTGCATATGGTTGTATTGATATTTGATATACAATAGATAAATAACCAGTCAAAACTTAGTAAGGTTTTCAAATATGTAAGTAAAGTATTGGTGAAACAGAGGCCTGGTAGAGAAGACCAGTACACACCATTATCATTGGTTCTGATACTAGACCGTAGAACGGACCTAGCTCTCCCGTATGGGACGTCACATATTGGTAATTGTTAAATGGCTATGAATTGTGGGACAGGTATATAATTTCCTACTTGTTTTCAATGGGGGCTGAACAGAACTGACTCGGGGACAAGGGATAGACATTAAATGTGTTAGTTCATTCAAAATAGAGAATCTACTTTCTATACTTAAAGGATAAAAAACTCCGGGTGAACTTCAGTCACATTATCAAACTTTTTTAAGCGATATTTAGTTATAAAATATGTAATGGTTTTATCAATAATAATGACCATATTGGCATGGTCGTTATTGATATACGTTTACATACATATTCTTAAACTGTTCATATTGCTTACACTAGTTTGATAATGTGGCTCTGAAATTTAATATGTGTTCTTGTCATTCATCGACTGGTCATTTGTATGCTGTGTTCCGAATGATATTAGCATTTCGTACATCTTAACTCACTTAGTAAACTAACATTAGTAGAGTATACTTCAATGTAATGTAAATATTCTTATCATTTACATTTATATTTATAAATGTTATATCTACACTGCCACATATCCGTGTTTCAGGTGACTTACAGATGGAATCTTCATTCAGGGTCGATGCTGGTGAAGTAAAACTGCTGGACAGTACTGAAAAGGGTCAATTCAATCCGGCATTTGACATAACCGACGAAACGAAATATGTTAATGGGAAAATGTCGACACAATTATAAAAACTATGTCGACATGATAATGGTTTATGAATTTTGCATTCATTTATTTGAATAGCATTTATCTAGATTATAATAAATGTATAACATTTGAGTTGACTGGTACGTGTGTATTGATAAAGAAAGAGTTAAGCAAGCTACTATTAATACTCGGTTAGATAGTTGACTGGTACGAGTGTATTGATAAAGAAAGAGTTAAGCAAGCTACTATTATTACTCAGTTAGATAGCTGACTGGTACGGTTGTATTAAAAAAGAAAGGGTTAAGCAAACTATTACCTATCGCTTAGTTAGATCATTTAGCTGACTGGTACGAGTGTATTGATAAAGAAAGGGTTGAGTTAGCAAGCTTTTACCTATCGCTCAGTTAGATCATTTAGTTGACTGGTACGAGTGAATTGACAACGAAAGGGTTAAGCAAGCTATTATCTATCGCTCAGTTAGATCATTTAGTTGACTGGTACGAGTGTATTGATAACGAAAGGGTCAAGCAATCTTCTACTATCACTCAGTTAGATCATTTAGTTGACTGGTACGAGTGTATTGATAAAGATATCATTGTATTGGAGCTACGTGCCATTGCAATCAAATGGGTTGATAATAATAATTAACTGACGTTCGTAACAAGAAGACCAGAATTATATAATTGTGCAGTTAGAAAAGAGTTATGAACATTAACTGAATGGTGTTTTTTTTACCAACGGAGCAATAAAGTGCTGCCACCACGTTGTTTTCATATACACGTCTATTTGAAATATTTGTATGTACAGGAAACAGTGTAAAGTATATAAAGATGTTGATTATTAATATAAATTAGGTAACATTCGTAACAAGAATAAAGAAGACAAAAATGATATAACTGGGTAGTTGTAAAAGACGTTATGAAAATTTTACATTTATTTTACATTGGGCAGATTTGAGGCGGTTATATGAACAGATATCATTGTATTGGAGCTACGTGCCATTGCAATCAAATGGGTATATACTGAACAAAACAGCTAACCCGCCACCTGACATTTTATGTCTTTTCTTAAAAAGTATCAAACCGATATCATTGCATTTTTACTTGAATAAAAAAGAACATTGCTATGTAAAATAAAAACATAGTTGTCAGTTTTATGTCGTATAAAAATTTGAATACCGTTTCTCAATATTTTGATGAAAATATTAAAAATACAAAAGTGGCGGGTTAGCTGTTCGTTCTGTAAATACTAATTCTTCATTGTGGCGACAAAGAAACATGAACTTACTGTTGTGGCGGCAAGGAAACATGAACAAACTGTTTTGTCGACAAGGAAACATGAACTAACTATTGTGGCGACAGGGAAACGTCAACTAACTGTTGTGGCGACAGTGAAACGTAAACTAATTATTGTGGCGACAGAGAAACGTGAACTTACTGTTGTGTCAACAAAGATACATTAACTAACTGATGTTGCGACAGGGAAATGTGAACTTACTGTTGTGACGACATGGAAACGTGAACTTACTGTTGTGGCGATAAGGAAATATGAACTGACTGTTGTGGCGACAAGAAAACGTGAACTTACTGTTGTATCGACAAGAACACATGAACTAACTGTTGTGGCGACAAGGAAATATGAACTAACTGTTGTGGAGACGAGGACACGTGAACGAACTGTTGTGGCGACAAGGAACTAACTGTTGTGGCGACAGGTAAACATGAACTAACTGTTGTGGTGACTGTTGTGGCGACAGGGAAACGTCAACTAACTGTTTTGGCGACAAGGAAACATGAACTAACTGTTGTGGCGACAAGAAATCACGAACTAACTGTTGTGTCGACAAGGAAACATGAGCTAACTGTTGTGGCGATAGATAAACGTGAACTAACTGTTGTGGCGACAGGGAAACGTGAACTTACTGTTGTGGCGATAAGGAAATATGAACTGACTGTTGTGGCGACAAGAAAACGTGAACTAACTGTTGTGTCGACATGGACACATGAACTAACTGTTGTGGCAACAAGGAAATATGAACTAACTGTTGTGGAGACGAGGATACGTAAGCGAACTGTTGTGGCGACAAGGAACTAACTGTTGTGGCGACAGGTAAACATGAATTAACTGTTGTGGTGACTGTTGTGGCGACAGGGAAACATGAACTAACTGTTGTAGCGACAAGGAAACATGACTAACTATTGTGTCGACAAGGAAACATGAACTTACTGTTATGGCGACCAGAAAACATGAACTAACTGTTGTGGCGACAAGGAATAATGAGCCTTTTTTTGTGGCGAAGAAGTTTTAATGGTAATTAATGCATGAATGAGGTACAAATGCAATATAACATCTGATGAAATTATAATGTGGTAGTATATAAGTCTAATAAGTCACAAATGTCATAAAATGTGTTTATTTTTACAGTCTATTATATATGTAAATACGGTTTTTGTAGAAAATGTACATAAATAGAGCATATAAACTAATCCTCTAACCAATTCCCTGTTATATACGCAGACAAGTATTGATTTGAATGATAATGATGCGAATATTTATCTATATCAATATCACATCATTACCATAATTGTTTACACTAGATCTACATATATATATTTCCTATTAAAAACATACTGACAACGTGCAAAATCCATATATTATATCGAAATCAAAACATTATCATACATTGTTTTAAAACTTTTCTTATATTTTTAATAAAATTATACTTTATTCATTCCAAAATGTTACTGTTCTTACATACCATATTATGTAGTACGAACTCTACACAATAACATAGCAAGACAGCTTAGCTGTAGTACGGACCTAGCACTTCCGATTGGGTCCGTTAAATAGCAATGTAGGGAAAGCCCTACTTGAGCACGTTGATTTGGCAATTGCTTCAACTAAAGTGTGAATGACGTCACAGGTTAGTAAGCGTTCAATTGCTATAGATTGTGGGACAGGCATAGAGTTCCCTGATTTTTCATTGGGAGTTAATAGACCTGATTCCGGAGATATCAGGTTCTGGCTTAGACTAAAGACAGGTAACCCATTCATGACAATCAAAACAATGGTCAACTCTTTTTTTCTCATATGAACACTAGCAAAGACAAACCTATTTTGGTTGCTTTACAAAACAACGTTTTAAATACATAGTATTCATTTCTACCATTTCTACTTTCATGCGAATGTTACCTGACAAATGTGTGTCCATATAATTAACTAACAAGTTTCACAAACACCGTTACTATGGAAATATCCGTATTGTTGATAAGGACGAATACTGTAACTATTTTTATTTCGACTTTTCACTATGATTTTATGATTGCGAAAGCAACCAATGAGATGTTTGCATTTATGTATCGGTTGTAAGTCATTATGTATTTAGACTGGTAGGAAGTTATGGCATTATGGGGGATACCATGAACCCACACTGAATTCATTTTACATTTTATCTGTTTTTCATGTCAAGATTGTACTTATTTGCGCCCACTAACGGTTTGTGGCCCTACACAAGTCACCTAACAGAAAATTCGCATTGATGACTCTAATTAGTTTCCTTTTATATGGATCATATATAATGCCCAACAACTTGGAATTGATAATTCTCAGCTGCTTACAGTAATCGCCTACACTTTGTTCCCTTGTCAACTTCTCCAACTATTGAGATTTTAATTTAAAATAATGTGTTTTATACTGGGGTGGGAATTCTTGTTAACGGGTTTGTCTAACCCCGCTCTTTCATCCTTCGTCACATCCTAAAAGAAGTTTAAATAAAGGTATTCCCCATCATACCGTCCTCGTGCAAGCACAGAAGCTTGTATCTGTTTATGGCATAACACATATAACAGTTTTATATGTAACCTAGCTTTTGTTTCACCAACATGTTATTTACATATTTAATAGGTTAAATACTTAACTAAGTTTTGACTGGTTATTTATCTAATTTATAATCAATATTAATAAAACAATATGCAATTTTACTGGAATCAGTCTTAAATTCTTATCACCTTGCTGATTTTCTAAGATCTAAGTATTGAAGTATATGTTGGTAAAACAGGGGCCAGGCGTTTGTTTCATCAATCGTTTCTTTAAGATTTACATAAATACTTCAAAACGTTCTTAATGTCCACTTGTTTGTATATTATTCTTTTACACGTGCCAATGAAACTAAAGGCAGTTTTTATTGAGACAATCTAAAATCAGGATCACCAGAACGCATTTTTCATTTCAGATTTTTTATATATTTATACATCAATATGGGAAACAGAAGCAACTGTTTAATTTTTAGTAATCAAGCAAATGTCGTTAAAACCAATAATGAAATTGACGTTTCAACTATTAATGACCAAGAAAATGTCGTTAAAACCAATAATTAAATTACATTTCAACTCATAATGACCAAGAAAAAGTCGTTAAAACCAATTATTAAATTTACGTTTCAACTTTTAATTTCCAAGCAGTTAATACCAATACCGGGACTAGCCTTTCAACTATCTAAGACCAAGAAAGAAAGTAATAAAAACCAATAGTGAATTGACGTTTCAACTATAAATAACCAAGAGGCGTTTAAACCGATAATGAAATTAACGTTCCAACTATTAACTTCTCACACTACTATAACATTTCCCATAGGGCTTTATAGTAACTTTTATGCCCAAAACACAGTGAAAAAACAAAATCTGCAGCATGCGTCTGGGCTCAAATTCTTCACTGGTTCAAGATATGCAATTATAAAGGAAAAAGCATACCTTGACCAGATTGGGTTGTTTTTTAAATTCAATGCTTTTGTGAGACCTACCAATTTCCATAGTATTAATATGTCAACTATTCGCCCACGATGCGGTTCGAATCAACACATATTTGTGACGAAAGCTGGTATTAGCATCAAATTTTCAGTGGTGATTTCTAAAATACTGACCATTTAACTCATGCTAAGAAATAATATATCACTGCAGTACAAAGCCCTGATAAAAGAAGAAAAAGATAGCTAAAGTTTTATTTCTACCTCCTTCATCTGGAAATTATCGTGGTGTGTGTTCTGAATAGCCAAGAGACGTTAAAACCAATAATGAATTAACGTTTCAACTATAAATGACCAAGAGGTGTTAAACCAAATAATGAATTAACATTTCAAATATTAATAGCTAAGAATCGTTAAAATCAATAATGAAATAAACGATTCAACTATTAATAACCACAAGTCGTTAAGACAAATAATGAACTAACGTTTCAATAGATGGCTAAGATGCATTAAAAGCAATAATGAAATCAACGTTTCAACTATTAATAACCACGGGTTGTTAAAACGAATAATAAGTTAACATTTCAATTAATGACCAAGAGGCATTAAAACCAATAATGAAATTAACGTTTCAACTATTAATAACCACGAGTCGTTAAAAAGAATAATGAATTAACGTTTCAATTAATAACCAAGAGTCATTAAAACCAATAATGAATTAACATTGGATCTATCCATAACCACGAGGCATTAAAATCAATAACTAATTAACGTTTAAACAATTAATAACCTAGAGGCGTTAAAACCAATAATGAATTAACGTTTCAAATATCAATAGCCAAGAGTCGTTACAACAATAATGAAATAAACGTTTCGACTAATAATTACCACGTGTCGTTTAAACAAATAATGAACTAACGTTGTAATTGATGACTTAAGGGCATTAAAACCAATAATGAAATCAATGTTTCAACTATTAACAACCAAATGCCGTTAAAACCAATAATGAAATTAACCTTTCAACTATTAATAACCACAATTGTTAAAACGAATAATGAGTTAACATTTCAATTAATGACCAAGAGGCATTAAATCCAATAATGAAATTAACGTTTCAACTATTAATAACCACGAGTCGTTAAAAAGAATAATGAATTAACGTTTCAATTAATAACCAAGAGTCATTAAAACCAATAATGAATTAACATTGCATCTATCAATAACCACGAGGCATTAAAACCAATAACTTATTTACGTTTAAACAATTAATAACCTAGAGGCGTTAAAACCAATAATGAATTAACGTTTCAAATATCAATAGCCAAGAGTCGTTACAACAATAATGAAATAAACGTTTCAACTATTAATTACCACGTGTCGTTTAAACGAATAATGAACTAACGTTGTAATTAATGACTTAACGTCTCACACCACTATTACATTTCCCATAGGGCTCCATTGTAACATTTATGTCCAAAACAGAGTGAAAAATTAAATTCTGCAGCATGTGTCTGGGCTCAAATTCTTCATTGGTTCAAGATATGCAATCATAAAGAAAAAAAAGTATACCTTGACCAGGTTGGTTTTTTTTAAATTCAATGCTTTTGTGAGACCTATCAATTTCCAGAATAACGATATGTCATCTATTCGCCCTAGATGCGGTTCGAACCAACAATTCTGAAATGACACAGAATTGTCCAGAAAGCTGGTATCAGCATCAAATTTTTTAGTGGTGATTTCTAAAATACTGACCATTTAACTCATGCTAGCAAAAAACAAAACACTGCAGTACAAAGCCCTGAAAAAAGAAGAAAAAGAGAACTAAAGTTTTATTTCTACCTCCTTCATCTGTAGGTCCGGAGTACTCAAGGGAGATAATAGTGGTGTGAGTCCTGAAGGGCATTAAAACCAATAATGAAATCAATGTTAATTATTAATAACCAAATGCCGTTAAAACCAATAATGAAATTAACCTTTCAACTATTAATAACCACAATTGTTAAAACGAATAATGAGTTAACATTTCAATTAATGACCAAGAGGCATTAAAACCAATAATGAAATTAACGTTTCAACAATTAATAACCACGAGTCGTTAAAAAGAATAATGAATTAACGTTTCAATTAATAACCAAGAGTCATTAAAACCAATAATGAATTAACATTGCATCTATCAATAACCACGAGGCATTAAAACCAATAACTTATTAACGTTTAAACAATTAATAACCTAAAGGCGTTAAAACCAATAATGAATTAAATTTTCAAATATCAATAGCCAAGAGTCGTTACAACAATAATGAAATAAACGTTTCAACTATTAATTACCACGTGTCGTTTAAACGAATAATGAACTAACGTTGTAATTGATGACTTAAGGGTATTAAAACGAATAATGAAATCAATGTTAATTATAAATAACCAAATGCCGTTAAAACCAATAATGAAATTAACCTTTCAACTATTAATAACCACAATTGTTAAAACGAATAATGAGTTAACATTTCAATTAATGACCAAGAGGCATTAAAACCAATAATGAAATTAACGTTTCAACAATTAATAACCACGAGTCGTTAAAACAAATAATGAATTAACATTTCAATTAATGACCAAGAGTCCTTAAAACCAATAAAAAATTAACGTTACATCTATCAATAACCACGAGGCATTAAAACCAATAAGTAATTAACGTTCAACTATCAATAGCTAAGAGTCGTTAGAACCAATAATGAAATAAACGTCTCAACTATCCATGACCATGTGTATGTGTCGTTAAAACGAACAATGAATAATCGTTTCAGTTAATAACCAAAAGGCAATAAAACCAATAATGAAAGAATGTTTCAACTATTAATAACCTAGAGGCGTTCAAATCAGTAATGAAATTAACTGAATGTGACACTGCATTATTTATTACAATTTGTGCTGTGTGTTGCATAAAATAGCTGTGCAGCATTTACAAAAATGCATAGAATACATAATTGATGTCGTAATACATAAATAATTTATAAAAGGATCTATTAAAACTAAACAAATAAGTTCGTGGTGCAAATATCAAAATAATAAATCAATAAAGGACAAAACTTTAATAGTATGTTATTTTGCTTGAAGAACTTAAGATCTTGTGCATATGCATGCATGCATGAGAAATTAATTATAAGTTATTACTAGGGTGAGTAAACACATATATTCACCTTGAATGCATTTATCATATTTGTGCATTATGATAACTTAAACGTATTACATTTGCATATATTGTCACGGAGAGTTTGTCCAGGTGGAGATTCAAACGTACTACATCTGTATTGGTAGTCAGATGTGCTATCAACAGAACAATCCAAGACAAAGGAATATAAACACTTTGTTTTGTAAATATCTTTCATTGTACAAATACACCGTATCATGTGGAGCGTGTGGTCCACTGGTAAAGCACCAAACCCATGATTGGAGGGTTGTCGGTTCGACCCTTCGCCACGGCCATGTGTGGTGTCCTTAAACAAGACACTATTTCCGCATATGCTTAGTACTGTTTCCACCCAGAAATCCTTTGAGTGTGATTCATTTTAACAACTTGCTTCACAATCGAAGTAAAATAAATAATAAGTTAGAAAACCCCTTTTCAATATATCATTTTGGTAGTTTATATAATGGCGATAAAGAGTTAGGGAGTATGTCTATGCATTAAATATTGGGAAAAAAGGTTTTTGCTCATTCAAAGTTAACAAACAACTGCTTTACTAATTTTAATTAAATGGATTCCGTATTACCATTGCGTCCCGTGTTGCTGTTTAAAAGATGGGGACACCGTCGAATAGTTCATTACATATATTTAACATTTGATTTTTTGCTTAATAAACGCATTTATGTTCTGCTTATCTCAGCCAGTACTGGCTTATTCATGGTGTTAATGCACTTCACGATTTAATAGCTGTCAGTCATCCGGGAGTTGTTTGTTAAATAAATATGGAATTAAATTTTAGTCACACACTTTATAAATATTAATTAATTGATACGTCATTAAGATATATATGAATGTTTACATTATATGAGTTATAGCAAGAAAAAGATGTGCACAAATGATTTGTCATAAAACATGCAAAGTTCTTTGTATCAGTATATGTAGTATCTAACAGCGAAGTGTTTGTTGAACAGAACTTAAAATAAAGATAAGTAGAAATTAGTACAGGTTATGACAAAGACGTTAGTACTCAACAATGACTTAAATATGTTATCACTTAATAATGAATAAAAACACGTTAGTCTCTATAATGATAAGACATATTGGTCCTAATAATGACAGAAACACGTTAGTTCGTATAATGACAAGACATATTAGTCCTTAATAATGACAAAAACACGTTAGTTCTTATAATGACAATAGTGTCAGTTCTTAATAATGACACAAACCGGTTAGTCATTATGATAAAATATGTGAGTATTCAATAATGATAAAAATATGAAAGTCCTTAATAATAGCAAAAAAAGGCTAGCCCTCAATAATGAAAAGAAACACGTTAGTCCTTATAATGACAAAAATATGGCTAGCCCTCAATAATGACAAAACACGTTAGTCCTTATTCTAAGACATGTGAGTATTCAATAATGTCAAAATACATAAGTCCTTAATAATGACAAAATCACGTTAGTCCTTATAATGACAAGACATGCTAGTACTGAAAAATGACATGTTAGTCCTAAATAAGGATAAAAAGATGTTAGTTCTAAATAATGAATAAAACACGTTAGTCTAAACATGTTAGTGCTAAATAATGAAAAGGTATTCAAGTACTCGATAATGACAAAAATATGTTAATTCTTATAATAAAAAGACATATTAATACTCAATTATGACCCAAAAAAACACGCTTGTTCTCAGTAACGAATAAAACTTCAATAATGACAAAAACATGTTGGTCATTAATGATTACAAAAACATGTTAATTCGTATAATGACAAGACATGCAAGTACTCAATAATGACAAAAACATGTTGATAATATAATGCCAAGACATGCTAGTATTCAATAATGACAAGACATATTAATACTTATAATGAAAAGACATGCTAGTACTCAATATTGACAAAAACATGTCAGTCCTTTTAATGCCAACACATACTTAAACTCAATAATGACAAAAACGTGTTGATTAATTTAATACGAAGACATGCTAGTACTTAATAATGGCATAAAACATGTTAGTCATTGTAACAACACGCCATGCTAGTATTCAATAATGAATAAAACATGCAAGACCTTAAAAATATAAAAAAAAATAATGTTAGTCTTTAATAATGCATAAACATAAAGTCTTTATAACGACAAGACATGCTAGTACCCAGTAATGAAATAAACACGTCTGTTCTTATAATGACAAGACGTGCTAGTACTCAATAATGACAAAAGCATGATAGTCCCTAATGATGACAAGACATGTAAGTACTCAATAACGGCAAAAACATCCTAACCCTTATAATGCAATTATAATAAGAGCAGTTGTTTGCATGTTAATATCTGTAAAGTCATCATTAAGAACGTTTGCAATATGCTGGTCATCATCCACATTAACAGTGTTGATGTTTAAAATTGGAGGCATAAGATCCTATAGAATATATGATTTCTGTTATTTGGAGTTTCCACAAATATTTAGACGCGTTGAATAAAACTTTATTTTTTACTTTTGTTGGTGAGAAGTGATTTTATTTCTTCACTTTTTAACCAGTTTCATTGTCCCCTTTATAGTATTTATCCCTAATTTTCCTTAATTCTTTGATCTTTTCAGTATACCAATCAGTTTGCGTCTGGCAATGACACTGTATGTCCTTCGACACAGATATATAGTTGTTCACAATATTGGTGCGTTATATGACAATTGTGAACGTATGGCTTCAACTAATTTTAAACTGATTGTATTGTAGTGGGTATGATGTTTGCAGCTCACGCCAGAGGTTGCGGATTAGATATCTTCAGCTCAACCCGATGACTTCTAAAACAAACAACATTCAGTACTGATTCTACCCATGGAGCGATATCGAGTGCATATACACGCTGAACTTTCTTTGCAATCGAGCTTAAACATAGATATCAAGAACGGAACAGCTCACTTGCCAACTTTGTATTTCTAACTATACTGAACGGAACAGCTAACCCGCCACTTTTGTATTTCCAACAATACTGAACGGAACAGCTAACCCGCCACTTTTGTATTTCCAATTTTACTGAACGGAACAGCTAACCCGCCACTTTTGTATTTCATACTTTACTTAACGGAACAGCTAACCCGCCACTTTTGTATTTTCCAACTTTACTGAACCAACTTTAGCTAACCCGCCACTTTTGACTATCGTGTAAAACTATACACGAATATATACGAATATATGGCAAGTCCAGTTTTATCGGAGGTGAAAGAACTTAAGGAGAACCATCATCTTTCCACAAGTAACTGAGAGCAGATAAGTAGTCCAGTGGTTAAGGCCTTGGACTGCTAACCCAGGGACCACAGGTTCGACCCCATGCTCCTCCAACTAAAAATACTTATCAGTCTTTCATATGAGACTTTAACAAATTCGATGCTTAGCACAGGGCACGTAAAAGAGACACTGACGTTACAAAAGGGTTTTCTGTATTTCTGCTTTATGCTAACAAAAATTACTAATACTCTTTTGGATGCGTTGCCCATATGGGAAACCGTTGGGGCCGATAAATAAAAGTATAATCATCACCGCAAGTAACTAGTACACTGTCTTACATAAATATATTTTGGATCGAGTTGGGCTCTAACCCATGACCTCAGGGTTGAGAGGTAAGTGATCAATAGACAACAGTGCCTTGGATCACGTGACCAGAGAGGACTCTTTAAGATCTTTCCCCACCAATACTCTTGCTGCCATAAGTAATAAGTAATGTGTCGATAATGGCGGTAACCATTATCAAAATCGTTTTCTATATAAAACTACATGCACTTGATTTATGGACAATGTAGAATCATATGAAACCTTTGCTATGAGGGCCATGTGTGGCTCTTTTTATTCACATTCTCATATGAGATATTTCACACAGGTCTCATATGAACTCAAAATCAATACATATATTGCATGTGATCGCAGCGTAATTGTCTACGGGTAGAATTTCCGCCTTGCATGCGGTAGCTCGTGGGTTCGATCCCCGGTCTGGTCATACCGTAGACTTGAAAAAAATGGTACTAGAAGCTTCCTTGCTTGGCGTCAGCATTTAGAGGATAGTTCTAGGTCTGGTGGACCCGACGTCAGTATAATGTGACTTAGTGGGATATCGTGCCACGTGTTTGCGGCATAATCATCCGGTGTGGCAGCGCTGAGAATACTGTCAGAAGAAGACAACGTTACGATATGACTGAAACATTGTGAAAGCAATGCTTAACACCATACAACAATAACTACAACGTTAATTACTAGTGTATATTATAAAGTTAAATAATACAATTGATAATCCTTTAATACAATAGCCTGGGACATCAGAACTCAGTTTAGTGAGGCCATGCTCCATCTATATGTCTAATCATAGTATTCAAATTCTCTAATACCTGACTTTAATCACAGTGGATATACCAATATTGCGAAATCAGCTTTATTTCCGATGATTATTGTTTATACATGTTGGAATTACAAATATCAAGCCAATTTTAAAAAAAATGAACAAACCTGATACATTCCCTTTAAACACAGTAGTGAAATTAAAACCGAATTCCAATACTAAAATAAATATCAAACATGCATAACTTTAAGACCATCACCTAATCTAATTCAACAAATATGTGTAACCACAATGGGTGAGCTAGTATGCGCTTTTTCCCCACTCGTGAATAACGTACTCGCTTTTTGGCACCCATACATACTATTCGGCACACGTGAACTGTAATTTCAACATTTAATGAAAAACCGAGTTTCATAGAAATTGCCATAGATGCGGTATGTCTCTTTATTTACTTGATAAAAATATTTGGCCAGTGCTAATATCAGTTCTGATTATACAAATAAAAAACAATTGCCAACAGATGGCATGAACATCATTTAAGCGTTTCACTATTTATTTCTCAGGTAATCTATTTAATTATTTTCTATCATTGTAATAATGTAATTAATAATAAGATGTTTGTTAAACAAAACTTAATAAAACAATATCAATATTTAGATTGGAAGTTTAATTAACGAAATAACGTTGATCACAAATTCTGGTTTTATTTAAAAAAGATATACTTGTCAATTTGTTTTTCTTTCATGTATATATTCATGATTAATAAAAAAAAAGACGGCATGAACATCATATAAGCGTTTCACTATATATTTCTAAGGGCCTCACAAAGCGAATAGAATGTAAAGACGAAAATCCAAGGAAGCAGGTCGATGTGTTTCATAGTAACCGCACTGATATGTTAATCAAGATATTTAACAATAAATAAGAAGATCATCATATAACTATAGTGTTACTTTGGGAAATGCTATATACAAATTCATTGTTACAGAACACATGATACGACACCCGTGAAACCAAATTTGTCTAGGGTGATATGACAAAATGAGTATTCTATTGACAGGGTATTAAATTTAAATAAATTTAAATGTTTCAATACGTTTGTAATTGACATTTTTATCCGCATACATTTTCCCCTCATTGAACGCAGTTACTGTTGTAGAGAACATTTCATAAAACGTGTTTTTACGTGGATTAACAAAATACGGTAAATTTCAATCAAAAGAGATATCAGAAGCAATCTGAAGTAATAATCGTGTTTAATTATCATTTCTTTTAAATTAAACGATGCCATTTTTATCTTTTTGATGAAAAAAATTAATGAAAATCGGTTCAGTAAAAAAACTAGTCAAGTAAACGGCACCCGTCAGTGTAGCAAAATGATCAAGGGCCGACAACTCACAAGGGTAGAATACAATCATACAAAAAGTAAAATTTACAATTTTAATTTTACATGAATAAAATTACGAATTTACAAGTATACAATATATACAAATTAAAGATAATTACTCAACACAAAAAAAAACACAGCTGGTTTAAAAAAAAAGTCTTTTGGTGGTATTAACACTCTTATTTTCACACAGTTCTATTTCCTGCACGTACGTAACCTACATTACGATCTAAACTGTTTCTATCATTCGAATGTTTATAAAAATGAACTGGATACTTTCCGCGTCCGGATATCGTAGATTTAGCATCACTCGTCCCTTGCAGCGGTGGCTATATAACTTGGTTGTCTCCCCTAGAACTCTATACTGAGTATATGGCTTTACGTCGCCCAGTACCGACTATCGATCGTTTTCCGTCGTCAGGAACGTCAAGTCGTCCATATGACGAATGTGTGGGTTGCTGTCCTACGACTGTACTTCCACCAGCTGACTTTCCGTCACGTCTATACGTTGTTAACGTAGCGGACACGTTCCACGCTTACGTCTAAAAATGGCTACAATATATATATAAACTTACTAGTTACTCAAATAGGTAATGGCATGGCGTCTATTACTTACCATCTATCAATTTCATGGTATTTGTACCAATAAATGATAACATTGCATTTATTTCTAACCATCTAATAGTTTCCAATGAGAATTATATGAAGACAATGATCACAGAGAGCCTTTGCAAACGAAAAAAAATAAATATAAAGTACATTATAAGTGTATAATTAAGAACGGATTAGTTAGATAGTTTTTAAGAACATCCCCTTTTTCCCCTCAGTCTATTAATGATCTGGAACATACCAGCTAATGTATTGCACGTAAGAAGCGGATCGTTCATATAAAATTTAAAAAATATTACTTTTTAATAACTGTACTAAACAAACCACCCTTGGTAGCCTCTAAATATTGCTTTTATTTATTTATTTGTGAAGAGGTTGAAATAAGAAGTTTACTACGTCATGTAACTTGTAAGTAGTATATGACGTATAAATAAGTCTGTGTGTGTGTGTGTGTGTGTGTGTGTGTGTGTGTGTGTGTGTGTGAATAGTCTATCACACAAGCAAGGAAAGCACTGTATATTGCACATTAGGCTATCAAAACAAATGTATCATCATCGTCCCTTGCGATTGAGTGTCACTTAATGGGACAAGAATGGCAACCACCGTGTAACTCTGAGTTCACCGTAATGGGCGAGTAAACGGTTTTTAACATTTTTGGAGAGAATGGGCACTTGTCTTTTAGTAAGACGAGCTCACTAAGTATTGGGACGACTTGTCTTTAAGTAAGACGAGCTCACTAAGTATTGGGACGACTTGTCTTTTAGTAAGACGAGCTCACTAAGTATTGGGACGATTTGTCTTTTAGTAAGACGAGCTCACTAAGTATTGGGACGCGTTGTCTTTTAGTAAGACGGGCTCACTTAATATTGGGACGAATTGTCTCAAAATGTGAGACGAGTTGTCTTTAGATAAGTTGTCTTTGTGACGACTTGTCTGTCATGTCCCTTGCGCTGTGAACTGGTCATTTTGATAATTCATATGTTATATGCACCATGTGTTTGCACTTTATTGCACGTTGCTGTTGTTTGGCTTAAGAATGGCTAAGAAGCGCTAATGTGCATGTTACAATATATTATATTAATATGTATTATGTATTTTTCTTGGTTAGTATGAGCGATTTTTTTTTATTTCTTTTTCAGTAACCGTGAATTATAAAGCGGATATAAATCCTGAAGATCTTAATCCAGTGGTGCCCTATTGTGCACTGCGCAGGTGGCAAGGTGGCAAAGTGTGTCTTACTGTTGGAATGTCTTTTTAACTTGATTACGTAGCAAAAATGACTCATGAGGCCTTCAAATGTAGACGAATGCCAGAAGCACTTTCACATCCTTAAAGTGAAACAATATTGGAGATCTACACTAAACCATTTTAAACACAAAACACTTAGATGTGTATCAATAAAATAAACTATACATGTATCTCATTCTCGTTTAACATTTTATTACAATCTATGTAGCATACCTGTACATTTCGTTTCGAAAGTAAAAAAAATAAATGAAATAAACATTTTACATAGACTTGATCACTCTAGGCCTACTCCCACAAAGTAAATTTTAAAAATGGCAGAAACGTGTTTATTCTTCATTTCTGACACAGTAATATTACATTCACTTTAAAGCAGTCAGTCACACACATCCATCCACCCACCCTATATCTCCCTCCCTTTCCCCCTCGCTCCATCTATTCATACTATCTATCTGTCGTCTTCCTGCCTGCCTGCATGCCTGTCTGCCTGGTTGGGTGCTGGCTGACTGGTTGCGTGCTTGTCTGCGTGCCTGTTGCTTGCCTCCATTACTGCTTGTCTTCCTGCTTGCCTGCATATCGTCGCTGTCCATCTCTCTCTCTCTCTCTCTCTCTCTCTCTCTCTCTCTCTCTCTCTCTCTCTCTCTCTCTCTCTCTCTCTCTCTCTCTCTCTCTCTCTCTTAAATGTTGAAATCATAAGAATTATTGGGCTGGATCTAACTTACTTATTTTTAGCCTTCCAACGAGACGACAACGATCGTAGACCAAAACGACAGCAGTCTTAACATTATTCGTAACCATCTGAATCACTGGGCGTTTGATAAGACGCAGATGAACATGTGAAAGGTCTGATTGATTTTTTATTTTTTATTTCAACATAACTAATGTTTCTACATCTGTTTCAATTATTAGATGCACACTTTCATTGAATTGTCAAATCAGTGTAAAAAGACATTATAACTGAGCTGTCAAATAACTGTATGTTAAAGCGAGTTACGTAAGTTAAGTCGAAGGTTTTTGACCTTCATCTTGTTTACGATTCATTTCTGCTTTCAGCACGGATAAATATGTTTAATTTCTTTACAGACGCAAACAACGACAAACGGAACAAAAAGCAAACGGAAATCGAACTACATCCTGTGTTGTCCTTTCATTTCTCTTTAAATCGCGTGATTAAACGCAAGCCAACAGCTCTGAGATATTTACTCTGTTAGGAAACGTTAAAGCGAACAAGTCGTCAGATGCGGTGCCATTCTGATCACCTCGCCCTTTATGCTACACAATAAACCTCTGGCATAATAAGGTGCCATTTTGGAACTACTTTCAGTAACATGATAAAATTAAATGGCAGTCCGTTATATTCTTATACAACCTTATATACATGTACGTTGAAAATAGACTGATATTTTAAATTTCCCAATAAACATGACCCATGTCGAGTGTATAAATAAAAAAATCGATATAATAACGCCATGTATTCAACTTAATGACGGATACATAATTTGCCTAGAAGCGGTGGTGTATTCTAGAGATAAACACGAGGTGAATTATACGGAGGATACGGAAATACCCCATGTTTCACGATTGATGCAGTGCATAAAAATACTGTAACACTGATCATTTCATTCATCTTAATCATTTTTTTGTTTTACAGAGTACAAAATTTACATTCGAATACATACTATTAGTGTTTGGTAGTTATAGCAAATATTTACTTCATTGCGAACATAAAGTCAACTGGTCAAATCTAATACCGCAAGTCTAAAAAAATTTCACCCATGTAAAGATTGACATCAATACTAAACAGTGATATGGTTACTTAAGTGTGCTGAGTAAAAAAGCAGTTGCAGATATGAAATGCAAACAAATGCCGACATTAACGGAAGTTGTAGCTTTGCGGTATTAGGTATACAAGGGAAAGTTACTACATTTGAAATTGAAAGTGACATTTTGTGACTTAGGGCAGGTGATTTTGAACACGGTAGTATTTCTTAAATTTGTTTATTTTTCCAGTCATATACAAGGCTGTGGTCAGCATAGTTAAACATGTTTACTCCTATAAATTTATAGGATGACAAACAAATAGAAAATAATGGGAAATCTAACTACATCAGTGGTATCCCTTCTAAATCACAAGCAAACAGCTCTCAGCGAACATGTCGTTCAGTTGACTTTTGTTATCAAACATTTGTAAGTAAAATATTTTTAGAGTAACTCAACGCAGCTCAAGATTCACTCCATAGAATTATCACACTGCCTGGTATATGAGAACATGCTATTAAATGATTGCGCATCAGTCAATGACTGGTTGTTGGATTGTCTAATGACAAGCTTACAATTATTAGTTTATATGCTTAAGTTACTCATTTTACACATCAGGGCAGGAAAATTCCACTCATCGCTCTCCATAATGAGTGAACTTTTGGTCAGGACAAGTAAGATTTAAGAAACTGACCAAGTATTATTTCTTTGATTTTTCTGTTTTACAGTTGTCTGGGATGAGCTTGATGTTACAATAACAGTATGTCTGGTATTTATTATCCATCCATGGAGAACCCAGATCACAAGGGTATGTATATACAGGTCTGGGGGACTAGATTTTTATTATGACAGAATGAATTCTAGAGAAACCCCATCCTTCCAAAAATAATACTCACAGGCAGGCTTTCTCACAATGTTTTATGACCAAGATATATGCTCAAGCCCATGACCGTAGCAGTAACAGATATTAAGACATTGCCTCAGACCACTCATTGATGGATTTTTAGCTCACCTAAGTCAAAGGTTCAAGTGAGCTATATGGTTACTTTTCGTCCTTCCGTCCATCAACAATTTCTTTTACCCTTTGCTCCATAAGCATTTTCTTGGACTCTTCCAAATTGAAAGCATTAATTCACCACGTATCGGTAATGGGTGAATTATGTCTATATTAACTGACAGAGTGGTAAACAGTGCAGGAAGTGCTCAGATTGCTCGTTATGAGCAATCTGAACTCTTCCTGCACTGTTTTCAAAGGCCTTCTGTGATTGGTGTGGGAAAGCGCGTATCTATGGAGTAAAGGGGTGAAAGTTTTCTCTGAAACCGTTTGACAGATTTTCACAAAATTTGGTGTGAAGCATTCTTACACAAAGCTCTCTGAAGTTTGTTCAAGTCTTGATTCTTGAGTCTCAAATTTGCCTCTGCCACAGGGGCTTGTTAGTTTGCCTGGAGCTTTGGTATGTTGCATATAGATCATATATCACCTATTATATAATGATTTTCCCTCAGGTTTTATCAAGCCATGACTGGGGACTATGAGTTTAACAAGGGAAATTAAAGTTTAAAAATATTAAGAACTGACCACCCACATTTTTGTGATGAACCTTGGTTATATTTTTTTTTAAACAAAATATGGCTTTTGTTCTATATTTTAGGTTCAGGAGATGCAGGGTCATCTGGTCACCGCAGTATGGGAAACGGACGAAATGGCAACGGCAGGATGTCACCTAATTCTCCACTAAAACTGTTTGGTCAGGCGAAAAAACAAATCAATGATATATTCAAGGATGTGTCTACATATATCTCAGAGGCAGACACATTTGTGGAAGGTGAGATGTTACTTTAAGTCTAATTTGGATGATATGTATAAATAGTAACAGAAGCTGTGAGTATGCTGCAGGTTGTAAGTTTACCCCCTGCCAATGATGTTTACATACAATAATATAACAGAGTCACTTAGTCCGTTGCTCATATGTCTGAAACTGTTGGAATGAACTTCTTCCACTGTTTTCAGATGATTGATTGACTTGAAACTTTGCATACTTGGTCAACATCAAGTGTAGATATCTGTGACACATAAATAATACCGGGATTTTATTCAATGCAGAGCTAATATTGCCTTTGCAATAAGTAAAATTGACTAGGTATGTCTGACGGTTTGTCAGCAACTACTTTCTCTGTTTTCTGGAGATTGACTTGAAGTTTTTTAGCATCAAGTGTAGATGACCATGTGCATGACACAAATTTAATGACCATTACTTATTTCCATGCAGATGTATTGCCCTTGTACTTGAAAATAGTAGAATTGTTGTATTTTTTGGAATAACGATGTTCCAATTCCGGTTATTATCGATAATTGATTGGTTCAAGTTTAGGAAAGCGATCTTTCTATAATCGACAGTTTGAAATTAGTTTGTTTTCTCATAAATTTGGATGGAAAAAAAGAAAACAAGTTTTTATACACCCACAAACAGGTGTCCTTCATTCACAGACAATGCTTCCTTTTACATGTAAGTTAAAATCATTCAGGATTGTACGTAAAGATTTTGCCAATGACTTTCTTGTAGGCAGTACATGTACAATGTCTGCATATGTTGTTGATACTATAAAAAAAAAACATCTGAAATTGAGTATTAACTCAAGTTCAATTTTAAACTGCATAATTAACAACTTGTAAATAATATTTACATTTACCATTAAAATATTCTGAAGACAAAGTTGTGTTTATGAATATTATTGCTGATGGATATTTTTCAGAATAATATTAATTGAAAATAATTTTTGAGGTTGAGTAAACATTCACGTTGTTTTGCGACTACAGGGCCTGCTGGTGTAATTGTGTTATTTGAAGCATAGGAGCCCGTATTGTTCTGGCTAAGAATAGAATCACTGCCGATCCCTGCAGAGGGGTAGGAATCCTCCGAATGGGTGTCATGTTCATTTTATCATTTTTTGTCATGTTCACTATTGTTGTTAAATTATCAACCCCTGTGTGGTTTCACGGAGCCATATGAGTGATGGCAAGAATAGGACCACTGTGGCTCATGCATGTTGTAAGAAGCGACAATTTGAGTAATATGATAGAATTTGCTGAAACTCTGCAGGTATCAAGGTTCTAGGTTCATTCTGCATATTCATTTGTTGGTGTATTTTTGTTTAAATCTGTATGTTAATTTGTTGTTTTTTTTGTACATGTAGAGTGAACCTGGACTCTTCCTTCTTGTTGGCGTCGAATAACCTATAATGTGTTGGTACGCTGTAAAACCATTTTCATTAATTCATTGAAGCATAGGTTTTTGAGGTTAACAGGTTGTCTGTTAGCCCACAATGGCATAAAAATGATGCTAAATATTCAAATTGGCTTGATTTACGTTGCAGACATGGAGACATCAGGTTGTGTGGAAGGCGTGGCATATTCAGAAAATGTTAAGGAATACAGAGAGCGTGTGGGTGGCATCATGGAAGTACTGGCTAGGGATCATATGAAAGTTGTATTCTTTGGCAGGTAGGTAGAGAGAATGCTCGTCTTGGTAAAAATCCATTTTTTTACCCTGCCATTCAAATAATGCTGAAGGGGCATTAAGTGTTTATTCCTCTGTCCGAGGTTAAACAAATTGTTCCTGTCAAATGCTGCTGAAGGGGTCTATGTAATATATTAATATGTTGTGTGTACCTGTACAATTATAAAATACAGGTCAAATTTGATATTTGTCAATGTCAGTCAACTTTTAAAGGAGTATATAAGGATTTTTCAAAATTTTAAAATTGGCTAAACATTTTTTGCCATTATATCATGCCTATATATACTCATTGACCCCGTATTGCCAAAATGATAACTAGGGCTACATGCCTTGGTTGTACTAAAATTGATTCACTGCTTAAAATTGTAGCATATTTATGACATTAATTGGGTCATCTGATTTCATTTTCATTTCAATTGATCTGTCACACAGATTTACACATTGTAAAATGTGTTTAATCTTAGTAAGAGTCCGAATGATGATGTGAAGGTCATAAAGCTGTATTTAAGTGCTGTATTTTTAAAATGAAAAATTCATTTCAAGTGTTCCACTCAGATTTAAATATCAATTTTGTCACATTTTGGTTCGGATTTTACTTTTTTAAGACATTTATAGTGTTTTTCCCTTTAAAGAAGTCACAACCCCTTTTTTTTTACTTAATTTTCAGTAAAAGTTGGTTTCCAGTCAATAGCAAGAGTATTTATGTCAACACAGGGCGAGAATTTATCTGTTTGCACTCGCACAAAATATCAACCATTTTTTATATACATGAATATCTGGTTATTTTTCCAATAATTTGCTGAGTCACGGTAAATTGGATTGTGTATCAAAGTATGTAGATAAAATAATGCCACATGATTAAAATTGGCAAACCAGTCTACCGAGTATGTGCACTGTGTAAAAAAATGTCATCAATCGATGTGTACTGTGTAAAACATCATCAATTGATGCATGTTTATAGCAGATCGAAACTGAAAGTTGAAGAATGAAAACCGCCGTCATTTCAATTTCTTTTTTTGCAAGCATATGGAAAAACCACTTGCATTTTTCATTTTCCACTGGCATTTTGTGGCATTAAATTAGAGCCCTGCAACAGACACTTTTCAGGTCATATTGAGTACTTTAACTACCTTTAATTTATATACAGATCAAACAGCTGTCTTAAATTACTCAAAATGTACTATAAACTTTTACATTAAATTGATTTCGTTATTTTGAATTTCTCACATGACTGTATATCATATGCATAACTGACTTTTATTGTAACATTTTGATGACAAAAGTCTCACTAGTCAGTGCAGACAACGTATTGATATATTATACTAGGTTTGATTACACTAATTGTAACCTGGCATATTTCGTCATAACACAGTCTTTAATATTCAATGTTACAGTACAGATATATGTGTAGTTGTGCTGCTGTTGCTTGGACTAAAGAAACGGTTTGAATTGATGAAATTTTATTGATTAAAAGGAAATTTACCGTATATAGAAATAGAATGGGACAAATGTAACCAGGCTGCAACTTCAAATTTACAAGAATTTGGAAATAGGAGTGTTTGAATTGGCCTGATTTAACTGTATGTTGAATTTGATACTGTTCCATACTAAGTGTCAATTTTATGCCATCAAGAAGCAACAAACAATCAGTTGACCTAATCACTCTTTCATGGAAGGTCAACCAGTACTCGAGCAAACCCATCTCCCCAAATAACTGATAACTCTCTCAATCTCACAATCAATGCTGAGGCACAATGAGATGCAATGTCATATATCACTCATTACTGGGGTTTGGACCCGGACAGAGGTTCGAACTCCCAATCTCTGGATTGATAGTCAAACAGACTACAGACTGAGCTGACCAGACTCAGCTCTCTGTAAGATAACCTCATGGGTCATTGTTCTGACATAAGTGTATATTACCTTCTCCTAACTACAGGACTTCAAATGGGAAGAGTACAACAATCAACGCCATGTTGCGAGAGAAGATTCTTCCTACAGGCATAGGTCATACAACTAACTGTTTTCTGCAAGTGGAGGGATCTGACACAAACGATGGTTATCTGCTGACAGAGGAAGAGCCAGAACAACCTAAAAGTGTTCAGGTACCCATACTGAAGTCTCAGTTATCACCTTTATAACATACAAACATAGTCACAGGGCTTTCATTAAGTTTTGAAGTAGGAGGGTAAAAGGAATGGTCGAGTGGGGGGGGGGTCCTTTGCTAAAAATTGAAGAAACTCGGCTGAAAAAAGCCGGGTGTCCAAGTAAAAATAGTAAAAATAGCTGATTCTTTTGATCAAATGTATTGTCTCACTTTCAGCATATGAATTCTTTCGATCAATTGTGTAGTCTCACTTTCAGCACATTAATTCTTTCGATCAGTTGTGTAGTCTCACTTTCAGCACATTAATTCTTTCGATTAGTTATGTAATTTTACTTTCAGAATATGAATAAATTCAGTCAAATGTGCAGTCTCATTTCCGATATATAAATTCTATTTCAGTCAATTAAGCAATTAGCCAGTGCGCTAAGCAATGTAAAGCTGAAGGAGAATTCACTCATCAGAATTCTGTGGCCCAAGACGAAATGTCGTCTGCTGCGAGAGGATGTGGTATTAGTGGATAGGTAATAATAACTTTGATTGTATCAAATTTTTAAAATTTAAATGGGGTTTGATACTACTTTCAATACGTGTTAAGTTATATATGGTGTAACCAGTTTTATTGGTGGAGGAAAACCTCTCAATAGATCTGAGTAGAACAACTGTTCTTCTGCAAGTTTCGTAACCCTGAGGCCAGGAGAACCCATCTTGAGGGTCCTCCATGACTCGGGGGGGGGAGGGGGGGGGGGCACCATCTCAAGATCACTTACCTCACCACTGAAGTCGGGTTTGAGTCTAGCTTGATTAAAAACCTTTATATGAGAAAGTTTGCCTGTCACTTCCTGAAGGACGGTGATTCTGCTCAGATTTATTCTACGTCCTTCATCTACCAATAAAACTGGATATGCCATATACATTGTACAATTGTTAACCTGAAATGTGTAAAATGGTGTTAAACCCATGAAAAAGAAAGAGAAAGATCCCATCTTACTGATTTACTGATCACTATACCCTTGCATTTTTCATGCAGAAACAAGAATTTGAATCTAAATTACAATAACAAGAGTACCGTCAGTGTATGATATGGCCCCATATAAACAAAACATCTCAACTTGAGTATATAATCTAACTCAAATTTCATTTTTGATTAACACTGGATTCTGAACAGTTTCAATGTCTCTAGTTTTTTGGACAAATGTCACTGTCAATTGTTAAATTGATACACATAAGCTTTGCCTTCTGAACAGTAAATGCTTAAAATATTCAGATGTTTTCTAATGCACCCGTTCTAAAATATGCACTAAAACTGAGATATTTTGTGAATACTGGACCTGACCATTTTAACTGATTGATTAACATACAAACAGTTCGCTTTCCTGACAAATAAAATGTTCATGAATTGATATGAAGTTGACCTCATACATGTACAGTCTCATAATCTGTAACAATGGTTTTTAGTTCTTATATATTCTGTATGAACAATGTTTATTATTACAGCCCTGGTATAGATGTCACACCAGATCTGGATTTATGGATAGACAAGTTTTGTTTGGATGCTGATGTATTTGTACTTGTCTCCAATGCGGAGTCAACACTTATGCAAACTGTAAGTCTCACTACTTTCCAAACACGCAAACTGTAAATCCCTGTCTTCCACCCCCCTCACCCCCTCCTCTCGCACACTAAGCCTCTTTCCACCCCTCCCCTCACCCCCTCCCCTCACACACTTAGCCTCTTTCCTCACTCCACCCCGTCACAAAGTGAAAGTCTCTTTTTCCCTCTCACAAATCAAGTCTCTCTTGTGTGTGTGTTATTATAAAGTACAGGTAAAGTCTCGTAGTTATCAATGTTTGTAAAATTTTACAGGAGTTATGACTTAATTTTCAATAAAAATTGGGGTTTTTGGTGGGCCAGGCCCAATTAACTCGGTCGGTTATGCCTCAGAATATCAACCAAGGGGTCGTGAGTTTGAATCCCCGTCTGGCAACAGTCTCTGATGTTTGATATATGGCATTGTTTCTCATAATCATTCGTCTCTCACCACTGAACCAAGTGGGAAAGTTATCTGTTACTTGCGGAGATAGGGTGTGCTTGAGTACTGGTTAATCCCAGGAAACGAATGTTAGGTTAACTAATCATTTGTTAGCCCTCAATGGCATAAAAATGATGCTAAATATATCATTCAATTATTCAATGGTTTTCGGGTGACGGACACATTTCTGGTTTTCATATGCTTAGTACTTGTTTAACCCAGGAGGACTTTGAGTCTGATTTATCTAAATTGATGTAAAAGAAATTCACGTAAGTTTAAACCAATTCCAATAAACTATTTCCTGTACTGACTTTGTTCTTGCAGGAAAAGAATTTTTTCCATAAAGTCAGCGCCAAGCTTTCCAAACCAAACATTTTCATCTTACAAAATCGCTGGGACATCTCTGCGTTTGAAGACGATGTAGATGAGGTCAAGCAGCAACATCTGGACCGTAACCTACAGTTTCTGTGCAGTGAACTGAATGTGATGGACAAGAAAGAGGGGATGGAGAGGGTGTTCTTCGTCTCATCAAGGGAAGTCCTTGCCACAAGACTCAAAGAGTCTGGTACACCTACTCCAAGTAAGTTTGCTTGGATATTTAGATTCTGTTTATATTAGACCTGATTGGTTTTGTTTTCTTTTACTCAGTAGATTATCTCTTCTAAATGAGTGATTTCATTGATTGGTCATTATTGTGACAGGATAGCTCTGCCTCATGTTGCTAAAGTCTTTGTTTACACATGTGAATACACATCAATGAATCTGGCCAAACTCATTTGCATTTATACTCTTAATTGTGAGAAAAAATCTGGATAAATACAGATTGAATGGTGTCGGTGCGCATATCATCATCAACATCAAGCAATATGGTCTAAATACCTGAGTTCATTGTTCAGATAATGATGCATCTGCCATTTTAACTGTTCAGTCACTGCACTGTGGTTGCCATTAGATGCTCACGCAAAGATACATATTCATTGGTTTGCAGTTATTTTTTTATTGATAATTCGCAAAACAGTCATGGCAAACACTGTAACACAGCCTATAATTAATATGGATTTTTGGCTTGCCGTCACATGCGAATTTTAATATGCCATGAAGTGTTAAAGGCTTTATCATAAAGAAAACAAACTTATTTTATTAATATATATGGTAACACATGTAATAAATATATTATACTAACCATATAATGAAAAATGCCAAATTTAACTTTGAATTTATTTAATTGCAAACACATCCATACGTGTATATTATAAAGGTTATGTAATTTTGTTACTCTGGCTGTTAAAGGTGTTTGTTTATTTTCAGCTGGCATTCTTCAAGAAGGGTTCCAGGAACGCCTGTTCACGTTTGCAAACTTTGAACGAGTGTTTGAGGTAAGACCGAGACAAACTTTTATTATTGACTAAAAATCTGCAGTTCAATAGAAAATTACTTTATAATGCAAGTTCTAAAATAAATGTTTGTGAACACTGTTTTGTTTGACCTATATAATATGTGTCAATAATCTAAGAAATAACTTGACATAAAAATATTTAAATGTTCTCTGTGGTGTAACCACTATACTATAAGGCCTGAACTTTTGACAAGAAGCCTTGCTATATGCTAGCATACCAGATAAGGATAGCTGCCAATTTACCAGTGTGAGATTATAAGAATACTTCATTGGTAGAAAACTCTATCCCGAGGGATATCTTTTTTGGCAGGAACTAGACTCTACCAAGTTAACCGTGAAAACTTATCCCAAAATTTTATCTCGATCCTAGGTTGAGATAGGAATATCTAACTACAGTTAAAAATTGATATTCTTATCCAGTATGCAAGGAACCGTATACTCTCACGAAATACACACACTAGTATGACTGCACTATTCCCTGACTACGGTAAATCAAAGTATTTTTATACCAGAAAAAAAGGTATGCGAGAAAAAGGACCAGTCTTGGTTGAGTTTATTACAGTTTTTGATAGGGATCTTGGCATAGCACTGTTTCTAGTAAAAGACAATAAAACCTCGGGTTGTAATATCTTTATTACATCTTAGTACATATGAAAAATTCCTGAAATATCCCATCAGCAGTCTCCAGTGACCATTCTTACATGTATATCATTTACCATTTCTTTAAAAAGCTACTTTAATAAAACCTCTGGCTCCTGTTTCCTGTATATCTTTAAATACTTAAAAACTTCAATTTTACAAAAACATTCAAGTGATCATAATTTTGTACTGGCTGTAGAAAAACTGCATTTGGTTTTATCGACATTTATTGAAGAATATTAAGGTAACCAATCAAAGTAAAGATAAGTAAAACTTTAGGAGATGTTTTTTTTTTTTTATTGCCACCTATTGGGACATGTGGATATAGTGGAAGAGAATCAGACCCAGGAGGGTTGTGTGTTTAATTCCCCATCTGGCCATAAGTTAAACCTTTTTATCCACATATGCTATGTACTGGTTTTACCCTTGTAATAACTTGTTTCAAAACTGATGTGAAATAAATCAAGCCTATAACCCAATAGGTCACAATTATTTGAATAAGACCAATATTGAAAATTCCTTCATGTCATTCTCTTTAAATGCACTTTAATATTTAATGTTGATAAAACACTATATATTTGTATTTTTTGCTAGTCGTACAATAATGATTTATGTTGTTCCAGGAGTGTATATCAAAGTCTGCAGTCCGTACCAAATTTGAACAGCACACAAACAGAGGAAAAAGTATTATTACAGACATGAAAGATCTTATGGACGATATATATAAAAAGTGTTTACAACAAAAGTGAGTTCTTTTGATTAATATTAAACACATGTTATATGTGGTCCCCTGGTCTGAGGTACTGTTGTCTAATGTCCACTTACCACTGAGATCTTGGGTTCAATCCCTGTGTGAGACTGTTTGCCTATTACTCACGGAAAGACAGCTGTTCTTCTCAGATTCACTCTTAAGATCGTAAAATTGGACATGAAATATTGTGTATAAATATGCCAAAACAGAGGGGAGACAAAGTTCATTTGTCTGTTTGTGAAGAATATTTTCCATGTTGTATAATAATTAATTATATACACGTACACGGAAGTTGAAGTCTTCAGTCTAAACTAATAACAAAGGATTTCCAGTCATACATACTAAATTTATTAAATTAAGTACACATACAGAGCTTTTTTTATGTTATTAAAAAGAGACTGATATCCGACTACTTCCCATGTTATTTCCCAACTCAGTCAAAAATAATTCCTAAAATAAAAAAAGAAATGAGAACTTTTCTTACATGTGAGCAATAAAAAAGCCATTGATATGAAGTATTGTTGTAATATCTGATAATTGATGGTTATAATATGATCTGAACAGTGTTACACTTTATTTTTCAAGTTTGCTAAAGCCTTTAAAAAATCAGTTTCCCCTTGAATCTGCTGCTTTTTTTTATTTTCCTAATTTCAAAGGGTCTCTTCCCAATTGAATTTCAGGAAAAAAATCTCAGATATCTGTGAAATATTATTTTACACATTATTCCTTCATTTCAGTGATCATATGCAGAAGTCAAGACGGGAGATGGCTGACGAGCTCTACTTTATGGAGCAACAGTTGTTTTTATTAACCAATGAGATCAAAGATAAAATAAAAACCATGGTAGAAGATGTGGAGAGAAAGGTATGATCTTATGTAAATATGGAGGTCCTAGTTATTTTGGCATGTGTTATTAATTGTTGTTTGTCTCACACCTCTATTACATCTCCCATAAGGCTCCATCGTAAAATGTACATGTATGTCCAAAACACAGCGGAAAAACAAAATCTGCAGCTTATGCTTTTATGGGATCCAGTTTTTCAATGGTTCAAGATCTGTAAATATAAAGTAAAAAGATCATACCTTGACCTGGTTGTTGTGTTTTTTAATTCACTGGCTTTGGGAGTAATACACATTGACCTATTAATTAAAAAATGACACAGAATCGGCTAGAAATCTGGTATCAGCATAAAATTTCAGTGGTGATTTCAAAGATAATGACCATTTAACACATTAAATCATTAAGACGTGAAGCCTGAAAAAAAAGCAGAGTTTTTTTTCGTAATGAGCAATCTGAACACTTCCTGCACTGTTTTCCTCTCTGTCAGTTAATATAAACCTAATTCACCAAATAATTAAAAAGCCTTCTATATTATGTGTCCAAAAGTGTCTATATTAGAGGTGTCCAAAGGTGTCTATATTCGAGGTGTCCAAAGGCGTCTATGTTATAGGTGTCTAAAGGCATCTATATTAGAGGTGTCCAAAGACTTCTGTATTAGAGGTGTCCGAAGGCGTCTATATTAGAGGTGTCCAAAGGCATCAATATCAAGTAAAGGGTTAAAGTAGTATAAGTAGTATTATAAGTTTCATTTGATAAGTTTTAAAACAATCTGGAATAAAAATATGCATGCATGTATTTCAGGTTGCCACTACGCTGAATGACGAGATACGTCGCCTTGCCATACTTGTGGATGAATTTGACCGTCCATTCCACACCGACCAAACCTCACTGAACCTTTATAAAAAGGTGGGAGCTATGTCCTTTTCTTTACATAAAAATGAATTTTAAACTTGAAATAATCTGTTAACTGGAGATACTGACCAGACAGTATTGACTTTTTATACAATTAGGATTTGTTTTTACATGTAGCTCTACTGGCCAAAGGCCAGAAGTGCTTATGCAATGGCGCGTTGTCTGTTGTCCGTCGTCTGTTAGCAGCACTTTCTCTGAAACCACTTGGCCAATTAAACTGAAACTTCACATGGGTGTTTCTATTGCATAGGAGACTATACAGAAGATTTTTTTGTTTCGATCTGAAATTCAAGATGGCCGCCATTACTAAAAATAGTCCAAAACTTAAAAAATCTTCTTCTCATGAACGGCCCAACAGATTTTCAAAAGTTTTATGTAGTAATGATGACCAACTATAGTTTTGTTAGATTTGTTCAAATGGTGTCCCTAGGGTTAAATATGATCCCGCCCCGAGGGTTCAATTAGGAGACACATGTCATAATATTTTTTTTTTTTTTTTTTTTAAATGGAAATGATTTTGCTTATATCTTCACAGAAGCATTGTTTGATGAAGGAGGTTCAGATTTGTAAAAATTACTGGGTTTCACTGTCTTAAGGGGTCACGAGGGGCCCCAAAAGGGTAAAAATTGGGAATTACTAAATTCGTTTTCTTAACAACCGGTATGTCAGATTTGTTCATATTTTGCATAAATTATCCCTATATGTAGGGGTTTGATTGCAGATAAGTATTTAGCAGTTAAAATGTATAGGGGCCCTGTAAGGGGACTTAGAATTTTACATAGGGATACTATTGGAAAACAGAAAATTCTATTTTTCTTTCATCTGTTCTTAAACCACTAAGCCAATTAAACTGAAACTTTACATGGGTGTTTCTATTACATAGGAGACTATACAGAAGATTTTTTTATTATCTGAAACTCAAGATGGCCGCCGTTACTAAAAATAGTCCAAAACTTTAAAAATCTTCTTCTCATGAATGGCCCAACAGATTTTCAAAATGTTTATGTAGTAATGATGACCAACTATAGTTCTGTTAGATTTGTTCAAATGGTGTCCCTAGGGTAAAAAATGACCTTGCCCCGAGAGTTCAATTAGGGGACACATGTCAATATTATATTTTTTTATTTCTTTTTTTAAATGCAAATAATTTTGCCTATATCTTCACTAAAGCATTGTTACGTAAAGGAGGTTAAGATTTGTAAAAATGAATGGGTTCCTATGTCTTAAGGGGTCGGGAGGGGCCCCAAAAGGGTACAAATTGGGAATAAGTAAAATTATTTTCTTAAGAACCGGTATGTCAGGTTTGATTGCAGGTAAGAATTTAGGGGCTAAAATATATAGGGGCCTTGTAAGGGGACTTAGAATTTTACATAGGGATACTGTGGGAAAACAGAAAATTCTCTTTTTTTTTTCATTTATTCTGAAACCACTAGGCCAATTAAACTGAAACTTCACCTGAATGTTTCTATTGCATAGGAGACTATTCAAAAGATTTATTTTTTTTATCTAAAATTCAAGATGGCCACCGTTACTTAATATAGTCCAAAACTTAGAAAATTCTTCTTCTCATGAACGGTCCAACAGATTTTCAAAATGTTTATGTAATAATGATGACCAACTATAGTTTTGTTAGATTTGTTCAAATGGTGTCCATAGAATTAAAAATGACCCCGCCCCGATGTTTCTATTGCATAGTAGAATTTCATAAAGTGCTATGGCCACTATGAGTCAGTAGAGCGTCCTCAGGCCCTCTTGGGCCTCTTGTTTTCTTATTTCCAGTCACTTTTTTGGTCTTTTTGCTTTAGACATTAACATTAAACTTCATGATTTTGTTTGTATTTTACTGTAAATCTAAAACAGAAAAATAAATATTTTACTGTATTAAAGCAATTGCTATGGATTTAGTGGCACATGTCCATACTTTGTAAAATTGTCAACAGTTAAATGTATACAGTTTACTTCCTTGAATTTTCAAGGATTTTTTCCTTTCTTACCTGTGTTACTGTCAGATAAAAACAAAGGAAATTAAACCAATTTAAACTCTTTTTTTAACAAATAATCACAGATCTGCAAAATAGGATACTTTACCGTCATCGTTATGCACCTTCCCAAAATAGAAATGATTAGTCGCATCATGTAAATATGTAGGCCCTCCGTGGGTGAGTGGTCTAAGGCACTACTGTTTTATGATCACTTACTTTCACAGATGAGGTCCTGGGTTCAAGCTTGGTCCAAAAACATTATCTAAGAAAGAATGGTGTTAAATTAAAAAAAAAAAAAAAAAACATCATGTTTACTGTTGTTTCCATTTTTATTTTCATACATGTAAGTGAATGCTGAACACAGATTTATATTGTTTAGAGCCGGGCCCGATTAGCTCAGTCGGTTGCGCGTCTGATTATCAATCCAGGGGTCGTGAGTTTGATTCCCCCGCCCGGCAAAAGTCTCCGTGATGATTGATATACGACATTGTGTCTCATTATCATTCGTCTCTCACCACTGATCCAAGTGGGAAAATTATCAGTTACTTGCGGAGACGGGATGTGCTCGAGTACTGGTTAATCCCAGGAAACAGTGGTTAGGTTAACTGATCGTCTGTTAGCCCTCGATGGCATAAAAATTACGCTAAATATTCAATCAATCAATCAATATTGTTTAGATATTATTACATCCTGTTTTTTCCCCACAGGTTGTTGTTCTAGACTGATGTACTGGGATGTTACATGTATCATTCCCCTCTCATGAATAGACTCATCAGATATAATTATATGATCTATAAATAAATGAATTCTGATTGGCCAGAACGATTCCTCATCAATTGAAAAATACTATGATATTGGATAGTTTTTACTTTGGGTACTGCAAAATTGTGCTATGCACCAGAAAAAATATAATTTTTGCCCTCGGCTATGGCCTCGGTCATGTTAATTTTTCTGGTGCATAGCACATTATATCGCACAGCTAAAAAGTCCATAAATGTATAATATCACATGACTTACCATTACAGGATTACAATAAAACCGTGACATTTTTTTTATATTAACCTAATTTATCACTACGGATTCATAGTTTGGTGTTATCTAATAACTCAGTTCTCATATGTAAAATGCCAAGCTGCTTTCTGATTGCCAAATCATCTTAAAAATCATGTTGATTTGTCATGGTAAAATGGTGTTTATTTTAGGTGATCCATCATATGGTGACTGGCAGAAATTACTTGGTTCTCATATGTTTAATGCCGAGCTGCTTTCTGATTGCCAAATCATCTTAAAAATCATGTTGATTTGTCACGGTAAAATGGTGTTTGTTTTAGATCATCCATCATATGGTGACTGGCAGAATTAACTACAGTAGAACTTCTATGGCTCAAACACGATTGGACTAGACAAAATAGTTTGATTTAATGGTTGTTTTAACCAAGTATTGTTTGAACCAAGTATTGTTTACCATCCTATCATACATGTATATACATTGAAATAGTAATTCTGCCGGAACCAGATAAGTGATTCGAGCTATTTGTAGCGCTTCAGCCATCAGTGTTTACATGTATTTTCGGCAAGAATCTCGCATAATACATGTATATTTTTGTCAACTTGTATAATAAATTCAGTTGTAAAAGAAAACTTATGTAAGATCCTCTATATAGAGTCAAACCTGTCTTAAGCAGTCATTCCAGGGAAAGAGCAAAATGACCCCTTAAAACTGATGGCTGCTTTATACAGTATGATTAAAACTAAAATCACAAAAATGGTCAATAGAAAATGTGGCTGTTTAAGACAAGTGATTGCTTAATAGAGGTGACCACTAACACAGGTTCAACTGTATTACCGTACATATTTGACCTTTTAACCTCCGTTTGTATACTGTAGGAGCTACATGTGTATCTAGAGGTCAGCATCTGTCGTAACCTCACAGGGAGGTGTACAGGCTTCATCAGGAAACAGCTCGACTCTACCGGAGATCATATGATTGGTACAGCAGCGTGACTCATTAGTAACTTGCAGCACCAGCCATATTTTTAGTTTAAAAATTTGAGAAAATTGTCATTTCTTCATCAACTACATGTAGTACAAGTTTAAAATTTGTTTACTGCTCCAACATCAGAACAAAATTAAAATATTCTATTTCAATTAAATTCTTCAAAACTAAAAATTCAGATATTTTCAAATAGATATTTTTTGGTTTGATACAAAAAGTTAGTCATTCTGTCCAATTTTAACTCCACTATACATGTTTGATACAATGAAAATTACATTTTCTCGAATTTTTTTTAATTATTTAGTGTGGCACACTGTCTCCATTCATGAAAGCTTCAGTCTATGCTATAATCATCTGTATCAACAACATTAATAACACTATCAAATGTTGTTCAAAGTATATAATCAAGGTCACTACATCGGTGCATATCATATCTCAATATTATTTCACATTAACAATGTTTGGTTTAGTGGTTAGATAAAATATTACCTGATCGGGTGAGAGTTAGTTTTATATGTTGTGAACAAGAAACTATCTTTGGTTAACTACAGAGGGTTTGATTGGTTAATCTTTTGATTTCTTTCTATCTTTACTAGACAGGTCCAGGTAGTTTAGTCAGCAGCACATCTGACTGGTAATCAAGGAGTCTCTGAGTTTGAAAACCCTTCTGTTCACAGTCTCAATGACGTTTGATGTAATACATTGCGTCATATTGTCCTTTGCTCACTGCCTATTCAAGTGGAAAAGTTCAGTTACTTGTGGAGATAAGTGTATTTGAGCACTGGTTAACCTCCCAGGATCATAGGAAAGAGTGGTCAGCTTAACTGATCATCTGTTATCCCTTAAGGGCATAACAATGTGCAAAATATTCAAACAAAACAAACAAACTTACTATCAAACATCAACATTTCACTTGCATGAAGTTTCTTACGTTACATTATTAGTTCTGGTTGACAGAATTACTATATTTTACATGGTAATTTGTGAAATGTATGTCCCCAAATTAATGATAGTATTTGAATCTATTTTAGGCTCATGCTAGGTCCATTGTGTTGGATATTCTCAAATTATGGTTGATCAACTTTGTTTAGAGATCTTTGCCAGTTTCTGAAGTATAGATTAAATTGTGATCTGCACAACCAACTTTTGATTTATTCAAATAAGTGCAGGACTGTGTTTGTTTTAGACTTCTTTTCATACTCTTACATTTCTCAGTAGATACATATAAGGTAGAAAGTAGAAGTAGAATTGGGGGAATTATTATTACAAGTATAGTTCAGTCTGTTTATTTATTTTGTGTATGACCTTGTGACTTCTGACATTTGCTGTGTTGTATGTCTTAGCTATTTGTTAATGTTATATCTTTGATATTGTATGGTGTGGACTGTGGTTATGTCAGGTACATGCGTACATGTATGTTTTTGTAAGCTTGAACCAGTGTGACCTTCACCTTAATTATTAATAAATTTGTTTTTGCCTTATTTACTGATGCACGACAAACTTAATGCAGAGAGATTCCAGCCTGATTAACAGACCACATTTCCATTTAAATTCACCTTTTCTTTCACACATGGCTTAATTACAGAGCTATTTTTTATGACTCTCTTGGTGCCCACAAGGATCATTTGTGCTTTAGCGAACTTAATTATATTTTTATATTTTTGTTTTACATTCCTTGTTGCATGCATGATTTTCAGAATTTCTTCATATGGGATGACTATACTTTGCTTGGATAATGTTGACGTTTGTTGCGGTCTTAGTTTGCTTTTCATCATAAGTCAATTTCTTTCTTGTTTTGTAAAAAATGCATATTCAAAGGGTAAGTCACAATCCATTACTGATGTCATTGGATTTGACCTTGACCTTTGGTTACAATCATTGAGCCTTTACTCATCATTGACTCATTCTGCTCACATCTGTCATCACTAGGAGGTTCATGAACACGTAGAACAGGGTCTTGGTAGAAACATCCAGTCACGGTGTTCCACCACACTCATGTCAGCACTAGAACAGACAGAGAAGGAAATGACAGGTATACTTAATGACTTTCATAATGTGTCACGGTCATCTTATACAATATTAGTCCAGTTGTAAATGGGTCGGTCACAATTTCATCTGTGTCTTTTCTAATTTGTCGAGTCTTTAAAAAAAAAGGATAAGTCAGGTCAGGTGGCAGTGCAGTAGATAGAGTATAGACTGCTCTTCCTAAAGGTTGCATGTTTGATTCCCAGCTCAACTTGATGGCCTCTCAACACTTAGTACTGGTTTTACCCAAGATGTAAACTCATTAAGTGGTTCATTAAGCTTTGAGCTTACTTCATAATCAAGCTGAAATAAATCAGTATAAACAAAAGGATATGGCAAACTCTGTACGCTTACAAGGCTTAGATGACAATTGTAATATCAGCTGTCCGATACGTTGTTAAGAAGAATTATTTTGCTTTCATACATAATATAACTAACAAATGTATAAATATTCATACGTAGAAATCGTATCCGTCACTCTTAGATTGTGAGGACTTGGTTTAATGATATTCTTGCATGTATCATTTTGGCATGATGTATTACCATAACTATACAAGTGAAGTCGGATACAGCCACCTCACATGCTGTAATCATAAAACTGGAATATCTCTTTTAATATCAAAAAAAATATTTTATTGACAAAATAATTAATAGAAACGCGATTATTTCACATATTCATCTAAACAGTTGTTTCTGTATTCTGGCTGCATATCCAGTGAAGTTTTCCATTACTTAGAAAATGTTTTTATTTACCTGGAATTTGCCTGTGTCACAGGACTCGTTTGGGTCAGGTTACCAATAGCCAGTGAGCTAAAGAAGGTAATGCGTTACCAATGTCACAGAAAATTCCAGTGAATAAAATTATGTTCTGGGTAATGAGAAAATCTACTAGACATTATATATTCTTCTCGGGCATTTTTTTATATTTGTATTTATAATAAAACATTTATCATTTGGTGCTTTGTCTGTAAACTGTAGGCTAAATGTATTTCATTTATGCACCTAGTTTTGTACATGAAATTTCTTCCCTAGCTGTCTTGATCAATTATTATTCTGGACATGTACCAACTTTACATTAATACTATTAAAGATAGCATCATATTTAATCGCATTCTTCCTGGTACTCATGTCTGATGACATATTTTACATGAAATTAATGTACCATTCAAATTCCTTCATACACTTTCCTTCATGGCTGCCTTAATCAAATATTTTACTGAAAATGTACCAACAAAACTTGACTAAGGTAACATCATACATGTATTTAATTACATATTCCTTGAACAGGACTAATTCCTGTTCGATAACATATTTTATAGATTTAATTAATAGATATAATGTTGATGTAAAGGAATGACAACATTCTTGATTAAGTGGAGCGTTTGGTCCCGAGGTAGAGCACCAAACCAAGGATCGGAGGGTCGTGGGTTAGATCCTCCGCCACGGCTATGTATGGCGTCCTTGAGCAAGACACTTTAACCACATATGCTTAGTACTGGTTCTATCCAGGAAGACTTCTAAGTTACTAGAAGTTGTAACACAATTGATATAAAATAAATAAGTTTAAAAAAAATGCTAACTTTAATACCTTGTGTTTAGTAAATTTACCCTTGTCTATTTAGATATTCTGTTTGGCTGGACAAGTAAGTGCAAAATTAAAAGCTGGAAATCCATGTGTCCATGTTTTATCATATAATATATCTATTCAAAAAATTAAAAAGTCAATGTGGTTGTGTTTAACATGGCATAACTAGTCAAAATAGTTTAAATGCTGGAAATCCAAGTGTCGTTTTATCAAATAATTCAAAAACTGGGAATCCATGTGCCACATTCAATTGTATAGCATAACTATTCGAAATAAGTTTAAGCTGCAAATCCATGTGTCCATCATATAGTGTGTCTAGCTCTGGTTTAGAATGAAATTCAGTTTAAAATATGTATAATATTGTTTTGGGAGGGTGGGATGGGGCTTCTATTTATTTTATTAGAATAACAAATTACAGCAAACATGATAATAAAAGTATCAACTTTATTTAATTGACATCAATTGCCCCCAAAAAAAGCACTGATGATAGTTGTCTATATAATTACATCAGTTTATATACGGATTGGCGCTGATGAAGCACAGAGAAAGTTATAGTTAAATACGGGTGAAATTAAACCCCAAGTAGTTAAAAATATATACACATTCGTTATTCAAGATTATCCAGGTTATTCATTGTAAGGAATAATCTATCCCATTCCCTGATATCTCCTGAATCGGGTCTATTTAACCCCAATGAAAAATCATTCTCTGTCCGTGTCCCACAATTCATAGCTATTGAGCGCTTACTAAATTATGACATCATTCAAACTTTCCCTGAAGCAACTGACCAATCAACATGCTCGAATGTGCTCAGTACTCATTGCTGTGTAACGGCCCCACTCAGGAGAGCTGGGTCTATTATACAGTCTATTGTTAGGAATTTATCAATTATTAGTTTAAATCAACATGCCTGTACTTGATTACTCTTGAAACGATCCAAATTTATTATTTATTTAAACTGATGATGTTTAATAGTTTGTGGCATGTCACATGGTGTTTCATCTGTAATTTACTTGTTTTTCAAATAATTTAGTTCAAACATACTTTGGAATTGCTTTTTTATAAATTGATTATCAGACTGCATCACAATCTCATTAAAAACAGATTAACTTTAAGTTTCCTTACTCTACACACAGTAGGTCTGGCGGCATCACATAGAAGGTCTCCAGCGATTGACCTTTCTGCCAGTCAATTGGAGCATTGCTTTCAAGGGTTTAAAGAAAAACCTATATTTAGCTAGGATCTCAATATCATGTGCAATTATGACATGTTCATTATTGTTACAACGAAAACATTACGGCTGCGCCCATCTTAAATGTAAATGAGTTTCAGACATATAGATATTAGGGACGATACCATGTTGTAAATCTCAACAAGTTGCGAAAGTAACGATTAATCTAATTGGCTTAATTGTTATGAATATTAATTACATGAAAGGTCAATCTGAGGTGACCTTAATGCAATGCTGTCAGATCTACTTTGCATAGAGTATAGAAGCTTCAAAGTTGATCTGATTTTCATGAGATAGAGATATTGCATGCCAATTTCATATATTTGTTGTCTTTGCTTTCTTTTTGTAATGTTTATTCAGTTAAATTTGAAATTGTGTGATAATATGTGGGTATATATATATATATATATATATGTATAATTATATACATACAGCATAAAATGAATATTCAATTTTGATTCAAAACTTATTACACATGAAGTCTGTTAATTACATCATAGCTTTTGCTTGAGGGTGGATGTTAAAAGTTTTTTAAAGTTTATTCTTGTAAAAATTAATATCATTTTTTACAAATTAAACACTATACCACATAAAAACATGTTGACATACATGTAACAAGTAGTAACAAATGATATAACCATTAAGAAAGTAAAATACAGCATGATCCAGGAATTCAATACATGAACATTTTTGTTATTAGTTAAAAATAGTACAAATTTACTTCGATAATAAAGCATGCCTAAGAATCATGAAAATGAATTTTTCCAGAGCGTTTGTCGGCCCTTCTGCCAGAGGAAGCCCGCCAGCAGGTACATACAGTGATGCCCAAACGTGACTTTGAAATAGCCTACAGACTTGACTGTCGTAACCTCTGTGCAGACTTCCAAGAGGACATTAGTTTCAACTTCACCTGGAGCCCCATGAACCTATTCCGCCGGATGATGGGCTACAGCAGGCCTGTAAATGTTAACAGGCCATTTCACTATGAAGCGGTAAGTCTCATTTCTTCCTGGGCTCAAGGTTATGAAACCTTGATCCTTGCTAGAACCCTGGATTTTATGCTCAATTTAAAAACAAATGGACTCATAGCAAAAAATAAATGTTTATACCTGCAACTTTCTACCTCAAATCAGCATTAATACTTTCAAATTGGAGGTAGTCATGTTTTTGTTCTTTCATATGAGTGTTTTATATGAACCCTGGAAATTGTGTTTATGTACGAATTTGAATTGAGAACACATTTTTTTAGCTCACCTGAGCCAAAGGCTCACGGGTGAGCTTTTGTGATCGCCTGGTGTCCGTCGTCTGACGTCCATCCTTAACTTTTAGCTTTTAACAACTTCTCCTCTGAAACCAGATGGCCAATTTTGATATAATTTCACAGAAATGTTCATTGGGTGACCCTCTACCAAGTTTGTTTAAGCCATCTTGATTTGTCAAAAAACATGGCGACCAGGGAGTGGGGTTAGCTTACTATATAAGCTATAGTAAAAATCTTCTCGTCAGAAACTACTGGCTCGATTTTAAAATAATTTCACAGAAATGTTCCTTGGGTGACTCTCTACCAAGTTTGTTCAAGCCACGTTGATTTGTCAAAAAAATAGCAGCCAGGGGGTGGGGTTAGTTTCATGTCAAATTACTTCCCATGTTTTATAGCATAAATGTCTGTATATAGCAATTATTATAAGAAGGGGTAATAAACTCTTACAATAAACTCTTTTTTTGCTATTATTATACAATATTGTACCAGATATAAGTTTTAAAAGATAATTCATCATAAAATGATGAATGATACAATTATAATAAATTGATTGAAGATTGAAATATTATTCATATATCATGAACCATTTTAAAATACGGCAGGTGTTTTTCTGGATATAAAAGTCAGAGTTTTTATAGTTCAGACAGGGATGGTTTACTGCTTCATAATAAAGCAATACCATATTTTTAGCTAGTTTCATCACAGCAAGAAGTCTGCTTGAGATTTTTAGTGTCAAAGTGTACTTGAAATCTTGGAGGAGTAGCTTAATTGTTTTTGAGGGAGAGTGCACTGCGACAAAGATTCTTTCAAGCGATCAAGTTTGGGAAGGCCTGTGCTTGAAACTCATAGGAATATTTATTGTGCTGGAACTGCGGATTGTTTCATGCACAATAGTTGAGTCTGATGCTTTAGTTTGAAACCGTTCTCAAACATAACAGGTTAGTTTTGTGCTGGAACTGGATTTTGATCTTAGTTCGAAGACTTAGCAGCTATAGTAAAAACTTCAAAAGCCTTCTTGTCAGAATATACTGACCTGATTTTGATGTACTTTCACTGACATTTACCATGGGTGAACCTCTACCAAGTTTGAACTCTTCTACGTATCTGTTACATCTTCAAAACAAATCAAAATTCTAACTACTTGCCCACCTCATCTTTCTGGAATTTTGAGTGTACATGTATTATATAATCTACTTATGTTGGGTGACTCAAGGTCAGGCAGGTGATCGATATAGGGCCATCTTGGCCCTCTTGTTTATAATCTTGGGGGTCTTGATTTGTTGCAACACATTTTCAAACATAGTTTGGGGTTGAGCAGTAGACCTGAATCTGCTTAGAAATTCACTTTGAAGCAGTCTCATTTCTACCTGCCAGGACCGAATAGCTTGGTCGGTAGAGCGTCTGACTATCAATCCAGGGGTCGTGAGTTCAAATTCCAGCCCGGCAACAGTCTCCGTGATGATTGATATACGACATTGTGTCTCATTATCATTCGTCTTTCACCACTGATTTAAGTGGTAAAGTAATCAGTTGTGGTGTGCTAGAGTACTGGTTAACATTTCAGGATCCCAGGAAACAGTGATTAGGTTAACTGATCATCTATTATCCCTCGATGGCATAAAAATGATGCTAACTATTTAATCAATCAATCATTCTAACCTGCTGACTTATAAATCAAATTTCAAACATAGCAATGTTTTTTGTCCTCAGAACCTATAGTATACACTTATATCTACACTAATTGAAACATGTAATTAAATACAGATGTGACTTACATAATTTTATGGATTTCTTTATGAAGTCAATAAACTATTTTCAGGCCCCACAAACTCCCCAGGAGCCACGATATTTCCCAACCCAGGATCAAGAGGCCCTTGTCTCCATGTTGGGCATGTACAAGGTTGTAGGGCAGAAGGCAGCCGTCGTAGGCCTTATTGTGTGTGGTGCTGTAAGTATACATGTAGCTTGAAACTTTATGTGAAAAGTTTGCCATTTCCTTGTGGAAAAACAGGCTTTATTCAGATTCATTCTGAGGTCATCCTCCGCCAATAAAACTGGATATGCCATATAAATAACCTGTGTTGAACTCTATTTAAAAAAAAGTTTCAATATTTAAAACTTTTGAAGATGATATCAAAGAGTGTGTGGTGAACAAAAGTTGGTTACAAATTTTCCTGTGTGTTAAAAACGATGTTTATTGTACATTGATAACAAAACAAGTTACGGGTCCTCCTTGGTCTGAGATGCTGTCTAGTAAGTAATATTTTCTGACTTCACATTGGAGACCTCAACAAAGTGGGAAAAATTACTTACCTGTCACACGACTGAGGTCATGGGTATGAGACAAGCTTGATCCAAAAACTGATTGTGAGAAAGTTTGCCAGTTATATTCAGCAGGACAGTGTTTGACATTCATTTTGAGGTTTTCCTCCAACAATAATAAAATAGGATTCCATATATAACATGTTATGTGAAAATAGGATTCCATATATAACATGCAATGTGAAAATAGGATTCCATTTATAACGCGTAATGTGAAATAAGATTCCATATATAACGTGTAATGTGAAAATAGGATTCCATATATAACATGTAATGTGAAAATAGGATAATAGGATTCCTTATATAATGTGTAATGTTAAAATAGGATTCCATATATAACATGTAATGTGAAAATAGTATAATAGGATTCCATATATAATGTGTAATATGAAAATGATTTAAACCCTATTTAAGAAAACAAAAGAGTTGCATAACTTACACAAATCATCTGACTGGTGTTTATTAGGGTGTTGCTGTGTCTTGATCTCAAATAAAACTGGTGAACCTGGAGAAGAAGTACTACTCAGTCACTCATACTCACCCTCTTATAATTTGGTGTTTGCATCCATGATGTCGGTGACGCTAAAAAGGAGAAAATGGTGCTTGTGTGGCAGATAGTGTGGCAGGTATACACTTGTATGAAGCTCAGTCCCAGGTTTGACTCACGGGCCTTTCATAATATCCAGTACTGGTCTACCCAGGAAACAGCAATCTAAAAAACTAAAAGAGAAGACTCTGAAACACGGAGAAAACCTACCTCATCATTGTACACAGTCTCCTATGATTTAGTGTTTGTTGCATCGATGAAGTGGTGAAGTGGATAGGATGGCAGATATTCCTGGCTCAATCCAACACTAAATCCTGGTCTTACCCAAGAAACAGACACAGTGATTTACTAAAGCTCTGAGCTCTTTTCACAGGCAAGCTAAAATAAATACAGTAGAACTTCGATAGCTCGAACACGGTTGGCTGGAACACCACCGATCACTTGAACAACTAACCCAGTCTCTGCCAAATTCCTATTTAATTTCTATTGTTCTACCACCGATGGCTAGAAAACTGATAGGTGGAACAGTCGAACTAGAAATAAGGTCCCGCCAACACACTTACCTGTGTTTTTCGCACCTTTCGATCGAACAGCTAAGATAAAGAAAATCGGAGAAGTTTGTCATGTTTGTTCACAAATTCAAAGGTGTGATGTAAATTCTACACGTCATAATATTCCCACTGTCTTAAAGAGCGAGAAGTTTGTTATGATAATTTGGCGAGTGTGTTTATAATTGGTTACACCTTTGCTTTAATTGTATACCGCATGTTGCATTAATTAAGTTAATTTGATTACTAAATTGATGTTTACTGGTAATTTAAAATCAAAATAAAACCAATTTATATTGCAAACATTGAAAAGTAAAGAGTGTCACATACAATTTTACCCTATAAATCTTAGACATGGGAAGTTCAGTCTCATTGCACAATGTCGCATTTAACAACACATTTACCTGAAGAAGAAATGGCTAACCAACTAAGTGATGGACCCAGTAACCGGGGGATAATTAAGTCAGCCGAGCAACTTGATGAAGGACTCGGTAAAACCGGATTGTGATTATCATGTCATTTACATTCTAACGCACGCCGAAAGCTTAATATCACTATTTCTTCATGAATATATAAGATTATGATTATAAAGGGTAAATTAAGTAATTATAGTGTAATACAATTGATTATATTTGGAAATTATCTTTTCTGTTATATTGTATTTTCTACATAAACAAGAAAAAGACATAATTTTCATTGGATTCATCTATTGCACCTGTTCAAAGCGTACACATGGGATTCAATTACACGCTCATAAACGTACTTGTACACCATGTACATGTACGATGATTGGTGTACCAGACTTGACTCGAACTACCGCTGACTCGAACTATTTTGTCCAGTCCCGTCGAGTTTGAGCGATCGAAGTTCTACTGTAACTAAAAAAAAGAAGATCCCTTTTTAAGTGTCGGTCATGAATATAGCCGAAATGTTTTTTGTTGTTTTCATGAATGATTTAGCAAAACTATTCTAAGTACAGTTATTCAAAATGTTTCACTTGTAAGGCAGTATTTTAAAGTATTGTCTGCAAGTACTGATTATTTTATACGACTCCTCCCTCTGTAACAGGTGTACAAAGCAGTGGGGTGGAAGATTTTAGCTGTTGGTGTAAGTGTATATGGCGGAGTGTTTCTCTATGAACGACTGACGTGGACAACTAAGGCAAAGGAGCGAGCCTTTAAGCAGCAGTATGTGGACTTTGCTAGCAGTAAACTGAGGTTGATTGTAGATCTGACAAGCTCTAACTGCAGTCATCAGGTCCAGCAGTAAGTACATTTGTTTTCTCCACCTTCAACACTATGTAATGACCCAATAGTAATAAAGTTGGGGGGAAAACATGAAGATTTTTGTCAAAGGGCATATCAGGGGTGTTCCTTAAAAGTCATTTTGAAGAAATAAAGCATCTGTAATTAATAAGAGGTCACTTAATATGCACTTGGCTTAACAAACGGGCATATAGTGTTTAAATTTGCCCCACCCACCCTCCATTCAGCTATTTAGAGTTGTGTTCATAACATTAAATTCAGTTGATATTGGCAGGTGATTTTCACACAGTAGTCCCCAGATCTTAACAGTGTTTCTCTACTCACCGCAGATTAAATGAAGTCAGAGTTGGGGTCATAATTTCCTGATACTCTATGTTAGTTTAATAACTTTATAACAATTTAATCAAGTTTTATGAAACTTCACATATACATGTATGCTACTTCTTACCAACTGAGATGGATGTACTCGAGTACTGGTTAACCTACCAGGATCCCAGGAAAGAGTGGTTACATTAACCGATTGTTTGTTGACCCTTGATGGCATAAGTAATCTGTGATTGTGCAACAGTTTGATCTGCAAGTTTATTTAATAACAAACATGGGGTGATCTTTAAACCAGGGGAATTAGTGTCTCACAAGCTCACAATTCTGTCATTTGCAGCTCCTGAAGATGACAGAGAATGTACATTCTGGTATGGTATCTGCATTTATGCCATGTTGCTCACTATATTCATTTTGATAGTCTTGTGATGTTGGGCTAATACTGGTACCATAGTCTGTTATTTCAAGACTGATGCTGCCATACAGCCGAACCTGTCGTAAGCGGCCACTCAAGGGGAAAGAGCAAAAATGACTCATTAAGGCAGGTGGCTTCTTAATACAGGTTGATTAAAACAAAAAAATATGGAAATGGTAAATACAAAATGTGGCTGTGTAAGACAAGTGGTTGCTTAAAAGAGGTGACCACTAACACAGGTTTGATTGTATTATTATCATGTATTGTTTACTGCTAGGGAACTCTCGTCAACATTCGCAAGGTTGTGTAACCAGGCTGATATAACAAAGAGCAAGCTGGAGGAAGAACTAAAACAGAAGGATATCACCATACAACAGTTGAACACCATGTCATCTAAAGCCAAAACCAGCAGGTATGTCCCACATGCTTATTTACACGATAGAGTGTGAAAATAAATTGTTTACAGCTTTGAATATGCCAGGACCTAAAATTTTGAATTAAAATAAAAACACATTTAAACATCAATTGATATCATTTGTGTAATGTAATTGACAAATTTCAGCTACAATTATAATTCAAGACTTTATCCATGATGTTCTGCTGATTAGTACAAAACTTTGTCCATGAGTTGTGTTTTTAGAACATGACTTTGTTTATAAGTTGTGCTTATAGAACATGACTTTGTTCATGTGTTGTGCTGATTAATACATGACTTTGTCCATGTGATGTGAGTATAGAACTCTGCTAACATTTCAGTTCAATACATAGGTGCCTGTGTATATTTAAACCAACAGGTATTATTGGAAAGCAGTTTTTGATGTCTATAGCTATTAAATGTATATGTATCTGGCTGCAGATTGAAGGCTCTACTCTAGTATTGTAACTGTATTATTATTTTGTTGAGAAATGGCATTGAGTATTTCATATTGAAAGAATTCATAAGTGAAATTAATCAGAAAACTCGCAGCTTATTATAACAAGTAAATAACTAGTGTGGCTTCAAAAAGTGAAGCAGTAAATGTGTTCATAGATCGTTCAGATATGCTGATCCTTTAGTTATGTATACATAGAATTTATGTTTAAAGGGAATATATATATTTTAAAATTGGCTATTAACAATTTTTTTCAGTATAGCATGCCTCATACTCACTGAGGTAGTATTTCCTAACTTTGACTAAAATAGATATTCCACTTAAAATTGTGACATATAATGAGTCTCGTGATTTCATTTAGATTTCACTTTGATCTGTTATACAGGTTTACACGTAGTAAGAATTGTTTTATCTTAGAAATTGTCCGAATAACGTCAAACAATATTTCAATGCTGTTTATTTTTAGAATGAAGATTTCGTTTCAAGTTTACCACTCCAATTAAGATATCAGTTTTGTCACGTTTTGGTGGATTTGATATACCAAACCATTTGGATTTTATTTATTAATGAAAATGAAATGCTTTTTATCCATTTTAATAATTATTTTAATTTTGAAGACCTGATATATTCCCTTTAAATGCAAATAACTCTATAGTTCTGCAAAACTTATATAAGTAGATTATGTTGTACAATTACTTAAGAGATTAGGTAATGAATTTTATAATTGTTCTGATTTTAATGGCCCATTGTACCAATAATTTTATTCTTTTTTTCCAGGAACAAAGCAGATTGGTTGGACAAAGCATTTAACTCTTTCATAGAACAATTTTTACACCACCAGTCATCTATGTTGTAGTGCGTAGACAAGAATAATGTGACATAAAATTAAATTAAATATTCATATATATAATATATGTCAGTATGAGATGTACTCCTACAACAGAGATGGAATTGATATCAGATAGCTTGTTGATGGTTACAGATTTTGTGTGTCATGCAATGCTTCTGACTTAGATTGTAAGCTCTGATAGAAGAAACATGGTGGGCTTGAGGAATATTCTATAACGCCATACCTGTGTCATTTCTGAAAGAAACAAAACCTTGAAATAAAGTATAAAAGTGGAATTTAATCAAAAACTGAGTGCTTATGGTAACAGACTGTAATTCTCTTGAATTTTACTTAAACAATTTACTAGATAATTTTGACTGTTAATTTAGATATTATTTGGTTGATGTTAGTGGAAAGTAAATACAATTCCTGTTTCACCAACATAAGTAGATACTTAAATTTAGGAAAAATAGCCAAGTGATTATGATTTTTAAACTGGCTCCAGAAAAAAATGCACTTGGTTTCAATGATTGATTAAAGAATATTTAACCAGTGAATTAAGTTATAAGTATTTAAGTAATACCTCAGAAACACATGTTGTACTAGATTTGTTGGCTTGTACAGTTTTATTGTTGATCCAGGATATTGTGTTAAGATCTGTTTACTTGTACAATGTTATATGTCTTGTATGAGAATAAGGCAGTTTACAATTGTACATTGAAAGTGTGCTGTCACTCTAAATTTAAACTTTACACATGTTAAAGGACTGTGTGCACTTTGAGCAACTTTCGTTTATTTAAGAGTTTTTCGTTATATTTCAAAATCAACACCTTTATTTGTTTTTATTTCGGTGTTTGGTACAGAATTATGTACCTGTTTAATGTTTACAGAACAAGTAATCGGTGTTGTGATTGTTGTTGTTAGGTCTTTTTTGTTTCCCTTAAAAAGGGGTGGACTTCCCTATTTCATAATTGATTGATTGAATATTTAGCATCATTTTTATGTCATCGAGGGCTAACAGATGATCAGTTAACCTAACCACTGTTTCCTGGGATCCTGAAAGGCTAACCAGTACTCCAGCACACCCCATCTCCACAAGTAACTGATAACTTTCCCACTTGAATCAGAGGTGAGAGACGAATGATAATGAGACACAATGTCATATATCAGTCATCACAGAGACTGTTGACAGGAGGGGGGATTCGAACTAATGACGCCTGGATTGATAGTCAGATGCGTTACCGACTGAGCTAATCGGGCACAGCCTTATTTTATAAAAAATGAATCTATAATGCAAATTAGTCCAAGGTAACCTTCATTCAATCAGGTCGGGCGTTGCAAATTTTCTCAAGTATTTCAAGGCCTTGTTAAGGTATTAAAACAATTTGTGATTTCTTGGAGAAACAGTTCTTCAATTTCTAAATATTCACTTCTTCTTAAGTGCATTTTCATACTTAATTTGTATTTTTTTTTGTGATTCCATTCTTCTTGTTAAATATTTCAAGTTTTGCAAACTTCTCTCGGTAAAAAATGTATAAAAATGAAGTCCTACATTTATAATTGATCCGTTTTTCAGTTTTTATCACAGATGTGGTGATTTTATCATGTTTTTTTTTATTTGGATATCATTAGTTAGCAGATGGAATTCCCATGCTCAAAGTGCTGGCAGAAAGTGTTTTCTTTCACCTTGTTAACTGAAATAATGCACATGTTTGTTTATAATGTTATGATGATGTCTGTGTTTAGTTTACTTCCATAATGCGATATGATTTTTGAAAGTCTAATGAATTTTATACATTGCAAGCACACATTAATTTGAGTTATTTTTTCCTGCAATAAGATGCCTAATTGTTTTATTATTTTTTTATTTGTCTAAACTGTAATTAATTGTACACACAACTTGAGCACTGTTCAATTAGTTTCTTAGTTTTACATACGCATTTTATTTGTTTACCTTTCAAAGGAATAATTGTTGATCAATCTTAATTGATAATATATGTACAAGGTATATATAATAAAAGTGTAATTTAGTGACAACATTAACAAAATATGTGCAAGTTTTATTTAATAAAAGTAATTAATTCAGCATTTTTTAATAGACAAATATATATATAAGTGAATTTAACTCTTAATTCCATAGCGTTTTCCCGCACCAATCACATAAGGCCTTTGAAAACAGTGCAGGAAGAGTTCAGATTGCTCATAACGAGCAATCTAATCACTTCCTGCACTGTTTTCCACTCTGTCAGTTAATATAAACATAATTCACCCATTGCTGATATGTGGTGAATTAATGCTTTCAATATATGAGGTGTCCAAAGGCGTCTATATGAAGTCAAGGGTTAATTAATAAATTAATGGAATAAGGCCAACTTACCATGAGAAAAATGCAATTGGTAATTTATAGTTTAAACTTATTTATTTTACTTGGATTATGAAATAAGTTCTTACAACTTAGGCAAACCACACTCGAAGCCTTCCTGGTTAGAACCTGAACTAAGCATATGCAGAAAAGTGTCTTGCTCATGGACACCACACATACATGTAGCCATGGTGGATGATCAAACCCACAACCCTCCAGTCAGGGGATTGGTGCTCTACCACTGGACCACACGCTCCACATATTATATGAATGAGTCTTTTTCAAAATGTCACCACATGAAGAATAGGAAATTCCATTATATTGACATTAAAAAAGGGGAAATAATATTTTTAAATTGTAACCATGACACAGTTTCCACTATATATGGTTTGAAATGTACTGTTTGTAATCTGTGAATTAGAGCTGACTTGCGTATGTAGCACACAAAAAGACCTATTTATGTGTCGATGTCTTGTAAAACACTATCCATTCATTCATTATCTGATGTACTCTTTAGTGTTTAGAGGAGAAAAAAGGATTGCATATTGACTGTACATGTATACAGTGGTTGGCATAAATCATTATTTTGTGCCTTACACCTTTCATTTGAACTTATTTATTTTACATCGATTGTAACTGTTACAAATCTTGCTCTAAGTGTTCCTGGGTTGAACCAGTACTGAGCATATGCAGATAAAGTGTCCTGCTCAAGGTCACAACATTTGACTAAGGTGGAGAATCATAGCCATGTCCCTGGGATTGTGCGACCTTTGCTCCACCTCTCATGTTATAAACTTTTTGTAACATTGGGCAAAACATGCACATTAACTCTTCACTCGCATTTTACATTAATCATAATCTTATCTGGGTTTTACATGGTTTGATTCCCAATCAGTATTGACTCGCACTCTTTCTTAACATTTTTCAGCTAAACTGTCGGAAAATTAGAATGGCAGAATATTGTATAGAAATTCAACATGTTATGGATTACTACTGAATCAGAATACACACATTTTCTCTTTACAAGTGTTGATCTCGTGGACATATGGTCTGAATGTTGTTTAAAAATTACTTGCCTCTTACTGCTGAAGTTGTTAATTTTAGGGACGTTGGTTCAACAACTTAACTTGAGAAAGTTTTCCAGTTACTTGTATAAGGACAGTATTTTACTTTGAAAAATTCATTTGGAGGTTTAATTGTATGCTATATATAACTTTTAATCTATGAAAATCTGTAAGAAATGTCATTTTATATATCATTGTGAATGCACATTGCATTAATACATGTAAGATTACATGTGCAAACTTTCATGTATTGTTAATTAACAATTAAATGCTTTTTTTTTAAACTAACAAACGTTAAAAAAATATGATTTTCCAATAATTTGTTTGATTGTTTACCAATATAATTGGTACCTCAGAATAACAATTAAATATATGTTATGTTGATGTAATGAAATTTTTTTTGCCATTTTTTACTAGTCCACATCATCTTAAAACAGCCATAAATCATAGACACATTCAAACATGTTTTCATCTCGATCATTGGGACCAGTATTTCTGTAGGCAAATACAGGGCTTCAATTTATTGATGTTTTGAAAAAGAAAAAAAAATCCAAGTCTGGTTAATTCAAAGTCTTCAGGCTTTTTATTGTCCTCACTGGATTCACCATCAGGCAGTCAGAAAAGGTATGACACAGTCTTCGGCCACACTATTTTTTGGTTTAGTGAATATAGTGTTTTCTTTAATGTATGATTTTATTCATTTTTATTTTGGTGATCGAGTCTCCTGTGCTCATACCGAAAGTAACTATAAATCGCAAAAAAATAAAAATTGCTGGAAATGCGCCTAAATTTGGGATTTGAGTTAGGATTGGCTTCACTCTTCTTACCCCAAACACAGTCAATTTTCAGAAATACATGATTATCAAATATTAGAAAAGTGTTCTGTTGAAAATTGTTTAAAAAAATTGAAAATCAACATATTTGAGAAATTGTTATATTTTTAGGCCAATATAAGAAATGGTTTCGTGGCTTTATCCCTTTAATTTTGTTTATATATATATATAATAACTATAATTGCTATCCCACTATGACAATATGTCTGTCATTCATCATCATTACTTTAAGTAATAATCTTGTCATGAATGTTTCTACCTGTATTATTGTCATCTGTGGCCAAATGGTCTAAGAAGCCTTCTCAAGATCGCTTACCTCTCACCGCTAAGGTCGTTGGTTAGGGTCCAGATCGCTCCAAAAACTTTATGTTTTAAAGTTAGCCTGTTTCTTTCCAAAGTATAGTGGTTCTACTCGGATTCATCCTGTGGTCTTCCTCCACCAATAAAACTTGATATGCCATATATAAACTTGAATTGGGTTTCTACTGAGCCTGCCATCCATATAGTGTTTTAGATGCCACATGAGTAGTGGTAGAAAAGGACCAAAATGAATATTTAGTGGTTCCTCTTTATAACAGCATTAATGTCAGCTCTTCTGAATCTCAGTGGAATAATTGCTATGATAATGTTATACTAGATAGTTGACATGAGCAGATGGCGGCCATTTGTGATAGTGGGAGATGGGGTGTGGTGGGGTGAGGTAAGGTTTTGGTGCATACACTTCATTATGTTGCACAGCTTGTGTCTTTATCGTAATATAATAATTTTGTGCTAGACATTATTTATTTTCCAATTTATGTCGTGTTAATATAAACATGTATTGAAATTAATTTTTTAGTAAAGAAATGATTATCTGTTAAGACACGGGTGTAGGAACTTTTCAATTATTATGGGGATGGGGGAGCAACCTGAGGAAGGAGTGTATGAAGATGTACTTCCTTGCCCCCTCCTCCCCCCGCCCCGGCTCTTATGCTACATAAGATTAATTGGTATGTCAGTAATATATGTATATTTCATGTTTGACTATAATTGTATTTATTTTACAAGAAAACAGAAACATTTGTGTATGTTTCCTGTTATTGATTTCCTGCAGATATTAAATATGAATAAATTGTGTTGAAACTGTCATTGTTGCTTTTTTTAATGAAAGTATATACCTGCTGTGGCAAATTATATGCACTGATTCCCACGTGGTGAGTTTATTCTTTCCTTTATGGTGAAGGGTTCCTAAACATGTATGATGAGGTGATTCCTATACGAATTCCCAAATGGCAAGGTGATTCCTGTAAAGATATGTTTAATTGATTAAAAAAAAAAAAATTTTAATTCTTGTTTTTGCACCTTTATCAGATCTGAAAAATCCCTCAAACAAAACAATACTTGTTGATCAACAGAGAGCAAAAGCTGAAGACTATAAACGTATTTTTTTTATATCAGATGTGAAACAAGTTCTTACAACTTCGACAATTCGTGCTTGAAGTCTTTCTTGATAGAACCAGTACTGAGCATGTGCAAATGAAGTGTCTGGCTCAAGGATACCACACACAGCCGAGGTAAAGGATCGGACCACCAACCCAAGTCAGATGCTCTACAACTGCACCACGTGTTTCAAAAATCTTAAGATTATAATCACATCAAAACATTTACCCCAGAAAATGAGATGAAAATAAATCAAAATTTAAATGTTAAGCATCTTTCAATACTTTTTATTATGGAACAACAATCTCTATGATCCCTTAGTTGTTGATTGACAAAATATTGTCATTTTGGTGCTTTTTCTAGACTCGTTTATTTATGGGGTGCTGTTTTACTATTTAACTTCAATAAGTGATATCACTATTTGAAACGAATAAGTGATATCACTCATTAGAATAGATGTTATGACTCATTTGAATAAATGATATCACCTATTCAAAACAAATTATTCAAATGAGTGATATCACCTATTCGAAATGAATGAGTGATATCACTCATTCGAATAGGTGATATCACTTATTCGATTTATCAAGCAAGAAAAAACAGACTGATCCCTGCTTTAATGATTCAGCAGTGAAGACATGATGAAAATGATTCAGCAGATATAGATGTGATCCAGCAGTGAATATACATGTATGATGAAATATGGCTGAAGCAGCGAAAGAGCGTGTTTTAGAATTTATAAAAAAAAAGTATAATTCTCGCGGAAAGAAGTTCATTATCAATGGCAGCAAGGGCTATATTTATCATGCCTTGCATGGAACTGGTAGCCATATTGTTTGATTGCAGCCTACAGAAGAGGACCCTCAGCCGGCAAAATTAATGGTCTTATAAAATGATTAAAGAATAAGCCAATATATATTCTACATTCACAATAATATTTATTTTATAACATAATTTTTTTTTACACAATATATTTGATATATCCATTTTATTCTCGTTACAGATCTACATCTATGTTTTATTAAATATATTAACATCCTTGGGAGAAATCATTGTCTAAATTCATTTTGAATTAGTGATATCACTCGTTTTTTTCGAATAGGTGATATCACTCATTCGATTGAGTCATATCACTTATTAGAATAAGTGATATCACCTATTTGAAACGAATGAGTGATATCACCTATTAGACTGAGTGATATCACTCCTTCGAATAAGTGATATCACTCATTTGAATAGGTGATATCACTCGTTTGTATCAAACAAGTCATATCACTTATTATAATGAGTGATATTACTTATTCGAATGAGTGATATCACCTTTTCGAATGAGTGATATCACTTATTAGGGTTAAATAGTAAAACGGCACCCCATATTTATTGGCCTACTAGTGGTATATCAGAATCTGCATTACCAAAATATGAATCTAAAACATTTTTGATGTTCTAAGAAATATAAATGTAACTAAAAAAACAATACATTATCAAATATATTCAATGTATTTTTATTATTGAAATATACATATATGTGTATTTTGAAATAATGTATTATACATATACATTATCTAAGGAAATTGTATATATTCTGTATCTATATCATTGAAATATATTCGTACATGTGTACATGCATTTGAATTGATGTGTTGTACATGTGCATTATCTGAAGCAGTTGTAGTTACATCTTTCTTATCAATATATATATGAGCATCTGAAAAGATCCCAAAAATCGTAAGTTCCGTTGTTGTGAATTTAATTATCTCCCTATATGAAATTAAATAAATATGAATTCACTGTATCTATGTGATCCTACGGGTTTATAAATCTGTCCTTCATATAGCATGTGTGAAGTTATGAATCCTTAACTTGGATCCTACTCATATAAAGCTATCAGTGCATATAAGTAAATTTGTCCGTCCAGTCCAGATGTGTTGCATGTAAATCTATAGTATATAAGTCATGGTCGACACCAAATTTATTGGTTTGGCAGAGACCTTGATATTGCGTCTATGGTTTGCATTGTAGCTAGGAGCACTCACGTTAGTCTGATCTGTACATTTATGTCTTGGTTATTCACAAATGATTATCTCTATATTTATTTATATACGTGTGTATTGAAATGATTTTGTACTTATCTAAAGCAGTTATAGATCTGTATTATTGAAATACATTTGTGCATGGATTTGAATTGATATTGTATTATGCACGCGTTTGTCCAAAGCAGTTGCAGATTTGTATTGTAACATATGTGTGTATATATATATAAAAGCATATTTGAAATGATATTGTATCACACAATTGCTTTCAGAATATATCCGAGTAGACTCGCTGTCATTCCTCGAGAAACTGACAAACTTGCTCACATTTTTTTAACCAATGTTAACTCGAACCTACGACCCCAGCAGTGAGAGGTAAGAGGTCATTAGACGACAACACTTTAAACCACGCGGCCACTTGGTGAGGTACAAGTAGAAGCATAACTCGGACCTACGACCCCAGCAGTGAGAGGTCATTAGACGACAGCACATTTAACCACTTGGCCACTTGGTGAGGTAAAGTAGAACCATAAGTCGAACCTACGACCCCAGCAGTGAGAGGTAAAAGGTCATTAAACGGCAGCACCTTAAACCACTTGGCCACTTGGTGAGGTAAGGTAGAAGCATAACAAAAAAACTATTAAAATAAGTGTGTTTTAATAATCTCTGAATTAACACAAATTGTTCCTACAAAGTCCTGGAAATGCAAAATACATCAGAATTAACCACTTATCTATTAATATATCCTGCTAGCAATGGCCATCCCATTTTCATGAGCAGCTAGCACTTTCTCGCTAACCACTTACATGTTGTAATTTTTGAGATTCATCCTCGTAATATCATCAGGCTTCTTTTTCACCTAGATTTTACTTAAATATTTGTAAACTTTACTAAGTTTTGATTGGTTATTTATCTATTATATGATCAATATTAATGAAACCATATGCCGCATTCTTGGAACCAGTCTAAAATCATGATCACTTGACTGCTTTTCTTGAATTTAAGTTTTTTAAGTATTTATGGCTCCCAGCTGTTTCACCATCATATTTCAGTGAATACTTACAAAATTAGAATTAACGAAAGCAGCAAGGTGACCATGACTCACTCGGATGACTGGTTCCTGTAAAACTGCATATGGTTTCATTGATATTGATAATAAACTAAATAAATAACCAGACAAAACTGAGTTATAGTTTTATGTATTTAAGCAAAACTTAAGAAAATGTTGGTGCAACAGAAACCGGGTACATCTAGTTGAGATTGGTTATAACGTCCACAAGTTGCTTGGGCTGACCACACGTTCCTCCAACTATAATTTCAAACCGAGATGAGGCTTACAGAATTTCAACATTGGCCTATCCTTTGGCTGCACCCTGCAGCATGATTAGAGAAGTATCTCCAAGACCGTGTCTCTTTCATGCAAATCATTGATTGAACCCGGCATTCAGTTTGTCAACTTAGTTACCCTCTCTATCTCTATCTCTTTCTCTCTCTCTCTATCTACGTGTTTCGCTCTCTAAGTTTCCCGGCCACCTTATGTATCCAAGAGGCCAATTGAACGCTGCTTTGCCGTGACCTGCACGTGGCGATAATGAACGTATGATATGTCCGGCTGATTATTAGGTACCTCGGACCGTTGAAGCATACAAGCTGGACGGAGTTGCGACTCTTTAAACAGTATGTGATTCCATTAAATGTTATTGTTTCTTCGTTTGTAGAGGCGAACGCTCGTTTCACAGACTGTGGAAGAGAAAACAAATTGTAAACAGTATGTAAACGGTTCATATAGGGAATGTAGGCTACCCTCTAGTTTCGATGAAGCATTTATTAATTTCTTCTAAGCACTTGACTCCAAGAACTAGTATCCAACCTGCTGTGATATTGTGCTGTTTGTATTTTGTATCACGGCGATGTTTGCTTCAGTTAGCATATAGATATTGTCCTATTAAAAATGTTTAGACTTTTTCAAAATAGATCATTCTACTTTACATAGTATGTCAGGACCGTCAGACGATGTTGACTACGCCCCGAGCACGTGTGGTCGCAATAGTGGTTAAATGGCGGGTTGCATTGTATTAATCAGTTACTATCTCGAACGCATTTTTATTTCATCAGCAGAAATATATGAATATATGAACAGATTTCTGAAGGAAAATTACTAGACTCGTTCTTTTCATATTATCTCCCAACTCAATACAGATAAAGATGACCCATATGGGAATAGATAACACGGACTCGCGGGGTTGTAGCAAAACAAGGTCACGTGTTCCTCGACTTTAGCCTTCAAACTCGACACGTGTCCGAGGAGATATCTCCCGATATAGCTGATGAACTCCCGGGCGACTTGTTCAAATAAATTCACTCGTTAAATATCTTATTATTGTTATTATTATTATTATTATTATTATCGTCATCATCATCATCGTCGTCATCATAATTATTATTATTATTATTATCATCATCATCGTCATTATTATTATTATTAATTAATAAGTTTATTTATTTATTTATATTTTATTTATTTATTTGTTTATTTATTCCCCTCGTTAAATAAAAACATTATTATTAATGTTATTGTTAATAGCAGCGCCACTAGCAGCAGCAGCAGCAATGACATTTCAGCCAGTTTAAATTGACGTAAAGCCCAGGTCACACTGTAACGAATAATGCCGTAAAAATATGTTGCGCTGGTCCCAGTTGGACACCGTAGATAATGCCGCAGTTGATGCCGATTGAAAAGTCCACAGATGAATGTATGCATATGAAAGTATATGTAGAAATGATTGAGGTTTAACGGAGCCAACATCTTACAAATATGTTATTTATCGAATTTTCTTGTTTACGAGTATAGATTTGTGTCCGAAACAAGATATGGCAGAAATGCGTCACCATAGTAAACAGGCACATATTCACTTTTACACCAGTATGCTGATCAGCGC